>OX371224.1:3661877-4254816 GCA_947310385.1 Nephrotoma appendiculata | reverse complement strand
AAGGGCCAAGTCTTCTATGGAAAAACAGCAAAAATATAACAAGCAATATTATGATCGAGGAGTTAGGAAAGAAGTTAGTTTCAGTGAATGGGATTTAGTCATGATTAGAGAAAGTTAGCAGGTGGGACAAAATAGTAAGCTGAAGAAAAAATTCAAAGGCCCGTATATAGTATATAGAGTGTTAGACAAGAATAGATACGTAATTAAAAATGTGGAAGGTTAACAGGTTTCTTTTAGGCCATTTGAAGGTGTATTTGACTCAAGAATTGTGAGGTTGTAATTAAAGAAAGGACCGAATTCACAGATAGACTGAAGAGTATGTCGAAAATTCGTCGGAGGATGAATTAGATAATTGGGAGGAAGAATATTTAAGCTAAGAATATGAAATCGAGTATTTGAACTCGGACTGAAAGAACGGGAAAGTTTAAATACAATGATATTAAAGTTTATTTTTTATTTTTTTAGTTTATGTAAATATTACAGCTTGAATTAAAATTATATAAGTAATAATTAAGAATTAAGCGTGTTCGCGTAAAGAGTTAGGTTGGACGAGCTGTAAGTTCAAAATGAAATATTAATGTTTGTCGAAGAGGTTATTTGGATTGTAAACAAGTAGGCATTGTAAAAACAAAAAACGGAAGAAGAAGGTGGTCTAAATTATAAAAATTATAAATTGTATCCATTGAACAGATTTAATTTAGTTAGCCAGAGAGGAAATTTTTGTATAAGGCTATAAAAAATGAGAAAAATGAAATGGTATGCTGGAAAAAAATTTCACAAATTACCACTATGTATGGATTGATAAAATAATGTTATAAAACGGCTATAAATTACAAAACTACCGAAAAAAATTAAACAAAACTTGTTTATTGTGAAAAAATTCCTAACATTTGCCAGTGCTACCTGTCGACGAATAGTGAAACTTTTGGTACTCAAATTTTGCATTAACAGTGTAATAAGAGCACAAGGTCCATCTATATTTCAGATTTAAAACTGGCTGTACGTCAAAATATTAAAATGTAAACAAATTAAAATCGAAACTCATAAATAAAAATGAGTTTATATTCTTGGGTAACTTAACTTTACAATAATAATTTTCTAAATATGTATATTTAAATAAATCTAAGTATTTTTCTAGGGAGCCAATTCGCACGGTCAATTAGGAATTGGAGCCATCACCGAACAGGAAATTGTGCCAATCCTCACTAAAGCTTTTACAATTTGTCTTAAAAGTTTAAAGTTCATTAAAGGTGGCGGTGGACATACAATAATATTAGACAATGAGGGCAATGCATATGTATGTGGCTGGAATAATCGTGGCCAGTTAGGAATTGAATCAACCAAAGATCAAACTCAATTTATTCGCATCAATTCGAATGATTTAAAATTCGAAATTGTAGAATGTGGATGGGATATGTCCGGTGGCATTACATCAGATAATCATTTGTACGTATGGGGGGCTAATTATTTTATAAATATTAATGATAAGTATGTTACAAGACCAATGAAAATCGAATTACCCGATTTAGAAATTGCCGTAGATATTAAGTTTGGTTTGCGGCACGGAATTGTGTTGACCAAATCTAGGAATATATACTTGTTTGGAAAAGTAAAGTTCATTGATTTCTCTTTGTTAGAAATAAAAAAATATTTAGAATTCGAATTTTACTTGTTAAAATTGGATTATAAACCTAATCGAATAGCATCCGGACAAAATCATATTTTAGTTCAAATAGACGATAGTAGACTAATTGCTTTTGGTAATAATAAGCATGGTCAGTGTGGACTGAACGGAAGTGGAAGCATAATAGAATTCAAAAACGAAAAAATAGTCAGCATCGAATGTGGATGGACGCATAATGGAATTTTATGTGAATCTGGGAACGTTTATTTATGGGGACGGAATAATTACGGACAGCTGGGATCACTACGAAACGAATATGCCAAATTAAATGTACCAGAACAAATAAGTTCATTATTTTTCGGATCCGAGCATGGCCTGGCTGTAACCGAAAATCAAACAATTTATACATGGGGATGGAATGAGCATGGTAATTGTGGAAATGGAACAGTCGAAAATCTGTAAGAATTATACGTTACGGTTTAATTACATGTAAGATATAACTTGTTAACTTTACTATCTTAGAATTCGGCCGGCACATATAGCATTACCTGGAAATTGTCGTTTGGCTGGCACAGGGGCTGGCTTTTGTTATGCATTGATTTACTAACTTTAAACATTATAACAACGAACATAAACAAAAATATGTATGCAAATGTAAATAAATTTTATTCAGCGAATTTATAGCTGAAGAGTATAAACAATACCACTACATAATTGGCCATATTTCTATATAGAAAATTACATGAGTTGGCATAGGTAAATTAAAACAAGCGCGGGCGCCTTGATTACATGGGACAAAAAGGAAATTCTTTATTTGTCTCAATCGATCTGCTTTATTATCTACAATCATAATTTATCTGAAGGATCACGATAAATATTGATATTTTGAGAAACATTTTCAATAAAAATATTTCCCTACTGAGAAACTTTTCATTTACTAATTTACTGATAAATCAACTACACAATTTTTCAATGACACGTGCGCGTATAAGATTTTTAATTTCTCTTGGCTATTGCACTTGTATTATTTGTTTTGGTTTTGTTTCACGATATACAGTTCCGAATAAAAATACTGAACTTAATTTCACACATTTTATTTGTGTAATGAATTTTAGATTAAAGAGTATAATATTTGGTATGTTACAATAAAAAATTTATTTATATTCGTTTGTGTTTTGTATATTATTTGGGTAACCGGCTATGTAGTGTGAAATATAGGAAGATTTTACCGCAGTACACATAATACACAAAATTATTATGTATGATATTTTATCTTCTCAAGTCTCAATATCGTGGATAAACCTATCCTAATTTTTATTCTTTACTGTAAATTTTACACAAGCCCATAAAAAAATCCAATTGTCGATCAAATTGGATTTTTTTTAGTTATTATGTATACAACCAAATATAGGTTATCATTAGTATTGATTGATTAAAATGTATTTTGGTTTAATACACCGTATTAATTAAAAATCAAGTTTTATTTGAACAAAAATAAAAACATATTTTGTTGTCATACGGAAAGACGTACCAGTTACCGGTACCTATACCCTTCAACATATTTTGGTTTACTAAAAAAGTAAAAAAGCTTGCAAGAGCGGCAGTAAAAAATCTCGTGTATTTTTGTTTTTATTTTATTTATTTATTTATTTGTTCATTGACATTACAATTTTGGTAAAGGAAAAGCACATATGGAAGCAATATAAATGAAGAACAACAACCACCAAAAAAAAATACTTCCATTAGGCATAAAAACCTCAGATTTTTTCAAAAAACAAATCCACTCCATGCTAGTACCCTCCGTATTGAGCTCAAGCTCATTTGTTACAGAGAACACTGCAAGAAGTGAATACTTACATACTACATACAAAAATATACCAAATGATAAAAATTATTACAAAAATAGTACTGCATGTATTATCATTCAAGCGCGCCACGCTAAATAATCCGCTTTAAAAGATTTAGGCGACAATGACCTCTTATTTTATTTGTTCTTACGGTGTAAACATAAGTTGCTGGTTGATTGGAATATTACTGAATGAAAAGTTTTCTCAAAACAATTTTTTTTAATGATTCAATAAAAAAATATCATTATTTATTTCTTGCAATTTATTATTCAATTTAACTTAAACGATACAAATTATTTATTACAAATAATGAAATTGTTTTTTTGTAGCCATATTGTATTTTTTTCGTATTGTATGAAATTCTCATTTCTTTTTGGATTTACATATCCCAACAAAATTATAACAAGAATGGCCTGTTATTGTAGTGGCATTGGTATAAAGCAAAAGGGCATGAATGAACGAATACAAATAGTCTAATTTTCGATATCGAAACAAAACACAAATATAAATTCCTTGATGGCCGTCATTTTGTTATGTTGATTTTTTTCTACGTTATGTCGGATTGATAAAAAAATATAATAAAAAAGAATTTTGTGAATTCACATGCTGTAAATTAATGTATATTCATAAATTCCTAGTGTAAATAAATAGTTTATTATCGTTAACAAAACAGTAGTGTGTGGGTATCACATAGAACTTTAATTTGAGTAAATTATCATTTTAGAGGGAAAGGGTTTTTTTATTAACATAAATTTTACATGATTTTATAATATTAATTTCAGTTATTTTAATGAAATGGTGTTTAATTTATAACAGAATTAGTTAAAATCTTATATTTATAAAGTTTTTAGTTTGCAATTATATTTTTTTGTGTACTTAAAAAAGATCACGGAAAAATAACAAAATGTCAAACAGTTCAGTGTTTTTATAAAATTAAAAAAAAAAAAACAATTTACAGATTACTTTATTGATAAAAAAGATTAAAATTAATTGAGATGCCAAAAAGTGATTCTAAAATGTCCACTTCCGCGGATAATACGGAAGAGTTTAATGTGCCGCTCTTTGAAAAGCGCCTCAATAGTCTGAAAGATACACAAGACAGTATACAAACTGTATCAGCGTGGTGCCTTCAAAATCGTACACATCACAAGAAAATTGTATCAAGTTGGCTGAGCGTCTTAAAGCAAGGTAAATATATCTTCTTAGCTGCAGCGCAATGAGTACCGTATTCTCGATATATGCTCTGCTGATCACAATTAATATTTCAGTTAAAATCGAGCACAGACTTACTTTGTTTCATTTGGCCAATGACGTTATTCAATACAGCAAGCGCAAAAACTACGAGTTTGTTGAGAGTTGGGGTACCACTCTTCAAAAGGCAACTACTATGGTTCGGTAAGCCGAATTAATTGAGCCGGTCGGTACATATCAAATTTTAATTTCCATAAACCCAATTTCAGAGACGATAAAATAAAACATAAAATTTTAAGGATTTTCCAAATTTGGGAACAACGAGGTATTTATAATGATGAATTTTTAGCCGATTTAAACGGATTGCTCAGTATATCGACATCCAAAAACAAACAATCTCAGTCAAACTCATCAGCGGCTGCTAAAGAAACCGTAGTAGATTTGGATGATTTCCAGAATATAACGTTAATAACAAATATTCGAGATTGCGTTCGTTTAGAAGGTGAAACTGATGAAAATATCAAGGCATTATCAAAAACCCAGATAAATGAATTGGAAAGCTTGAAACTGCAGGTCAAAGACCGCGAACACATGGAAGATCTTGAACAGGACATTACGGATACAAGCAAAAAAATTGATTTGGTGATCAAATGTTTGTTAAGTGAGATGAAAGTTCGAAAGGTTTTAATAACAGCGATTGAGCAGGCTGAAGCATTTTATAGTAACCAGAGAGGAGATGTTAAAGTTGTGGCTAATGTAAGGCGTATAATTACAGCGTGTTAACTTAAAACTAATTTAACATTTTGTCACTCAAATAGGCTTATAGAAATTTTGGGAATCGTATTAAAAATATGAAAAAGAAACTGGAGGAATTAGAAACAACATTACCAAGTCCAATTCCGTCGCCGGATATAAATGCACCATCGCCTGAACCTGATAATGATTTTATTTTGCCTGATGAACAAGTGGTAATGCCCTTTCATAAGCGTCGCCACAACATTATAACACATTTTTATACTTTTAGAATTATTTTAATCAGCAGCCCCCCATAATGAATAGTTACATAGGTACTGAACTTCCCTTTGACATCAATGATTTTAATTCAGAATCATCACAATCCCATTACGATAATGGGGGGTCAGCCCAACCCATTCAAGTAATAAATTCACGAGCAGGCACAAAAGACGAAAGCAGTTTTAATTTGCAAGATTTCTTCAAAAGTTATCTTGATTCATACACGCCATCAATCCCATCAACCACCCCACAGCCAGTTCCGAATCCATATCCTCCGCCTAATATATATCAACCACCCCCAGCTATTTCAAATCCTTTAGTGCCGAATTATGCTCCTCCGATGGAAAACATTCCTGCGTATAGTCAACCTTCGAATTATAATAATCAAACACCTATCTTACCTCCACTCCAGCCTCCTCCTATGCCCCCTTCGTTAAGCCACAGCGAAGCGTATAATCCTGCTGCTTGGGATGATGCAAATTTAAATTGGAATTCATCACAGGATTCGAACAATTTTGAAGAATTGGCCTTGACACCTGTGTCGCCGCCACATTTTGAAACAAAAGGTGTTAACATAATCGAATATGTTGAAACACCAACCAGTTTGGCTGAACACGATATTGATCATAGACAACTCAATTTGCCAGCCATGAATGATATTGTATTATCTAGTACGTCAGGAAGAGCGTTGGATGTTGATCATCGCAATTTAATATCTCTAACCGGTTCCCCGGTTACAAAAACAGAAGATCCAATTCCTCCACCCCCATTACCTCCAGTCTTGTGGACTGGAGTTGATATGGATTTTCGACAACAAATGCAAGTACCACCGCCATCGATGGTTCCTCCTCCTATAAATGATACTATCAAGATAGATCAGGATTACAGAATTCCTCCACCAAATATTCAGCCACCACCAAGTTTGGCTCCACTGGAACCACCGCCTCTTCATGAAATGAGTGAATTTTTGAAAAATACTCTATCGGACAGTGACTTAGAATCACCAACAAAAAATCCTCCTTCTGGCGGGCGAAGAAATTCAAGTAAGTGTTCGTTGAACTATTCGTTTCGAACCCAATATACTAAAGTTTATTTTCAGATTCAAAGCAATTCACTAATAAAACAGGAGGAGCTCGTGATAATATTGAAAGTGTTGATATGGAAATGTCTGATGAAGATGATGATCCAAATTATAATTGGTCACCAGATCAAACCGTCCATCATCAATCCGTACACGCTGCAATTACAAATAATAACGGTAATCATAGTATAATGAATAATAATTCAATGCGGTCGCCTTTAATAAACCAAGTGCGATCGCCAATGCCACCACAAAATCAAACAAAATTTATGCAACCGCCACCTTTCTCAAAATGGCAAAATCATAACAACAATAACAATCCGAATGAACAGCGCGAAGGACCACCATCGCCAAATCCTGGTTATTATCCATCGCCACGGGGACCATTTTTCTCAATGCCCCGGACTCCATTTTCGCCCGGTATAAATAATTACCGTGGTGGTGGTAATAATAATCGTGGTTCACCATATTTTAGACCGCAACGCGGTTGTCATATGGGTGGTGGTATGGGTCCAAATAATAACAATGATGGTATTCGGTTTAATAATGGTGGTTTTCGTGGAAAGTATCGCGGGAATATGAAAAGAGGCGGATTGTGGTAAATTTATTTTCTTATTTTAACAGATCATTAAATAATTCCTATACAAAAATTAATAAATTAATAAAAAAGCAAATCGAAAAATATATATTGTTAATTGTGTTATATCTCGTTCATTATTTTTTTAATTTTTAAAATGAAAATTGTAAATAAAATTAAATTCTAATAATGATTTTTCTTATAAAATATACAAAAAATTGCTTAAAATATTTAGTTATACGGCGAAATATCCTCGCTTTGTTTAGCTATATAATCTTATTTTCACCGATAATTCAATATTAATTATGTACTATTATTAGGCGTTTGTGATTGAAATACGAAAGGGTATTCTACTGCTAACCAAAATACAAAATTTAAAAAAAATTATTTTATTTTAATTATTATTGAATTATCTTTTTGTTTTATGTTTTAAATTTAGATAAGAATTGAATTCTATTTAAATTATTTAACTAATCCAAAAGAAATTTAATGAATTTGAAAATGATTAGGTTTATGATATTTTAAATTTTAATGTGTATCTGTGTAATTAAGATTAACATAATGTAACAATTTAATTAATTCTTTATGCAAATACAGAATATTATGAGTATAAAAATTAGTGATGTATATGGTCTAGGTTGGTTTATTTGGAATCTAATGTACGGCTCTGGAATAATGCCGTATATATTAGTCCAATTAGAATATTTTGAAATGTGATACTTTCTAAGAAGCTATATATGTATGTAAGAAGCTTTACGGACCACTGCAGTATGCTATCGTTACTAATAAATTTTCAATCTTGTAATTTGCTTCTAGAAAATCGCCTTTCTTTATAAATTCTAAAGTTTAATTCCTTGATGTGAATTATTACGAACGGGCAGAAACGAAGTCTTACAAAGACCGGTATATTTTCCAAATAGCGAATAAAAAATTTTCATTTTAGAAAACATCTTGAGACTTAAACTGCTCTAGCGAAAATTTTAAGCAAATGCCTATTTCAAACAAAGACCGATTTGAAACAAATACCTATTTATTTTCTATTTTTAACTTCGCCATTAAACTTGTACAAAATATGTACTAGAAACTACTCTATCTCAGAAGCAAATACATAGATTAAAAGTGACAAAATTCCGCTACACAAAATACAATTTTATACCCGACAAACTGAAATCCCACGGCCAATAGAAACTTAAAATTCAGTACAAGGCCAAACTTAAAATCGCTCACAAAATTTAGAACTTAAATACATTAGCAAACGTAAAAAAACAATTTCCGGCACAATGGTCAAAAACTTGTAACGATGCGCATTCGCTTTTCAATAAATTCTTTAAATCCTGATTCAAAATTTCTAACGATTCTATATTGTTTATCTGGTACATTAGGAAACCAAAATTGCTTGTCGATACCAATAATTACTCTTGTTATTCTTCATTGATAATTTGGAACTGAAACAATAATGTGACTGAGTACCATATGAAGGTGACGTTTGTTTCGTATCTTGTTATATTAGTTATATATTTCCAGACTTCGTTCAAACTAATTATCCAGATGTATTGAAAAGAACTTGTTATCTTGGAAAAGATTTGTACGTGTGCTAAAAACCAAACAATACTGAATATTTGAGTTTAACCTGTTCAACATTCATTAAACTTTAAACAAATTTGTTTTTGTTTATTATTTGATTTCAGCTGTGGCTATAGTAGATTATAAAATAACTGTAAAATTGAACAACAAATGGATGATAGTACTTGGAAAAGTTTTCGGACTCATGCGGTTCCGAGGAACCGAGACCTCATTTCGTCAATAATTTGAATTCATCCGTGGTAAACTAGTAAGGCTTCTTTTGTCGTTCATACAACATAAATTACAATATGTACGGCAATTATAGTTTCTCGAACAAGCACAATCTGTGCGTTACAAAATTTGCCCTATTCGTTAAAAAATAAAGTTATTATAATTAATAGGGGTGGACGTTCGGATCGATTACTATTACTACACTATCAATTTACTATGCAATCCTCAGGCCACTCAGATCAATTTTAATGAAAGGAAATTTACATAATACAGTAACATACATAATTTCATAAAGTTTAATATTTGAATAAAATAAAGAATATTTAAATTGACAACTTTGTGTATCTATCTCAGTTCAAAATATACGCACTATGTCTAATCGATGTTACTCCAACCATCAACTGTAATTAACTTTTTCTAGTAAATCTGTGATTGTTGGGTGTATACGATTTTTCATTTCCCTTTCCCTTTAAAGTAATGAATTGACCGGCGTGTGAAGAAGTGTTTGCGTTGTATCTTTCCTATTGTCCAAATATTCCTAACTTCACTCAAAATTACACAATTTGGTCAATCAATAAAGAATTAACAAACATCGATTGGACAGTTCCAACATTGGCCCTAAAATTTAATTATAAATTTCAATCGTGTAATTTAAAAAAATCTGATCAAAATATCTAAGGAAATTGTTGAGTTCCTCGGCAAAGTTAAAAGTGGTCTAATTCGAGCTAATATGTTCAGAAATGGCTTAGAGTGTTAGAGTTTTATTTTATTTCGCTGGCTGCGTCAACTTAGAGGTTAATCAGGTAGTTTTCGGATTAATATGTAATTGGCCCTTTGAATCCTAGCCAGTTCTCAGGGCTTCTGGAAGAAGGGCATACGCATGCAGGAGGAATGATCTCATTCCATTTCCATTTGTAATTGAATTTAATTCACATTTGTTGGGTAATTTCGTTTTAGTTTTTTTTTTTTTTTTTGGAACATTTTGCAATATTAACCATTGTTGGACGCTGTTTCGCTCTCCAAAAGTGTTCCACCATAAAATCAATAATAATTTGGTCGCGTCGTAGAATAAAATTCAATCAGTTAGGAAGCTACGAGTATGTAGCAATTTACTATCTGTTAATTTCGTAGCGAAATTCAATTCATTTGATCAACACGATATTAAAAATTGTTTTTTCCAATTACCTAAATGATTTTTTTAAATGTGTAGTTTCTAATGTATTTTTCTATTTACATATTTCTAATTCGCATACTCAAGAAGGTTAACAATCATAAAAAGACAATGTTGTTGGCTTTATCCATTTTTTTAATAGCTATTGTAATAAATATTAAATTTCAATGCCCTGGTACTCGTTTGTATTGTCTCCTTTAGACTGGAAAAATTATCATATATATATGGAGGGCCATTTGAGAAGTCGTTTGTTTCGTAATTTAATTCGGATTTCAATACCATTAAACAAACAATTTCAAGCGGAATCGGAAATAACAAAAGTAGATGGGCAAGTTAACAATGGCCATATTGGCTAGTTTCTCATGAATCTTGAGTTCTTTGCAATGACAAAGTTTTTAATATTTTTCGCGGTTCGAACTAAAATTGGTTTAGCATTTTTACCAGAATAATTTCACAAACGGCTGTATTCGATTCATTGTGAAATGATGATATTAATCCATAACTTCAACGAAAATTCAATTTAAACCCCCCAGTTCCATCATGTTCCACTAGGATACTGCTTAAAAAGTGTAAGCGATTAAAACAATATACGAGTACTGATAAAAATGGATTGATTACTGTTTAGATATATTTCGTTACACAATTATTGAGAGACACAACATTATACAATTTCGTTTCAAGGCTTCTTGGAATTAAAC
The DNA here is from genome assembly GCA_947310385.1 of Nephrotoma appendiculata. Lineage (NCBI taxonomy): Eukaryota > Metazoa > Arthropoda > Insecta > Diptera > Tipulidae > Nephrotoma > Nephrotoma appendiculata. Next base: position 4,243,819 of record OX371224.1, on the reverse strand, counting down.
CGTGCTAAAAAATATTACGCTCTAACGTGGTATTCCACAATAAAATTGATATTATAACTTAATCTTTGTTCGCTGTCGAAAGTTTGACGTTGTTTCAAAGTTTGTAACTGAATTTAAAACATTACTAAAAAGTAACATACATAAACAAATAACATGTTCTACTGAATTTGTTTCTTTTTTAGTAGTTCATATATGCAATCATAAAACCTAGAAACGTAGCGCAAAAGGACGGCGATTAGAGTAGAGGTTCGTTTTCTGTAGCCTAACTGAAGAGATTTTGTTCTTGTCTGTAACGTCCAGTGTTTCCGAAAGAATATACATACTAAATTTTCCATAATGTAGCTAATATTTATCTGCCGAACAGAATGTGAACGATCTTTTACTATGTGACATGGAGATAACTGTATTGTCTATCGGCATATTTATTAAACTGATTAGTAATTATTTCGGAAGAAACTGCGGTGCTGTATTTATTTTTAAATTAAGAACAACAATTGCATGTATCTAAATTAAGAAAATATTTAGTTAAATTGATTTTTTTTTTAGATTTACGAAAGCTAAATTGAAATTTTAGTTACTAAATACATGCAATTGTTGTTGTAATTTTACTAAATAAATACAGCATGGGTTGAAATGACTGTTTGCTGTGCAACTGTTCACTTCAGCGAAAAATTGAGCAACTTATTTAACTGAGCAGGTAATTCGCTTATGCAATTATTTCTGATGAACAGCGGCAGTTTCAATATCGAATTTGTCTGAAACAACAAAAACTCTAAACAAAATATATAATTTGTTTTGGGCTTCTTTATTTGCTATTTTTATATTATGCTGCGATTTTGAACTAAATTCGAAAAAAAATCTGAATACCTAGGAAGATATTATTTTTCCTAGTCGAGCAAGTTGAAATAATGATTTTTAAAAACGGAAGGTTGAAACAATAATTTTAAAAAACAATCTGGCTCTCTCTGGCTTAAAATAATGAAAAATGCATTCAATGGTCATTACACTTGTTTATCGTTCAGCTTTCTGTTTTTAATTTTTAAAATAAAACATTCCCGATAATTTTGATTAGAAACCTCAGACCTGTGATTTTGTACGCCATTCTCACGAAATTCTCATGAGAATTTGTATGGTAAACGAATACAAATTCTCATAAGGATTTCGAGAGAATAGCGTACAATCCACAATACAAAAGAGTTATGGTTTCTCTGAACAATTTCTAAATAGAAAAATTGTAGATTTGTTAAGCAAACTGATAATTTTTAAACAAAACACTGTTTCTCAACAAAAGGTTACTATTCACAAGACATTATGTAAAATTTAAAAATCATAAGCCTAATAAATCATTTATTTTGAATAATTAAAATTCGCAAGACAAAAAACATATATGTATTTAGGTTGTTTAAATAATTAGTATCTGATTAAAATTAATGCTAATTTAATTTAAAATATTATAAAAAACAAAAGCCAAAAAATTCAATAATTCATAAGTATTTTTAATTAAACAATTGAAAATAACAAATCATTCATATAGTTTTTCTTTAATTTTTGATATTTTTAATTAACATAAAAATCGCCAACTATTTTAATTATCTTTCGCGGGCATTTTCTGATACTAAAAGCGGATTTAGCGTTGCGTTCGTTCCTTCCTTCCTTCCTTCCTTCCTTCCTACTGAATTTTTTTTATATCAATCAAAAAAACGTCATTGTTAACCTGAAATTGGTTTAAAAAAATTTCAGAATTAAGAAAGGAATGAAAGAACGCAACACTGAATCCGCCTTAAGTATTTTTACAGCAATTAATAAATTGATCTTAAATTTGTAATAATAATCGATTTTATAGAGTTATGTTAATTTATAAAATTTAGAGCCTATTTGATTGTTAGCTGATTGTCAAAAATATCATGGTCTCAATATCCACACTCTACACTAATGAAATCTCTTGATAAGATAAAGGCTCTCTCTACTTTTGTCATAGGAGTATGTAAATCAAATACCAGGTACGCATCGCGGATTTACGGCCTCAACGCCGCTTTACGCTGCAGAATTTAAAAAACCAGAAAATTACAGAACACTGGCAATTCAATTTTCTGTCACGCTTCCACTAATATACTAAAAATAACTCGCAAAAAATATCAGTCTCCGGTATTCTCAACGTATTTTTTTTGATTAATTTGTTCAGGGATTTAGTTCAGATATCCCTTTTTCTACCAAAACAAAATATGGATCATATTTAAGTCCAACCACACAAATGTGTGAGTAAAAAAACATAGAAACATAGAAACAAATATGTAATTGCGTTTTTGATAAAAGAATTTCCCTTGATTTGAAGTACAACCAACACAATTGTGTGTATTTAGTATTTTTTCGGACACAAATAAGTTCCAAAGTAATGCACAAATGTGTAAGTTGGTTCAAAACACATACAAAAATAAATTTTTGACATGATTCTGTTGCCTTAACCACACAATTGTGTGGCAGGCAGGAAAAGGGATATGTATCAAAACAGGCTTCTATCCTTATGATTCAACAGAAAGATTGACCGCAATAAATGTTGTAAATAGGCAAATTTTTATTTATAAAATCGGCTGAAAATATTTTTATTTCACTAGCGAACCGCAAATACATGTTCACCTAATAAATCTTTTGTAAAAGAAACCCATTTTTATAATGCAAAAATAAATAATTCTATAATTTAATTATGATTAAAACAAATTAACATTTACTAACCAATTAGTTATTTATTTTATTTTAACTGAATCAACAATTTAAAATTTCAGACACGTGAGATGAACTTTACATTGAAATTACTGGATTAACCGACATCTACAAATTCAAATGTGATTTTCGAAAGAAACCGAGCGCTTCCAAAATAATATAATTTCTTATTCGTTACGTTGGTGCCAATGCAATAGAAGGAGAAAAATTTCAGTTTCTGTCAAACTAAAGAAAAGAAAACAAAAATACGAAAGAAATGCAACTTGAACTTGTGCATATTTTATTATTAATATTGTATTAATTCCATATTTTATTTTATATTGTTCATTCATTTTATGTTTTATAATATATAACAATAATATGTATTTTATTAAAATAAAATAATCTTTCGTCGAATATGGAAGAAGACGAAGAAATTGACATTCTTGGTGATTTTGATGGTTTGGTGTCCAAAAGTGAAAGAGAAATGTAATTACTGCACCAAAATAAATATTTCAATTGTTAATATTAATGTAAAATTGTTTATTCAATCTTTATAGATCTAATATTAGCGCCGGTCAAATTTTATCGTGTGATTATACAGTGCATCCGAGGTGGCTTATGGATAATCTAGACTCAAACTTTGCAATCGATGATAACAAGTTGGTAGCGTTTATTTTAAATAAATATGTAGGGTTTTTAATTATATAATATATTACAGCATTGCACAAGAAATTTGCATTGGCGATGATGATACGGTTTATACATCTGAAGATGATTATGAAATTTCCGGGCAATCAGAAGTAATCGATGAAGAAGAATTGGAAGCTGAAGATGTCCCTACTTGGAGTTCGGACTTGGGAAATAATCCCGATATAATATTGGAAGATGCAATTCCGGCAGCTGTGGAAGAAGAAGTGGTGACCAACTTTTATCACTGTCAACCTGTAGCCAGTCGTGGTATTTTAAAAATCAACCCAAATCAAATTCCAATAGAAAAGCCTCCTCCGAATCCTCGCAGTATTCTCAAAATCAATTTGCCCCCATATAAATTTAGGCAAACTCTTAAATTGGATCGTGGTTCCTTTGAGAAGAATAAGAAAATTCTAAAGAAAAATTTACTTAGTGAACAGAATATTGATACCAAAGAGAAAAAAAGCAGTTGCAGTGAAATGGCCAAAAATGTCACAAACAAACCGAAATTTAAGCAGCGTGTTAAAATTAACGTTGATAAAAGTGATAATTTCTTCAAGAATAAATTAATTAAATCAAAAAAAGCTACAAAAATATTAAATGCTCGTAAGAAACGGAGTGGGATAATCTTTGACGAGAACATCACAATAAACCATACTAACGACCCAATGGAAACTTTAGCCCTAGAAAATGAAAGTTTTCCCACTAAAGTAGCTAAAAACGAAGATAGTGATATAGAGATTGATATTGAAACGGGTGAACCAGATATTTTAGAATTCCCAAAGCACATAATTACAAATGAACCAGCGACAGCTGAAAATTTAACAAAGTTAATTGTCTCCACACAATTAGAATCTGTAGATCAAAATCCAGAAAACGAAACAAAACCAGAAGAATCTCCTGAACACATTCAAAACGATTCATTCCTGGCAAATTTACTATCAACTTGTAGCGATCGGGTTAAATTCCAGCTAGAAAGTATGGGCGAGCCAGAACAAGAACTAATTCTTAATCCAAACGAGATTACAGAGCTCGAGCGGATTGTACATGTAGAATTTTTTGAAGGTCGGCCAACTAAAACCCCTGATCGGTATATGAAGATTCGAGGCCATATTTTGAATTCGTGGCAAATTAATAGGCCAAATTATGTTAGTAAAACGGCAGTGCGAGCCGGACTCAAGAATTGTGGTGATGTGAACTGTATAAGTCGGATACATTCCTTGCTTGAACAAATTGGAGCCATTAATTTTAATTGCCTCAATGACTATTTTAGTTATATCCGTCCTTTAAAATTATTAATTTCGTTATTTAATCAACCAGCACGGCAGAATAAAAACTCGTCCTCATCATATATTAATAATGCTGTTGAATTTGAACGACGGCAGCGTGGAATTAAAACAGTACCCCCGGCATCTGATGCCAATTTTACAATATCACATAGTGGAAATGAACGAGTTACTGTTGGATTGGAAACAAAAGATACAAAAATCAAACGAAATTCAGATTTTGATCTCATCAAATGCCAACAATTCAGTCAAAATAATTTTGCTCCTTTCAAAGTTTCGATGACCTTATCGACCTTACTTTGTTTATTCCTGCATTCATTATCTTCGACGTATGAAGTGATGGGATTCTTAGGAGGATATCGCACTAAATCCGTGGGGCGAAATAAATTATCGATTGCGCGGTATAAGCCGTGTCTAACGCTTAAGCAAAGTGGCACGATGTGTGAAATGTGTCCCATCTCACAAATTGAACAATCAACAAGTTTATTAGCAGAAGGCTACGATTTATTAGGTTGGTTCCATACGCATCCGTTATTTCCACCAAATCCTTCGCGGACTGATGTCAGGACGCAAATGGAAATGCAAATACAATTTTCAATTAATAATGATTTGCCGTTTGTTGGAATCATATTAGGTTGTCTGGACATGACATGCCGGTAAGACATATACTTATAGAACTTTAAGTATTTTCTTAGTAAATTCTTTTCAATAATTGCCTTTTCAAAACTCCATTTTAGATGCATATACGTTCTTCCAAATGAGTTATCACAATGGGGAGATGTAGTTCCTTATGAAATAAACATAGACATAATAAAAGATTGCACAAATTTTGAAAATGATGTGACTGATGTGTTGAATATAATAAAGAATGATCCTGAAAACTACCAATTAATCCTAGATAGGGTGAGTTATTCGAAGGGATATCGAATCTTTTTAAATTTAAATTTTATTCGTTTTCAGTTCATCAATGCTGCTGATAAGTTATTAAATAAGTACGGTTATGATTTAAGTTTATTGAATTTTTTAAATAATATATTATAAATGAATATGTACAAATAATATTTATATTTTATATGTATGTACAGTAAATAAAACAAAGTATGTAATACAAAAAATATTAACAGAAAAAAAATATTTTTTATACCATTAAATTTGGCCGACTTCGCATCAGTCATATTGTGAATATTTTGCTATGTCTATTGTGAATATTTTATTTATACGATTTGTCTTGTCATTCTTGTGGAAGTTTGCTTAACAAGTTTTGTTTCATTTCATTGTAAAATTATTTTAATAAAATCAAAATAAATAAAAATGGAAACCTTATTGGGAATTAAAGGACCAGATTTTGTTATGATCGCATCTGATTCCGTTCATGCAAACCAGATATTTTTGTTAAAGCAAGGTAAGAACTACAAATTTAAAAACATAACCTTAATTTTGGATTATGAATCGGCATATTTTTGGAATTTTGTGTTTTAATTTGTAGATGAAGTAAAAATTCATAAAATATCCGATAAAGTAATGATCGGAGTTGTTGGACAACCAGGAGACACAATTCAATTTGTTGAGTACATTAGTAAAAACATAGCGCTCTATAAAATGAAAAATTCGTATGAATTGGGACCAAAGGCGGCTGCACATTTTACCCGAAAAAATCTAGCCCAGTATTTACGGTCTCGTACACCTTACGAAGTGTTCATGTTTGTGGGTGGATATGATGAAAAAGAGGGTCCGGAATTGAAATTTATTGATTACTTGGCCAATGCTAAATCGGTCAAGTACGGTAATCATGGATATGGTGGAATGTTCTGCGCCAGTATTTTTGATCGGTATCATCATGATAACATAACACAAACGGAAGCATATGAGGTATTTAAAAAATGTGTTACGGAGATCTATAAACGGCTTATTATTAATTTACCAACATTCAAAGTCGCTGTCGTTGATAAAAATGGTTTTAGATTTATGGATGATATTTCTGTACGCAATTTAGATATCAAAACGACATAAGTAATTTAACAAAATACTTTTTTAAAAAATTACAAAACTACATTTAATTTTGAATAAACGCCTCAATAAAAGGATATTTTGCGTTTTATTTATTATTGCTTGAGTGCTATATTTATTGGACAGGCAGGTATCGTAAGGTGTAAGGGAAATACGCAACACCAGATTTATAAACGAGCTAAATAGCTAAACAATCTACAACACTTCCAAGAAATTGCAGAATTCTGTTTATCGATGCATATTAGGCCAATTTATGGAAAATTACCCTTCATTGAGTAACAATATGAACCGGAGCACCAATGCATATAGATTTGCGATGAAGCAACAATCGCTCGCTGAGGAATTTCTGATGAAGTCTTTAAAATATAACGATACTGAATGAAGTCTTTAAAATATAACGATAGGCCGATTCTATTCTTTGTTTCTTGAAGTGGTTTATGCCTATTACATAAAATTAAGTATAAATTCTCAATCTAAATTGGTTGCCATTTTACAGTTTAAAAGCTGCAAATAAACAGAATGAAGATAAGTACCTAATAGAGTTACACTAAGAAGAGCTGAAATTGTTTTTTTGCCATATAAAATTTGCTATTTCATTTGAGACACGTCAGAGCAGGATGGTTATATAAAAAATGCATATGGCGGTCTCAATTATCAAAGAAAAAGCTAACCGGACAAGTTTTGTTGTTGTAAAAAGTGACGCGCTAAATTTTGTGATCTTAAAAAATCGTGATATTATTAATTAAAATAAATAAAATATTATAAAACAGTTAGTGGATCGTGTACTAGTGCATCGTTTGTGAATAAATATTGAAAACTTTGAACATTGAAATATTGAAATGAAGTGTCTTGTGAAATGTTGTCAAAATGCGCCTCGAAAAATTCGAAAATGAATTTCTTACCATCTGTAAGTGTTTATTGAAAATAAAATGTAAATTTTGTTAAAAGCAACGTGATTTGTTATAAAATTATCTATATTTTTATTTAGAAATCAGAAAAAATTAATTAAAAAATTTTGGTTATTGTTGTTGGACTTTTTCTTTTTGTAAACAGATATTATATCCCTTTTTCAACCAAAAAATTGGCTCAGTTTTAGTCTGAAGCCGTATTTTCTTGAGAACTAAAACATTTTTGCTTTAGCTGAATCAGCGCTATTCAGCTATTTCAACTAATGCAAATCTGCATTATCATTCAGCCAAAGCAAAATTCTAAAATGCTTTAGTTTTTGCTTTAGCCATTGTGGTGTTGTTGTAATTGTCTCAAGAAAATCAATGCCTTCTAAACTACTGGCCGCTGACACCAAATGATGACGACACGCTAAGTCCACGTTGTTGTTGCTTTCTCTAGTTGCTTTGTTAGTGTAAATATCTTAAAATTATTATTGCGCAGTCTCGGTTTAGACTTAAATTGACGTCATGTGCGAAAAATGAGAGTAGTAAAAGGCCAGTAGTTTAGAAGGCATTGAGAAAATACACTGTGACCCACACAAATGTGTGAGTAAAAAACTATAGTATGTAATGGCGTTGTTGATAAAAACATTCGCTTGATTTGTAGTAAAACCAACACAAGTGTGTGTATAGATATAGTGTTTTTTTCGGACGAAAATAAGTTAAAAATTAATTCACAAATGTGTAAGTTGGTTCAAAAAACATACAAAACTAAATTTTTGACATGGTACTTTGCCCTACCCGCACAATTGTTTTAGTAAAACACAAAAGGGATATTACAGTGTCGCATTGTTCTTATTACTACGTACATATTCTACGTGCTTTTCTTTTCATAATTACTTTTTATTTTGGAATACTATAAGTCAATTTATCTTTGACATACATCGTTGACAATAAAATTACGACACAATTTTTTTTGGGACGTAGCTCACCAAAGTCATGTTTTTCGGAAACAAAAAACCTTCGATTTTACGCTACGGCGACGTTTTGGAAGACAATTATTTGGTATGCATCTTTTATTTTTACACAGTCCTAACACATGTCAACCCGACACTTAGTAAATGTTGTGTCAGCCCCATGTTGGTAAAAAATTATCAGATGTTATATTCCTGCTTGAATTATAAAATGGAGTGCACAATTGTGCAATCACAGTGGATGGTAGGTTAATTGCTTTTGTAGTCCTTCTTTCCCCAAATATGGAATCCGCTTCAGAGGATAGCTTGTGGTGGTGTCGCAGATCCACCAAATCTTCATTTGTCCGACTTTGAGCTGTGTGAGTTGTTTTATCGTGAGTTGTTGGACAATAACTTAAATGTTGGGCAAGGCAAGATATGGCTTTGCATAGAATGTTGACAAATAGAGGATGCCAAAATTCCTGCAAATCAAATATGCCCCGCTTCTTTCTCTAAACTGTTATATTGACTCTTATTATCACTTTCCTCCAAAGCACGAATGACGAACTTCTTCCACAATCCACACACGCTTTCAGTTTGACGTACTGTAGAACATTACAAAACGTTATTTTTATACAGAAACTTTCCTTGTAATAATAGGTAATACTTGTTCAATTGCCAATCACTTTATTGGTATGTAAATTAGAATTACAAGATAAATGAACGAGTACCACGCAACACTAAAACACATTTATATAAAAGATTTTTCTCACTGACTAACTAAAATATACATAATATACAACAGCCCCTCTGTTCTCCAACGATGTAGTTGTTCTCTAACTCGAGCGTTAATATTACAACAAATAATCCTGCTTTTAACCCTAAAGCTCTTAACATAATTTTATAACATATCTCTTAACAAAAGCCTCTCAGTCTCTGTCATGGAACTGTTTGTATATTTTTAATTTTATTGAAAATAAACATTTAATTATTTTAAAAAATTAATTCATTTATTAAAAAACACAACTTAAACTAAAAAAATAAGTTTTAAAAAAAATAGAGACTCAAAGGCTCTTGTTAAGAGCTTTAGGGTTAAATCATTTGTATTAAATAGGACAATAAATGAGTCTATCAGACTTATCGTGAACGAATTTGAAAATGGGGTCTCATGACATTTACCGTTACCTATATAAATTTGGCATTACATTTTTTTTGATCACATATAATGCACGATTTACATGTTCCAATTTTTTCCCCCAACAAATTTTTTACTGAAAAATAGAGCTGCACGCATATAAAAAAAGTTACTAGTTAAAAAGAGTCAGCAAATTAAAAAGAAAAAAATCCAATTTTATTTTACTGGAATTTGTTTCGTGCTCCTCTCGCAAACGAAAATCGTAATATACTTAACCTTTCATTTTTTACTGGAAAACAAAATTGGAATATGTAAATCGTGCATAATGTACGATTTACATGTTCCAATTTTTTTTTCCAGTAAAAAATGAAGGGTGAAGCATATTACGATTTTCGTTTGCGAGAGGAGCACGAATCAAATTCCAGTAAAATAAAATTGGATTTTTTTCTTTTTAATTTGAGCAAATGTTGTCTTCATATGGCTGACTCTTTATAACTAGTAACTTTTTGTTATTTGCGTGCAGCTCTTTTTTCAGTAAAAAAATTGTTGGGAGAAAAAATTGGAACATGTAAATCGTGCATAACGCACATTAAAATACATTTGAGCCAAAATGTATGAAAATAGTTTTAAAAATAGTTTTTTACAGATCAAACTTAAAATGAGTCTCCGAGACTCAACTCATACTGATTAGGGTTAAAGAAGTTTATAAAAATATATATGTACTTTAATAATGGATTTCACAAAACAAACATTTTTTAAGTTTTATTTTTGTCATTTACTGGCATGATTTAATTGATTGCAGAAATTAAAAAATCCGGAGCTTTCTGCAAAAAATATTTGAATATTTAGAAAAATCTGAATATAATGTTTGACAATAGCAAACAGTTTTCATGCTTAAATAAATTATGGGAAATTTATTTGATATACAATCAAAACCTCATTTAAACTTCTACAATTTAATTGCTTTTAACCGAGTATTGCCAATGCGACCATAACTTTGATGGCGTTGAAAACTTCAAATACCTCGGGTCAGTTATAACATCATCAAATGACATGCAGACAGAAATAAAAGCCCGAATCGGTGCCGCACAACGAGTTTTCTGCGCCCAATCAAAATTATTACGATCTAGACATCTATCGCAGTCGTGCAAGTTCGCACTTTATAAAGCACTCATAAGACCTGTGCTGGCTTTCGGAAGCGAGAGCTGGACCATGACCACTAACGATTGTAGATTGTTTTCTACTTTTGAAAGGAAGGTCATTCGTTCAATCTTTGGTCAAATTAAAATCGCGAACAATGAATATCGGATTCGCATGAACCACGAGATAAAGCAAATTCTTGGAGGTTGCGATATTATCGAATTCATCACATCCAATCGAGTTAGATGGCTCGGCCACGTTACAAGGTGCCCTCAACAACGGATGACCAATAAAGTGTTCCATCAACAACCAGCCGGTGTGCGTCGTAGAGGAAGACCCCGACTGCGCTGGCGTGACGACGTCGAACAAGTTATACAAACACTAGGATGTCGTAACTGGAGGACGAGAGCGATGGACCGAGACGGATGGAGGACCATAGTGCGGGCGGCAAAATCCCTTGAGAGAGAGATAGAGTATTGCCAATTATATTTAGTTAGCTATTAAAGAATATAGTATAGGTAATTGGTATAAGACGTTGGTATAAGACGTTTCCTTTTTCCTATGATAAAGAAGGCTGCTTCTCAGCCCAGCTATTCTTAGGAGACAGAAAAATTCTACACAAAAATATACTCAAATACCCCTCCCCCCCACCTGATAGCAGAACAAGGAAGTAAAAAGATCACGTAATATGAAATATTATGAAATAAATTTCTCACGTCATTACAAGATGTCAGGGCAATAAGAGATGCAGACATTCACAGTGACCATCTACTGGTAATACAACAGTTACTAATTAAGCCTTTCGCTGTAAAACACATCAAGACAAATCGGAAAAAATACAACACCGGCAAATTGCAAGATGCCGACACTGGAAACACAATCTGCGAAAAGCTCAAGCTCAGCCTCCAAACGAATGAAAAAGCAGTTATCAGTGTAGACCAACAGTGGAAACAAATCGAAGAACCCTTTATTGAAACGACTACCAACACACTAAAGGGATAGGAGGAATGTTTCGGATATAGAACGTGACCAAAAATACAAAACCTTCGAAAAAACAACTGGCTTCTGGTCTAACAAAATAACAAATATTGAGCTCCTTAAGGACAAGACACACCAAGCGCGGCGCGTCAAACTCCAAATGTTCCATACAACTCGACGCGCATATCCATTCACACCAAGAGCGGCGCGGCGTCTTTTTAGTTTTGGATAATTTTGAGAATTTTTGACTTTTGTTTTATTAGTCTTTATTTATTTATTTAAACTTAAAGAAATCGAGTGCATGTGATTGCAAAAAAAAAAAAAATATAGTACATATATTAAAAGTATTACAAAAAAACGGTAAAAGTTGAAAAAGGAAATTTATAAAAAATATTACTTCAATTTATTTTTGAAGCAGTCACCAGATATTGAAAAGTCGAACAGTTCTTCTACGTCATTAAACATTTTAGCCATTATGTGTTAATAGGTTTCGTGTTTACCATAATTAGTCCTGTGTTGATCTGGTTGTAAGAAGTTGTGTTGCCCAAGGTTCCGGGTAGGAGTGTAAATATTCAGATTTCCCAGAATATAAGGTGAGTCCGTTTTATCTAGGAGTACGTTGCGGCAATGAAGATTAACACCAGTATTTTTCGTCTATTCGCCAGTGTCGGGATGTTATAGTTATTACATCTGACTGGGTAGGATGGAAGACGAGCAACGTTGAGGTGGTAAGGAATGTCATGGTCATAATCCCAAATCAGTTTTCTTCATAATAAACAGCAAAGCTTGTTTCTGGATACTTTCTAATCAATGTGGTCTTGATAGAAAGGAGACCATACTTGAGCTGCATATTCCAGTTAGGATCTAACGTAGCTGAAGTATAGTATGAACAATGTCCTTTGATCCATTATTTCTTTGGTCTGTACTGTGTACACCCTTTGCTTACTTTATAAATGTTGTACATCCCTGTAGTCATTAATAATTATGTACATTATATTATATACTTTATGCTTATGTAGTAAAAACATTTTTACCAAAAATTGTATTTAGAATAAAAAATAAATTGATTACTGTTGTGACCATCAAACGATAAACATGTAATAAATTATAATTGGTCATTTAAAGTTGAAATTGTAAACTAAATATAATAAAATTCTCATAAAAGTGTAATAAATTATAAATAATAAAAAATCTAAATAAAAATACGTAAAACTATATCCTAAATTATTAAATTCTTAAAACTAACCGCTCGGTTCACAACAGTTGGTGGCAGCGGCGAAATAAAGTTTTCTCAGTTTCTTTAAAAAACTGTAAAAATCATATAAAAACACGGGACAATAAATCGTACGATAATTAAAATAATGCGGGAAAAATCTCGTGCAAAAATAAATCGTACGATAGTTAAAATAGTAAAACAGTGTGAACGTTTAGATCAATATATATGTATACTACGAGTATAAACTTTAAGTGAAATGAATAAAATGTTTATAAACGGAAACTGATTCTTATATGATTCGAAGTTTCGTTCGATTAAAACACTAAGTGATTCTTGTACAAAAATAATTAATTCTATACCTATAAATTGTAATTGTAATATGAAAATGTGAAATATGTACAAAAAAAAAATATATTAAATGTAACGTATCGAGAATCTCATTACAAAATTTTATTAAGAAAAATTGCTATTTAGGTACTTAAAATAGTGTGTGACAATGCTGTGAATTATACCGTGTTTTAATTTTCCTTGAGTGAACAGTATTTTTGGTCGTATCATACGTCGGCCATATGCAACAAGTATAAATGCTCCATTACATTGTGTCAATAAGTGCTGTAATAACTAAGTTTTGTGAATTATTAAACTAAAATAAGTTATGGACTCTGATAAATTGAATTTAATAAATCCTAGTATGTAATAAAACATAATAATTGTTATGTTGGTAACAAATAAAACAATATTAATTATTCTTATTTTAATATTCTTATAAACGTTTTATTTATTCATTTTAAACTTAAGTTTTATAAACTTATAATATACATGTCTTATCAAGATGGAGACTACACAATGAATAATAATTTTATCTACTATATGCTTAATGGGTGTTATATACTTAATGCCCTACATGTCTACATGGGTACGTTCAGTAGTCCCTACATGGGTACGTACAGTAGTCCCAAACACCACAATACCTCCTCACTCCAATCGTTAAAATACATAATTTTTTTTTATTTCAAACTTATATAAATAAAAAAAAACTTAATATACTTAGATCTAATCCTGATATCTAATTGGTATCTTAATCTCTCTTCTAGGTCTATTCACCATAATAAAATCATTTATATTATTATTATTGATGGTTTGATTACCCCTATCATGAGCTACATTCTTATTCACATACATATAAGTACCTTCATTTTTATTACAATGATTACTCCTATCTTCATTTTTTTTATTCTCGTTCCAATTCTCAATCGAGCTCTCATTCTTACTGACACCATCTCTTATTTGATTCAAATGTCTTTTTATTCGGCGGTCATTGCTTAATTTACACAAGTACGTCCTCGGACCAATTTTACGCCAAATAACAGCATCCATCCATTGTGACTTATTCGGATCAGAATAATCTTTCACCAATACTTCCTCCCGCGGCTTATAAAATTTATTTCTTTTGCCTTTGTAATTTACCTTTGCAATTTCTTGTTTCCATCTTATTCTTTCATCTAGTTTTGGCGGTTTTAATAAATGTAATGGCATCTTTAGTTCCCGATTGAACATAAGCATCGCTGGTGTTTCGTTCGTCGTTGAGTGCTTTGTTGTCCTATAGTTCAGTAGGAATGTTTGAAGTGTCGAATCAATATCAAAACTATTCGCACTTTTTTTATTTTCCTCGAATACGGCTTTCATGGATTTCTTTAACGTTTTTACCATATTTTCTGCTGCCCCGTTCGTAGCAGGATGACCTGGTGCTGTTAATATGTGACGTATCCCATTTAATTTAAAATACTCTCGCATTATCTCCGCACAAAATTGACTGCCATTATCAGTTACAATGACATCTGGTAATTCAAATCTGGAAAATACATTGCCTAAAACCATTTTTGTCACATCTGCTGTTGTTGTCCTCATTTTAAAAATTTCTATCCATTTTGAATACGCATCAATTATTATCAAAAAATTTGTGTTTTGCCAAGGACCAGCATAATCTAAATGAATTCTAGACCATGGTCTGTCCGGTATTTCCCATGATATTAATTCGGCTTTTGGTGGATTTGGTTGCACCTGGAGACATGCTCGACAATTTTGTATCATTTCCTCTATTTCCCCGTCAATCTTTGGCCACCATACGTATGATCTCGCCATTGACTTCGTCTTTACAATTCCAAAATGTGGTTTGTGTAGCTCCTTCAATACCAATCCTCTAATGCTTTTAGGAATTACAACTTTGTACCCTCTCAATACCACATCTTGTTCCACCGAAAGTTCATTTTTGATTTTAACGAACGCCTTATATTCTGGGTTGTCATTTGTAAATATATGACCATTTCTAACCATATCCAATACTTTTGATAATATTGAGTCCTTTTTTGTCTCTTGTTGCACCAATTTGTAATCCAGTACTAAATTTTTATTGTTATTAAAATAATTTAAATAGCTGGCTTTATCTTCATATTTCCTAAACACCTCTTCGTTGGCCTTCAATGGATGTCGCGAAAATATATCTGCCAAATTTTCTTTGCCTTTAACGTACTGTATCACGTAATCAAATCCCGACAAAAAATGAGCCCACCTTTGTAATCGAGCCGCTGCAATCTGTGGCAATCCCCGTTGTTCACCCAATGCTGTTATCAACGATTTATGATCAGTTCGAATTATGAATTTATTTCCAATCAAATACTGATATAATTTGTTTAAAGCAAAAATTATTGCTAATGCTTCTTTATGTTGCATAGAATAATTTGACTCTGCCTCCGACAATGTTCGAGAAATGAACGCTACTGGACGTTCATCTCCATTCGGATATTTATGCGAAAGAACTGCTCCAATTCCATATTGTGAAGCATCACACGTCAATATTGTTTGAAGCTCTGGATTAAAATGAGCCAAAAACTTATCCGAAGTCATCTCGTTCTTTATTTTATTTAGGGCTTTATCACATTTATCATTCCATATGAATTTCTCATCTTGTTTTAATAATTGATAAATGGGATGCATAATCATTGCCACATTTTTAATAAATTTACTATAATAATTTATCAAACCACATAACGATCTGGTTTCCGTTACATCTCTCGGTGGCTTGATGTTCAATATTGCCTCCACACGTTCTTTCGTTTTATATAATCCATCCCTGGTAACTCTGTATCCTAGATAGGAAATCTCATTTTGAAAAAATTTACATTTTCTTTTGTTTAATTTCAATCCTGCTGTTTTAATCCTATCCAATACCAAGTTTAGATTTTTTAAATGTTCTTCATCATTGCTACCTGTTACTACTATATCGTCGATAAACACCACCACTTTTGGAATTCCTTGAAACAACTTTTCCATCGTCAACTGAAATATACCACTGGCAGGTTTGATACCATACGGCAATCTATTCATCTGGTAAATTCCCATATGCGTACTCCAGCTAACATATTTTTTGCTTTCCTCATCCAATTCGAGTTGGTTGTACGCGCACGACAAATCTAATTTTGTAAACTTTTCGCCATTACCCAGTGAATACAGTATGTCCTCGATTCGTGGAAGCGGATGATTAAAACTTTTTAAAAATTTGTTGACCGTCACTTTATAGTCACCACAAATACGGATTGTGCCATCCTCTTTTAATACTGGTACCAGGGGTGTACCATAATCCGATGTTTTAATTTTTGTTAATACCCCTTTACTCTCCAAATCCCGAATCTCTTTTTCAACACACTCTTTTAATGAAAATGGCACAGCTCGTGGTTTAAAAAAAATTGGTTTAGATCAGCAACTTCAAGCTTAACCTTATATAATTTAAATAATCCTAAACCCGGTTCAAAAACACTTGAATATTCATCCAGAATAGAACCCAATTCATTTATGTCTATTCTATTTATATTGAATGAGATGTTAAATTTCCTCATAAAATCGCGGCCTAATATTGGTGGTCCTCCACTATCTACGACCAACAAGGTTATTTGATCCGAAATGTGCTTATATGTCACCACGACTTGAATTGCCCCAACAACTTTCAAAATTTCACCCGAATAACCTTGCAACACTGTATCATCACGAATGAGAGCTAGATTGGAAAAATTTCTTATAAAATAATCTTTAGAAATTACAGACATGGCTGCACCCGAATCTAATTGCATATACATTTCTTTGTTATCAATTTTAACATTTAACATTATTGGGTTGTCTGTCTTACTATTTACATTAAACAAGTTATAAATGCCTGCATACATGTCATCATTCTCTATCTCACTATTTCCCTTATCATTGTTTTCTAAAAAACAATTTCTAGAAACCTTATTGTTGCATACTTTTGAGCTATGACCTAATTTTTTACATTTATGACAGTTTAATTTCTTAAAAATACAATCACTCTCCTCGTGATTTGTTTTATTACATCTAGGACAATTTTTTTTACCACTAGCATACTTAATTTTAAAACCATTACCTGATGAATTAATGTTGTTGTAATTACCACTAGACGCCATCTTTGACTCGCCATTTTGCCTTTTGTTCCGCTCATGGTAATTTTTGTTTCCGTTCCCCTCACGAATACGACGATTTACGTAATTTACGCCTATCTGGTCCTGTTGCTGCTTAATATCCACTGCATTAGCTTTCTTTACAGCGTCACCCAGGGTTAAATTTTCGTCTTCTTCATACAATTTTTTTTTATACCTTGGTAAAGCACCCGTAATAAATTTGTTCAATAAATTATTCTCCAGGTGTTCACCAAATTTACAGCTCACCGCTAATCCACGTAAACGAGCACAGTAATCATT
The DNA here is from genome assembly GCA_947310385.1 of Nephrotoma appendiculata. Lineage (NCBI taxonomy): Eukaryota > Metazoa > Arthropoda > Insecta > Diptera > Tipulidae > Nephrotoma > Nephrotoma appendiculata. The sequence continues at coordinate 4,226,061 of OX371224.1, read as the reverse complement.
TACTGATTCATCCTGTTTTTGATTTGAATCAAAAAAATTTTGACGCTCTCTGAATATTGACACCTGCGGCGAATAATGCTTATTCAGAATTTCACAAATCTCTTCGTACTTTTTGTCTTTTGGTAGTGCTGGACTGCACAAATCTCTAATCAGCTTATACACGCTCGAATCCAAGAAATTTATCAACACGTCTCTTTTCTGTATTGCATCATTTACTTTATTGGCACTAAAGAAAAATTCCAATTTTTCGTTAAACACTTCCCAGCTGTCTTTATTAGGGTTAAAGGGCCCCAAATTCACCAGAATAGGGAGATTCTCCATGTTTATTCACGTTTTTATATATGTATCCACTTATATAACCTTACATTTATCCACGTTTTCTTTTTTTTATTTTTTTTTTTTTTTTTATCCTCGTCGCCAAATTGTTATGTTGGTAACAAATAAAACAATATTAATTATTCTTATTTTAATATTCTTATAAACGTTTTATTTATTCATTTTAAACTTAAGTTTTATAAACTTATAATATACATGTCTTATCAAGATGGAGACTACACAATGAATAATAATTTTATCTACTATATGCTTAATGGGTGTTATATACTTAATGCCCTACATGTCTACATGGGTACGTTCAGTAGTCCCTACATGGGTACGTACAGTAGTCCCAAACACCACAATAATACAATCGTTAAACTACTATTTAATAATAAACTAATGAAATAATAATAAAAACCGTATTAATATTAATTTAATACATAATCCAAATTAAAATTATTACAATACAAGTTCTACAAACGGTTCCGTTTTACATAAATATGTACATTACATTTATATGTACATTTAAAAATCAATTCCAACAATTTAAAATATCCGGCATCGATAAAGGAATTAATTAATTAATTGCTGCAGTGACGCATGCAGCTGTATTTTTATCAATTTGATGGAACCTGTCGTATTATATCTTCATAAGCTTAGCTGTATTAAGCAACAAAGTCGAAACCGTTGATTGACAAGATTACAACAACTGAAGACTCAACCATTATTATCATTGTGTTACATCGATGTTCTGTAAGTTCTTTATATCTTATAAATATTTTATTTTCAAACTTAAAATAACAATATATTTTTTATGGAAATCAAAATCTAAAATATACACATATAAAATAAAAATGAATATAATTAATCAAAAACAAACAATATTATAAATTAAAAAAAAAATGATTTCATTAACTTTAAATAAATAAACCATTTATGTATATAAAAAATTATTATTAATTTACAAATCAAACATTTTTATGATTAAATACCGAAATTATTTATCAAAAGTTTATTTAAATTTAAAATTACATATTATTACAAATAACTATATCATTTTATTACTGAAATTTATATTCTTAAGTCAATTATCTAAATTTAATTCTATTTTTACATTAAAATTTTAGTATATAATTTGAATTCAATCGTTAATTTCAGCAGTTAATTATTAGGTTGAATATTAACTTGCATATAATTGTTGTATGCATTCAATTCGGTATAATGTTTTAACTTATTAAACCATCTATTATCATGTTATTTTGCTATTATTATGTCATCATCGAATAGTGACTCTAGCAATCCTGAAAATGATGATGAATTAAATAATTCTACTAGCTTCTTACATTTACGAAAAATTGCTATTGAATGCCAAAAAGTTAAAAGTAATCGACATAAAAAACCAACTTCAACAATAAATTTCGAGGAACGTAACATTGATACTCGCTCAATTAAGATAGAACCAATTTCACCAGAATCAGCTCAAACAGAACCAATTTCAATTAATATTTCACAATCTGAACACTCTTCTTCTTCAATCCAATCTCCAAACGAAATAACAATGGCTGAGTTTGATTCAAAATTTGTATTGAAAATAGTTCCAAGTTTTGCAGGTAATCCTAGAGACTTGCATAAATTTATTACTGCCTGCGAAATGGTTCATAGTGGGCTTCGTGACCAAGACAAGCCCCAATTTTTACAATTAATAAAACTAAAGTTAGATGGGAAGGCTTATAATCTTATGAAATACAAAAAAATAAACACTTGGGAAGAGTTTAAAAATTTGATCGAAGCAGAATTTACTGAAACGAGATCGATAGGTCATCTCCAATTGGAACTTTCGTGTATAAGGCAAGAGAGAAATGAGAACGTTAAGTCGTTCGCAAATCGGTTGGAATCGTTGCTACATGATTTAAATGAAGCATGTATAAAATCACAAGGGCAAACTGCAGCTGAAACTATTCGTAGTTTAAATACTCACATAGCCCTTAAAAGTTTCCAAGAAGGATTGGATAGCTCAATTAAAATTATAGTCAAAGCCTGTCGTTTTGACAATTTAAATGAGGCCATCAATAGAGCCATGGAGGAAGAACTAACATTAAAATATTCAAACAGTTCATCTTGTCATAATCGTACTCCATCTCGATATACTCAAAGCTTACAATATTGTCGAAATTGTAAACTTTCAGGACATAGCACGGAACATTGTAATCGAAAATCGAATTTCCTATATAATACAAATAACAATAGCCGTACATTTAATTCAAGAACAATTAACTCTTTTAATATAATTTGCGCTTACTGCAAAAAATCGGGTCACAAAATTCAAGATTGCTTCCTAAAAAAACGAAGTGATTCTTTCAAAGCCAATCAAAATTACACTACCACAAATTTTAATACACCCACAAGTTCGGGAAATGTCATCGGACTTTCGAAGCCAGACAGAGGCATTCCTTCGAGAGCCCGAAATCTTCAGAATGCCTCCAATTCGAATCAGAGCCCAATACAAAATCCGAAAATTTAAACGATCATATCGAATTTGAAAATAACACGACTACAGTAGAATTACACAAAATTACCAATCCGACAAACTCCTTACATAAATATATAAATTTAGACATTAATATTTGTAAATTCAATCATATACCATTTTTAGTTGATACTGGAGCTGACATTTGTATTATTAAAAAGTCAATTATTCATGAAGAAACTATTATTTATCCAGAAGCAAATTGCAAATTAAAAGGTATTTCAAATGAACTGTTGGAAACACTCGCCGAATGCGATGGAACAGTTCAGTTACCAAACGGAAAAACCATCGAAGTGATATTCCATATAGTTGACGATAATTTTCCGATTAATGCCTTTGGTATTATTGGTCAAAATTTCTTAAGCGAAAATAAGTGTAACATAAATTTCCAAAATTTATCAGTAGAAATACCAAGCGAATTTGAAACAATTTCATCAAAATTGTTACCTAATATCGAAATAGAAGCTTTAAAAAGTATTGAACTTCCATGTCGTTGCGAAAAAATTATAACATTACCAGTAAATCTTCCAAATGATTTTGAATTTATCTGTCCCTCACAAGAAGTGTCTCCATCAATATTCATAGCTAATTCAATTCAAAAGGTACAATCAAATCAGATTACTCTACCATTTGTAAATTTATCAGACGAACATATTCAAATTCAACATTTAAAATTTATTATTGAACCTATGAAGGATTATCAAATATTTACCTTACAAAAAACTAATAACGAGTTAAACCAACGCATATCTATTTTAGAAACCTCAATTAATTTCGACCATTTGAATAATGAGGAATTAAGTTCACTTGTGCCAATTTTAACCAACTTTAATGACTTATTTTATCTAGAAGGAGATACCTTAAGTACGACTGAGCTATTGAAACATAATATACATACTATACCAAACACACCTCCGATTCATGTTCGCCCTTTTCGGCAAGCTCATTCTACAAAGGCCGAGATACAACGGCAAGTAAACGAAATGGTAGACCAAGGAATCGTAAAAGACAGCAAAAGCCCCTGGAACTTTCCCTTACTATTAGTGCCAAAAAAATCAACAACTAATGATAAGAAATGGAGGGTAGTAATTGATTACCGGCGTCTTAATCAAATCACAGCTGATGACATTTTTCCTCTACCAAATATTTCCGATATATTGGATAAACTCGGAAAAGCCCAATACTTTTCCACTCTTGATCTCCAAAGTGGATATCACCAAATAAAACTTTCTCCTTCAGATTCACCAAAAACAGCCTTTAGCACTGACGAAGGCCATTACGAATTTGTGTGCATGCCGTTTGGGCTCAAGGGTGCCCCTGCGACATTTCAACGAATGATCAACAGCGTACTTAGCGGATTAAATAATATAAAATGCCTTGCTTATTTAGATGACGTCGTTGTTTTTGGCACCACACTTTTAGAACATAACAACCGTTTAATAGATGTATTTAACCGATTTCGGGAATACAATTTAAAAATAAACCCCTATAAATGCCAATTTTTAAGGCAAGAAATAAAATATCTCGGGCATGTGGTTACCCCGAATGGAATTATGCCAGATGAAGGAAAAATAACAGCAGTAAAGAAATTCCCAATTCCAAAAAATCAATCTGAAATAAAATCTTTTCTCGGATTAGCGGGATACTACCGTAAATTTATACCACACTTTTCTAGCATTGCTAAACCACTCACGAACTTATTAAAAAAAAATTCACCATTTAATTGGACCACAGATTGCCAGGCCGCTTTTGAATCATTGAAAGATTCGCTCATTAATTTCCCTATTCTGCGAATGCCTGATTTTACAAAACCTTTCAAATTGACATGCGATGCCAGTAATATTGGCTTCGGATCAGTGCTTTCTCAAGACGTAGATGGATTCGATCTACCTATCGCTTATGCTAGCCGTGTACTTAACTCAGCTGAAGCAAACTATGGATGCACTGAAAAGGAACTTCTCGCTGCAATTTGGTCCATGTCACACTTTCGACCTTATTTATATGGACATAAATTTGTTTTAATAACAGATCATCGAGCGCTTTTGTGGCTGTACAAATTAGAAACACCAACCGCTCGACAAATCCGCTGGCAACTTTGCCTTGGAGATTACGACTTTACAATAGTTCATAAACCTGGAAATTTAATAAAAAATGCTGACGCATTAAGTCGTATCAAACTAACTGAATGTTTTATGCTTACTCGGTCAGGTTCTAAGAAATTACTCGAACAACAACGGCTCACTATAAACTCACCCGAAAATTCTAACGTGAATCAGTCCGATTCTCATCAACATTTAAATAAATCAAACGATCAAACTCAATTAAACGAAATTATTTCAAATCATACTAGTTCAAATCCTTTGGAGGATGAAGGCTCCTTCCAAACTTTAAACACCGATGAAAATCATCCAAATACAATAAAATATATTACTGACGAATCGGAAATTGAGCAATTATTAAATGAGTTTCATGTGTCACCATTAGGTGGACACCAAGGCGTATACAGGACCTTCTTACGAATGCAAAAATACTATAATTTTCCAAATATGTATTCAAGGATAAAAAACTTTATAACAACATGTCCATCTTGCCAAATAAACAAACACGGGAAGAATACCAAGGAACCGATGAAAATTACTTCAACTTCTAAAAAATCATTTCAAAGAATTTTTCTTGATATTGTGGGACCATTATCATCCTCGTATAATAATAATAAATTCATCTTAACAATGCAGGACGATTTAAGTAAATTTTCGGTTGCCCATCCATTGCCTAACCATGAAGCTGAGGTTGTTGCTCAATGTTTCGTGGAAAAATTTATTTGTATTTATGGTATTCCGGATGAAATTCTTACGGATCAAGGCTCCGAATTTATGAGCAAATTGTTTAAAAATATCTGTAAGCTTCTTAAAATAAAAAAACTTTCTACCACTGCTTATCACCCTCAAACGAACGGTGCACTAGAAAGGTTTCATAAAACCCTAGCCGAATATTTACGAAATTTTGCTGAATCAAATACTTTAAACTGGGATATTTTGTTGCCTTATGTTACATTCTGTTACAACACTACTCCACATAGTTCCACTAATTATATGCCATACGAACTAGTTTTTGGTTTTAAACCTAATATTCCGTGCTCGATATCCAAGGAACCAGAACCTAACTATACGTTAGATGATTACTACCACGATCTCAGATATAAGTTGCAAAATTCATTCGCTATAGCAAGAAATAACATACTACAGTCTAAAGAAAAGTCTAAATCATATTATGATAAATCTTTAAATCCTACAATATTTAAACAAGGAGATCTAGTATTATTAAAAAATGAAACAAAAAGAAAATTAGATCCAGAATGGTTAGGTCCTTACGAGTTACTTGAAATAATTTCCCCGGAAAATTCGTCTATAAAAATTGGGAAATCTTTCAAAATTGTACATAATAATAGATTAAAAAAATTTAAAACACAATAAACGAAATAAAGTAAAATTAATAATTTATTAAATAAATAACTTGTTTTATAACATATAAATTATACTCTTGAATTCAAATAATAAACTTTATAGTAGACTTAGAATTGAATATTATAGTTATTAAAATTTATAACCTTCTGAATGAATAAAAATATTGTAAATAATAAATTTAAATAAATAATTAATTAATAAAATACTGTAAATTTATAGTAAAAATTGAATGAAACTAAAAAGTAATTATATTTATAAGGAAACAATTTAATAACAAATTTAAACATGAATAAAAAAAAAATTATACTTTAAGATACTCACAAAAGATTATCCATTGGATAACTTTTATTTTAAGCGGGGGGATGTACTGTGTACACCCTTTGCTTACTTTATAAATGTTGTACATCCCTGTAGTCATTAATAATTATGTACATTATATTATATACTTTATGCTTATGTAGTAAAAACATTTTTACCAAAAATTGTATTTAGAATAAAAAATAAATTGATTACTGTTGTGACCAAACGATAAACATGTAATAAATTATAATTGGTCATTTAAAGTTGAAATTGTAAACTAAATATAATAAAATTCTCATAAAAGTGTAATAAATTATAAATAATAAAAAATCTAAATAAAAATACGTAAAACTATATCCTAAATTATTAAATTCTTAAAACTAACCGCTCGGTTCACAACAGGTCCATCGACTGGTGAATGGACACATTTGGTATATGGTTAATTTGATTCAAATTGCATCTTAGCATTGTGTCGACAAACAAGCATTCATCAGAGGTCAAATTGGATGGTAGACAACAGTTAACATCCTTATAAAACGTCCATTCGGTACTAGGTAGATTAAAATCGCCAATTACATGAACAAGATCTGACGGCTCTGCAGCATTAAAAATATCACCGATTGATTCGCAACATTTATCATATAACTCATTTCTGGATAGCGGTGGAATATAGGCAATATATATGAAGATGTTTTGTTTTCTTGCCATTGATATTTTAACGCATGTGTGTTCCACGGAAGATGAAGATAATATAAATTCCTCGTTACTAATTGACGTATGAATGGCTATGAGAACGCCTCCACCAGATTTTTTTTTCGCTTGTCTTACTTGACCGATCAGATCTGTAAACTATGTAGTCATTACGAAAAAACTCCGAGCTATGGATACCTGGATGGAACGAAGTTTCACAAATTGCATAGATAGGATGTTTGGTTTTAAATTTTGACGCCTTAGAGGCCATTCTATTGAAATTTTGATAGTAGATACAACATTTCCCAGTTAATGCATTCATGGTTGGTTTCTTGGAGTATTGTCATCCTCCGAGTCAGCTATTTTGTTGTTGTGAAACTGTTCATTTGCTGAGTTACGTTAATATTGGTAAATAATATGAGTGCATACGTGAATGACGAACGAGAAATGTGTGGACCACAATTGAAGTATGATTATTTTTAGGTTATGTTCGACGGTGATGGACGAGTTTTTTTGGCCGCTTGGTATGTGACATAATTTCGCGGCGGCGGATACAACTTCATTCGATAAAATTTCTTAAAATTACAATTTTTCTATTAAAAATCACAAATTTGTAATGTTTTTTAAAAATAATTGGTATATAATTATTTATACTATCGTTTCTATACAATACATAAATAAATTAATGCATATTTAAATTCGCCGCTCGCCATCGACGCTTGGTGTGTCCATTACGGTGTTTCCATGACAGAGTTAACCGGGATTATCTCGGATTATCTCATCATGGAAACGAGTCGGATTTAGAGTTTTCGTTAAATTTCTTAATCCTTCTTAACTCGACGAAAGTAGTTGGGTTAAATGAGATTCTATCTGTCAAAAGAAAAAATATAGTATTCAAAAAATATATATAGTATTATTATAAAGAAAAAATATAGTTAAAATAAATACGGGTTAAAATATTCACGAAACATTAAAATAGAGAAAAACTAACAAAAACATAACACCGCTTGAACTATTAAAACAATTAAAGTTGATTGTGTATAAGTAGGTGTCGATTATCATGGTCGTTGTCATACAGATTGACGCAAATGGAAGAATTTCCTACGGTTGTGTAATTAATTCGAGAGTGCTGAAATAGACCAATATACGGAACAATCACAATACACCATTACAATTGATAAAAACCAAAGTAAAATATAAAAAAAATTCGTGAATTCGAAAAGTTTTAATTGTTAAAATAGAATATAGATGGAAATGTGAAAGAATCAAAATTTCGTACGCTACGCAGTAATTCGCTAGTAGTACAACTACATGGTATTGCTCTATATATATAGAAAATATTTCAATGTAATAAACAACATCAATCGTCGCGACCTGATGAGAAGACTGATTTTTTCAAATCATTAATCTCGTCTGTTCGAAACTGATTGTTGTGATTCTTACACATTAGCCATCTATAAGTCAAAAAATTCAAACATATTAAAACAAATTTAGCATGGAAACGATAGGGATTAGCTCGCCATGTTATTAACTCGACGAAACTCAACGAAACCCTTAACTCGGTCCATGGAAACGTAATACATGTTCCGAGTTAAAACAGGTTTAGGTTTCGTTGAGTTGAAAATCTGTTGGTGTTAACTCCGTACCGTTTCCATGAAACCGAGTTCAGTTGACAGCTATGTTAATATTTATTTCGACTCATTTTCAAGGTTAATTTTAAAATAGTTTGTTCAAAATCTGTATTTTTGTAGTTTACAATGAACGTAATTTTAAAATACACTTAAAAAACGTTGATAGATAGAACCTAACCCAACCGTACTAGTTGCGTTGAGTTAAAACATATTTAACGATTCTCAACCTTTAACTGCGTTTCTATGCGCGTAAACATGAGTTAACCTAGGTTAACTCTGTCATGGAAACATTGCAATTGAGATCGACATAATAAAGCACATGTGAAAATGGATTAGCATTGGGAATGGAATTCGCAATGGAAAAGAAAAATCGGACGATGAGCTGTAACGTGGAAACAGACGATGCTAGCAGAAGTAAAACAACTCGGAACGTCATGGACTCATCGGTGGAAATCGAAAAAGTAAAGGAAAAACAGTGTTATTTATATTTATCATTTTAAATGAAAATTCGACAATGGGCGCTCTCAGGGCACCCAACAGTTGGGAACATGTTGAGTAAAATCGCGGCCAACGCTATGAAAATGTTTAGCACTATGAAATTTTAAAATCAAATTGGCGATGATTTTACTAATCATGATAGGGGCGAACCTGAAAGCGCTCAATATGATTCTGATTTTAGAATCTAATAAAAGCTTGCTGTAGTGTTTTTATATTTTTTCATAATATCTAATAGTTCAATTTTGTCTAATACAGGGGGTCTATTATGAAATTTTCGGACGCGCTTTTTTTCGACGTTGTCGAAAATTTGGTATTATGAAATATTTTCGACCGCGTTTTTTTTTCGACGTTGTCGAATTTTTGTATTATGAAATACTCGACGCGTTTTTTTAAATAACGTCGACTATTTTACGACAGCCCTTGAGGTGTCGAGTACATAAAAGAAAAGTGTTGAGAAATAAAAAAAGTTTGTTACTAAAACTAAATTAACAATTTAAAATTATAAAATTTTAATTAATAAAAATTAATTAGTTAATTTAAATTTAATCAAAAATAATTAATTTAAATTTTCGCATAAAAAATAATTAATTTCATTTTTCGACATCGTTGAAAAAAAAATTCATAACAGCGATTTTCGACGCTGTCGGCTGTCGACGTTGTCAAAAAAAATACGCGCGTCGAAAATTTCATAATAGACCCCCAGCTTAAATTTCCAGTGAGGTTACTCGCAAGTTGATATGCTGATTTTTATTATTCATTGTCTAAAGCTTAGCACTCAGTTCGATTTCACGTAAAATTTTCTTACGATCTTACCAAGGTGAAATTAGAAATGAAAACATCCATTCTGTTTTCATTTAGTGTTCAAACTCTCAAAACTATTTTCGTCTGTCTCGGCGCATTTTATATGGTATCTATAAATTTTAAATAAAAATAAACTATGCATTTGTAAGAAAGATAAATTATACTTACTTAAATTTTACTTACTCGATAGTTTCCTTTCAATATCTTTGGAATCATTTGTTTATGCAAAAACTAAATCGAAATATTTGTAGTATTTAACGATATTGCTTCCCAGGAAAAATAATGCGACTGTTTTATACATAATTCAATCTGAGCAGACGTGCGCTGTCAAAAATTACTTTGTGTTATACAAAATTACCTGACCTGAGTAATTTTACTCAGCACACTGTTTTTTCTTTGTGAACTGTGCCTTACCAATTAATTGTAAAATTTGTTTATATTAATGAATTTCGTATAGATTGGTTTTGTTAAGGGGGAAAATTTACAAAATTAACATAAACATTTAATATTTTGGTCACAACTGATGTCGCCATTGATGGTATTATGAGCTGACCTTTAAATATGGCAAAATTATCCATTGTAGGTATCTGGTTTTCCGGGGAAACGATATGTTGATATAAGATTTATTATTTAAACATAAAACTAATAAGAGATTATTTGAAAATCTTTATTTGTTTATGAAATATTACAATTTTAACAAATCAACATATTAAATTTTTAATTTCTATAACTATTTATTAAAATAATAATAATTAAAATAAAAAATAATAAGTACAACAAATCAAAGTTTCGCGTTGAACAGTAGTGTAAACATAATTAATATGCCAAAATATTATTTATAAATTAAATAAAAAAACAATTATTTTAAATTTCGATAATAAATTAATTTGATTGTTTTACGATTGTTTATATTTTGTTTCACACGCCAGAAAAAAAAAATTAATTAAAGGCAAGAATTGTTTTTAAATGTTATTTATTTGAAAAGTTTTAATTAATTTCCTTCCTTAAAATCTAAAATATTGCATAAAATAATAATATAACGTTTTGTTTTTATTAAATGAAAAACAAAATCATTACTTTTAATTAATATTATTTTATATTAATTAATTTCAAATATATTTTTTTGTAAATTAAATTTTAAATTTTTGTATGTTTATTTTACAAATCGGATTGTCCTGGACCTGAAAAATATTAAAAAATCTAATTAATACAATTTGAATATAAGACAAAGTAATGTTTTTTTATAAATATTTCGTTTTTTTTATAATCAAAAATATAATATTTTCATCAATTTCTTAATAAAACATAAGTTTTTATGATGGGATTTTAAAATATTTATGTTACGTTTAAAAAAAAATTGGGAAATAAGATTTAAGCTTTCCACATATGTAAATAATGAAAATACAAAATCGGTGCGCAAACTCAAGCAGCGAAAACCATATAGAGATCAAAACTTCGTTTTATTTTAATCTCCGCGTACAATTAATTAATTAATTACTGGAAAATCATTTGTTAGAAACATAAAATTTTCTATCATTCTATAACGAATGTGTTCGGTTAAAAAAATAAGTAAATCAAGAAGGAAACTTCACCTTTATTAAATAATTGCAATAATTATTTAAATAAAAAATAAAATTCAATATAAAAAATTATATGTGTTATAAACAACAATAATTATGTATATAATGAAAAATTATTAAAAAATACAAGCAGTTAAAAATTATTTTGTTTGGTTGTTTGATCGCCAAACAAAATAAATTACAAAAGGGTTATTAATTTAAGATAAATAAAAGTATTTTTTTTTTTTGTATTTTTTAAAACAGATCGATTTAACATCAAGCCCTTGTGTTGAAAAAAAATATAGTTATATTTTATATTATATAATATTATAATTAAATATAATATTTTACTTTGTTGTATATAATAATAATAATATTCAAATAATAAAAGGTGGAGTTTACTCCAAGATTTTTACTAATATAATTCAAATAAACCTTTAATTATGTAATTATAAAATCTTAATATAATTTCATTATTAAAAGATTTTCAACAAAAACTTAAAAATTAAAAATTTCAAACCAAATCGAAATTTAATTTTACTATGTTTATTTGAAAAATAAATTAATTGAAAAATAAATAAATCAAAACAACAGACAATGCGATTAAATTATAATATTTTTTATATGTGTAATAAAATAATTTATTATAAATTTAAGATTAAACAAATGGAAATTTATTTTTGTTGGTTTTAATGACTTAAGCCAGTAAGTAATACAATTGAATAAAATGAAAAGCTTGCATATTTCAAATCAGACAAATTTGTTTGTTTGTTTGTTTGTTTTTTCAATAGATTATATGAAACTATTTAGAGGTAGATCTCATTATAATGATAATTTAATTATAATTATATTGTTTAAGACACTTGCTGGATATGCGAACGATTTATAATTACACAGATTCTTGTTGCAATCATGATAGAGTAAAAGTAAAATGTAGAAGAAAGTGAAATTATTTTAGCAATAAATTAAGGTCATACAATCATAAATCGGGAAAATAATTTTCACATAATAATTATTTTATGCACTCATTATAAGTATTTGCCTACGACCTTCTACAATTTGAATAACTGAGGAACATTATTTCTCTCGTAGGTAAATGGCATTGGTACTCGAATATTTTGGTGGGACAAAACCAGCATTTCAAGTGAATTTGTCTTGCATAAGCGATCAATAGTTTATTACACGTATTGTGAAATAAACTTTCATTTACAATTATCATTATAATAAGATACAGGTGTTTAAAAAAACGGAAAAAATTTACAACAAGTACATTAACAGAAAAAAAAAGAAAAAATATTTTACAATAATTTCAAAATAAAAAATTTTTTAATCACATAATTTAAAAGTAAGTAAGTTATAAATTTTGTTTAGAAGAAGTAAAAAATAGATTAATACCTTGATCAATACCAAATACCGAAAAACTAAACTTCATAATTTTCAGCGTTTTCGCGATCGCATTCATTCATTCTTCATCAGTATTATAATAATTTTTTTTAGTTTTTAACTTTTTTTGCTTATCATTTTTTGTCGAGAGGTTTGATTAAAACTAGAGAGAGGGTTCGCCTAACTTACATATATGTATAACGTATATAAATCCTATAATGTTATCGTACTTGTCGATCATTATTAACGATGCTGTTTGCGTCAGACATATTATAGGTTTTATAACTAGGACTAGAGGATCGGATAGGATCAGGTGATTCCGATTCTCGGATTTCGGTCACACGGCCTAAATCTTTATTTACAGATTTTGAACTTAATACTCGAGGACATCGTACAGACCACTGTTTCCGTAATCCGGTTTGCTGGTCTTGTAAATTTTTAAATGCTTTCGACGGTAATATATCGAATGATTGTTTCGATTGGTCACTCGAACTATCCCAACTGTCGTAATAATCTGAGTATGAATTTTTAAATTCTTGTGGTGTTAATGCTGGTGTGGAATCGACAGTTGGTATTACATCTTCGGTAGAACTAAATGTATCGTGGATTGAATTAGAGTCTAAATCTTCTAATAGAACACGTCTAGCGTATTCATGTAATTTTTCTACAGGTAGTTGTCGTAAATAACGACTTTTCTTTTTTAACAATAGACTTTGTACTAATTCATTAACTAATTTATCACTAATTACGTTTCCCGTTGGTGATGAACCAGACGACGAAATACTATCACAATCAATACTGCCATTTTGATTTAATGGAAGACACAGCCTTTCTCTCCTCTCCGACAATGTTTCAGCTTCTTTTAAAGCATTTGGATTTTGTTTCCGTGTTATTGAAACGTTGTGTACAATTTTTTTGGGCCGATTTATTAATACAGATTGCAACTGTTCCTCAACCACTTGTTTCTCTTGTTCACTTGTTTCCTCTGCACATTCTTCTTGCAATAATTTAAATAATCTGGAATGTGTTGCCGCTCTTTGATAACGGGTCAATTTTTTTAATTCGGGGAAACATTCGGATGATTCAGTTTCTGCCTCGGAAATATGACGGCTCATATCTGAGGTTACACCTGAATCTTCTTCATCTGCTTCAGATTCTTCTTGCGAAGAACGCTGCGATGAACTGTGTCTACTTAATGGTGAACGTGGTGATGATGATATTTCTGATGAATTGCTGGTAATTTTTTTTGGTATATGGTTTGGAACTGGTTTATGTTCTGCTGTTGTAAGTGGAGATGAAGGTTTTTCAAATACTGCAATCCGATTACGAACATTAATTTTAATTTCTTGGGCGTCAATTTTTGTAGTCTCGGCTAAGATATCACTAGGTTTATTGTTTTTATCGTCATAGTTGGTTTCATTTACTTGTATATTTTGGAACAAATTATCACTTAATAAATAATTTTCAATAGGTTTATTTTCTGACTTTGTAAAACTCTTAGTATCATCTTCTGAATTGCAAATATTTTCTGGCTCTGGTTGTTTTATTTGATTTATCCTCGAAAAGCGTTCACTATTCTCTGGTACAATGAAATATTCTGGTTCCGGTTCTGGTTCAAGTATTGGTTCCTCAATGTTATCATTCCATATGCATTTTTCCTTTTTATCTGGCTCTAAAATTGCTAATGGTGATGATATTTTTGGACTCGTATTTTGTGACAATTTTGCTTTATATTCACCAAATGGTACTGGCGTTTTATTATAACTTCTAGGAGCCGCAGATGACGTTTCACTACTGGAGCAGGAATTTCCAAGTACACTTTTAATATTGAATGGTTTAAACATAGGCTTGTCACATTTTTCCGATTTATTAAATTCCATTTCAATTGAATTATCTGCTACCTCAGTATCATCCTTTAAGTCTTCTTCACCTGTTTCATATTCTGAATCACTATCACTTTCAATATTTCTTGTCGGCTCTTCAATTTGTGGGGATGATAAACGATTAAATTCGAATGAATTTTTCGGTGAATACGACAATGGTATAAATTCCATATTTTTAGTATTTAAAGTTTCGAGTACTGGTTCAATTTTTGGCGAGGGTGATCTTGTAGAATTAAATGACATTTTTGGAGAATATGGCTCTGATTTAAATGATGAAATATTTTCTCTGTTGTTCATCATACTTATAGGGGATTCATTTTTCGGGGAGGAAGACCATTCAAAATCAAATGACGGTTCTTTTTCCGATTTATTTACCACTTCTTGAACCGATGCTACTTTGTCCTCATCGGGCGTGGGTGGCCGAGCAAATTGTTTTAGAGTCGATGAAACTACCACTTCCATATCATCACTTTCGAATGGAACAAATACCGGTTCTTTTGTTTCAGCTTTAGATTTGGAATGATCACTGTAGCTGTTCATTTCCGAATTTGATTTTTCTCGCTTCATTTCCCATTTCGTTTTCCAATCAAGTTCATCTTCGGCAGTATCGCCCCATATATCAAGTTCTTCGTGGTCTTTTTCTTCTTTAACTGGAGCGTTTATTGTGAACGTTTCTGATTCCGATGTTTTATCAATTTCTTTTGTTGGTGTGCTTGAAGTATTTATATTAATTTTTATTTCAGGCAGTTTAGTTACATTAATCTTGTTTGGTAGTGGTTTTAATTTTATTTCATCATCATCGTCCTTAGCTGGTACATGTTTGCATTCAACTTTTTTAACTATTAGTTTCTTCTCACTTTCTATTGTACGATTTAGTATATTTAAAGGTGACGGACTAAGTTTAATTTCTTCAACTTTGTTCAAGCTCCTAGAATCGTTGGACGATGATAATTCGTTTGAGGATGGCTTTGCTTTAATTTCTATAGGTTTGTAGTTGTTATCATCATTATCGTCAGAATCTAGTTCTTTTTCAGTATCACTATCTGCTTCTTCGACTACTTCTTCAATCATCTCATCTACTCGACTTCTAGAGGGCGTTTTAGATTTATCAAACACTTTCTCATATTCCCATTTATGCGTGTCAGCTTCCACGTCTTCTGGCCATTTATCATACTCGATTATTTCCTCATAAATTTCTTCAATTTCGTATTCTGTTTCATATTCGGTGTCGGTATCAAATTGATTCTTTTTCGCAGCTTGAATATTTTCTTTTGACTGATTTTTTGATTTACTTTTGCTTTTACTCTTTAGCGGTAATGAAATGCTAACTGAAATTTCCGAATCATCGTCGGCGTGGCTGGCCTTATTTGATTTCACCTCAACCGAGGGACTTTTAGTTTTACGATCAATAGAGTTTCCACGAGATGGTATCGTAACTGTAACACTCACTTCTTGATCGGAATTTGACTCGTGTAGGCTTGAGTAGGAACTATCTTTGGCATACATACTAATTTTATTATCGGAGGTGGATTTGTTTAAATCGCGAGTGTTTCTAGTGCTTTTTGGTAAATCAAATGGTGTTTCATGAATTGATCGTGAAGGCGATAATAATTTGAAGGAAACAGTTACCGATGAGTCATTATCCAAAGTTTTGTTAGGTTTACTTTCCTCTTCGTCATCATTTCCGATTGTGGTTGAACAGTCACTTACAGTCGAGGCGTTACTATGACGTCGACTAAACAGGGGGCTTTTGGGAAAACCGCAAATTTCACTTTCTTCAAATATTATGCTTAATTGATGGGGAATTATATCATCTGCGTAATAACGACGTTCACGTTCATCTGGTTCCTCTTCCGGCTCTTCTTCTTCTTCGTCATCTTCATCAACATCCGTGTCATCATCTTCTCGTTCTTCGCCATCAGTTTCAGTGATCACAGACTCATTATCATCATCATCATCTTTGTAAACATTTATATTCGAAACAGAATGCATCGATGGTATACTCGATTTGCTCGTCCGTTTATTTTTCTCGCCGACTTCTGTGTCACTTTCGTCCGATTCGGTATCATTCGATAGTTCATCAATTTCCATTAAACTATCGTCTTTCTTAATCTGGTTCTTTGTACAGCCGCTATCATCGTTTGATCCGGATTTACCATCTGAATTATCCATATGAGCACTAAACTCACTTAATTTTTTCGAAAGCAAAGTAAAGGTTGAATTAACTTTGTCAAGGGAATCAGATAGTGAAAAAAAGTCGCCATTTTTAGTTGTAAATTGTTTTAATTCATCCAATTTTTGAGATGTTTGATCTTCCGGCGTTGGGGTGACTATAATTCTGGGGGTACTTAGACTAGTCGTATTCGAACGTGTTAACGCAGCCAGTTCCTCACAGGAACTCGATGATTTAATTTTATCACTGGGTACCGGAGAATTTTGATAGTTTTCATGATATAATGGTGGGGATGGTGCCACCTGTTGTCCATAGTATGGATTATACATCATATGTGGTGGCGGTGGTGGAGGGTAACCGTAATACATTGGTGGCATATAACCGTAATTATTTGGATTATAATATGCCCAATAAGGGTTGTATGGATCATATGTTGGTGGCATATTAGGATCATATGGTGGGGGCATATAAGGATTATTTTGATAACGCTGCATTTCTAACATGCTGGACGAGGAATTATTGGAGTGGACAGAATTATCGGATTCATTGTCTGAATTCAAGTTATTTTCGTTGGCTAAAATATTGTGTGTTTGTGTTTTTGTGTTTGGACAAACGGAAATTAAAAAAAAGAAAAGAAAAATGAGTAAGATGAAAACAATTTTGGATTTTTTTTTTGTTTTTTTTCTAAAATCTAAATTTAAATTAATAATTCCTGTTTAAATTGGACTACAAAATGTTTTGGTTCGCGGGCTTTATAGTTTTTGTGACCCAAAAGATTTCAAGCCTCTCACTTAAACAGAATATGATATTACTTTTACTTTTTGATTACACAATCTGCCTAAAATTGCCAATTTTAATCAAATTATAATCTTTCTGTGATATGAATATTTTTGATATTGTAAGTATATACAAAATGACTTTTGTTAATTTTTAAAGTCATTGACAAGGGTACTGTGTACTATGCGAATAAAACATCACAGGTACTCAAATAGTTTTCAAGTAACAAGAATAAAAGTTTTTGTGCTCATTTCCATTCAACACAAAGCCTAATGCTAAATTGATCGAGTTTTAAGTTAAGTATTTCTTTTTTAATGTATTATAATTAAAAAAGGAATTTATTAATAAATAAAAAATCAATATAAAAAAAATAATTAAGAACAATAATTATTATATGTAAATGTTGAAATTAATTTATTCGGTTTTAATATAAATTTAAAATTAAATATGTACTAAATTTAATTATTTAATATTTAAAACAATTTATATAACAATAATAGTTAAATTTTAAAATTGTACATATAATAATTTTAAATTTATTTATTTTTTTAATAAATATAAATTATATTATATAGAAAATCAATATATTTATTTCAATTGCATATAGAAAATGTTTAATTAAAAAATAATTAAATCAGAATTAAACTCTCTCATTTAAATTATTTTACACATTTGAATTGTATTTAAAATTATTATACATATTTAGTACATAAGAGAATAAAATATATTTTTTTTCGTAATTAATTTATTTTTAAAAGATATATTCATATCGAAGAAAATATTTAATGATTATATATGTTGTAATAAAAATAATATATTTATATTTTTGGGAAAATTTTGAAAATTGCGGGTATTTAAAATGCTTTAAATTATGTATATCATTACTCACCAGCATTTTCAGGAGTTGTCATCGCTTGTAAAATTCTAAATGATCTACTTGGTATGGCACTGCCCATATATTTTTTTGGTTCGGGAACTTGTTGCTCACTTGGATGGATGTATGGTTGTTGTGCTTGGTCTATATATACAGAACAAATAAATAAAAACGCGATAACATGTTAATTGAAATATTATTAGGCTTATTTCTTATAATTTAGGTATGGTGTAAATACAGAAGACGCCTCGGTTAAATCCATTGTGTGTAAAAATAAATTGCGTTTTTTATATCTAACCCTAGATTTTTTAAATTAACCGCTCTGTATATGTTCCAAAAAATTAACAAAAAGGTCGTCCTAAAATGTGTTGATATGAATTCAACTTATTCAGCAATAGCAATAGTATCGTTTCTGTTGATATATTCACGAAAAAAGTTTTAAAATTTAGTGAATCGTTGAATTAGTACAAATCGCTCTAGCAAAGTAAATGATTTTTAGTGTGATTTTTTTTGGATGAATTGATAAATTTTCGAGTCAAAACTATGAAACGTGGTAATAAATTGATTAATCTGAAATTCCTTATGTTTATTTCACAATTGACGATAGAATTTACATTCTGGTCTCTGTTTCCGGCCGTCTAGGAAATCAAGCCTAAAAAATCGCATTTTAATAACAATAAAAACATTGTTTAACGTGTTCAGACCTTAATTTCAAATGTATGCCTTTTGTATTTAATTCCCGAAAATTGCGACGGTTACATTCCGCCTATTTTAGACTTACACGCACCTATTCCCCCTCGTTGCAACACTTCATAAAATGTGACTATACATATTTTGGCTACTATAGATTATTAAGTCGAAATTTACTAAATTATTGTTTACAAAACTCGTTGTGGCTGTTTTTTAAATCTTAGTATGCGACTAAGATTTAAAACTTGCGACTGATATCACTTTAAGGGGTATATCCTCCATCCGGTCGCAAATTAAATATTTGCGATCAGAAATATGGTTACTAAATTTTTTTCCATGCCAGTTGTCACATTTTTTTTAAATTTAAATTTGTTGTGCGATTTTAAAGTCGAAATACATGAAAAGACCTCGGACAATGCGTAACAGTTTTTTCATGTATATTTCTACATTACAATCGCAAAACAAATTTAAATTTAAAAAAAATTATGACAATTGGCATGGGAAAAAAATCTAGTAACCATATTTCTGCTCGCAAATAATTAATTTGCGACCGGATGAAGGATATACCCCTAAATGTTAATTTCTATCACTTGAAATTTTGGCGGGACAAATAAATAGAATTTTTTTCAAACTAAGATTTAAAAAATATTTACTGAGAGTTTTGTTAGCTAGTAAATTTTTATTTTAAAAAGGTAGATACTCGATTGGCTGGCAAGCAAATAATTTGCTAGCAATATATGAATTCAATAATTTGAATTTCAAATTATATTTTATATGAAAATTTTAGGATAAATTTATCAAAAAATTCACTTGAATATATACGAACACTAACGTGACTTCTGTCATATAGGTTCCTAAACCTATAATACCACTATTTTGTATCCAATTTTAGTTTTACAGAATCGGGTTTGCTAATCGCTGAATTTTATAAGCAAATTTTTTCTACGCGAAGGTCCTCTTCGATACAAATAATTATTTGTGGACTGTTAATCATTCACTCATTTTCAAACGCAACTTTTAATTAAATGTCAATTTTTTGATATTTTATGAATAATTTATTGTAAGTTATTTAAGAGTTCTATAGAAATATGCACAATGACTTAAAGGAGTTCATCAGGAAAGTAAATTTATATTGGAACCAAAAATGTACAGGCTATTTTTTACAAATATTTACAATTTTCTTTCTGATGATTAGGTATTCTGACATTTGGAGTAATACGGACTACTCATAGTGAACTTTTTTTGTACTGAAGAAAACAAATATATTGTGATCTTTTGAGATTATTTTTTATTAACACATTGGTTCATTTTTATTATTTTTTCGAGTAACTAAATTACGAGTGTATAGTGTATACACGTATATTACTGCATGGCGCATATCGTACTTTCCCAATCGTAAATAGACACAAACATTTTTTAATCGCCTCTTTTACTAAAACGTCTGTTAATATAGATTTTAATTTATTTATAATACATTTACTATAATCTTTAATAAATAACTAATGTAAAATTATTAGATTTAGAAGTTAGAAGTTGATTCTAAATCATGTAAGGGATTACATTACTTATCTTTAAATCTGGGGAACATAACTTGTTCCTTGACGATATTTCCTATAGCACTTTTTACATTTCAGATTGAATAAATTCTATCAAATTTTTAAATAAATTTCAAATGATCCTAATCGTATTAATAAAAAATAAAAGATCCGAATTTGAAATAAATAGAACGGAGTTGAAAACAGTCAAGTAATACAAAGGTGCTCAATAAAATATTTTGTATAGTTTTGATCACGTGATTCTCCGAATATCCGAATAAAATTTTTGTGTTTGTTTTATATTCTGATTTCAACGACCTGAAAATTAGTTGATCCGGTTTTCCCACACACACATTTAAAGAAAAACAATTTTTCATTTTTTTTTTTAAATTCTCAGAATAAATAGACGTATAATAGCATTAAAATCAAACAAAATGTTAAACCAAACATTAAAAGAAAGCAAATTTCATTACTCAACGCAATTAAATAGCACAAAATGTTATTAATAATAAAAATATAAAAAGTTGAATGACTTTGTGACTTGTTATAGTTGTTATTATACATACCATCAGTCTGTTGAAATTTTGTTTGGACAGGGCCATATCGCGCAGTTGGTCGTGCTACTGTAACTACTGTATAGTTAATGTATAGAAGAAGAAAACATGTGGACAGAACAAAATGATATTTAGTTAATAAATGATGCGTGTTGTTGTTTTATGATCGTAAAAAGTAATTGTAATTAATGAAAAGCTTCGAAATTCAAAACAGCAAAGCGTATCGCCAATTAAATTATTAAATAGTTTATATAATTAATTAGTTTATTACCTTGTGATTTCACACGATCGTTTAATTGTAACTTTCTTAATTGTGCCTCATTCATGTCTTGCGGGCCTAACGGCCTTGCATAATGTGGTTTCTGTAATTCGCCTGGCCCGCTATCCACCTCGCTGTCCACATCATTGTTATCGGTTAGGGTATCGGTAATTTTTTGTAAAATTCGAAATGATTTCGATTGATTTGGTCCACTACTATTGGGTCCCCACGAATTTTGATGTTGTAACGAACGTGGATCACTTTTATTTAAATAAATAAATTTTGCAATAATTTTGATTGGTTTTGTTATTTAAGCAAACAAAAAAAATAACTTAAATACTATGAAAATATTTTATTTTGTATTTAATTATTATTAGTGGAAACATTTCATGCACTTTTTTATTTGTTATTATTTAAAAATACATGTAGATATTTATAGAATATTACGATTTTTTCTTGTAGTGTAGTCTAAAGTCTTGTCAAAATGTAGAAAATAAATAATATTATTGTTTTGAAATTTTGTTTAATCATAACGTTCGGGTTGAAAAATGTTTCGTTTAGCACCATTAGAAGCTATACACATTGAAGACGGAAATCATACAAATATTATGAATTATGTGGCTCATAAATTTTTTAAAATATGTAATGAGAGGTTTTAGTTTACAAAAAATAACGTATTTCTTCATTCCTCAAATATGAAAACTTCATAATTTATTTTTCCACTCCATAAACAACAATTAGAAAAATAAAACAAACAACAACGTGAATTAAATTTTTTT
This sequence comes from Nephrotoma appendiculata, assembly GCA_947310385.1. NCBI lineage: Eukaryota > Metazoa > Arthropoda > Insecta > Diptera > Tipulidae > Nephrotoma > Nephrotoma appendiculata. The sequence continues at coordinate 4,203,366 of OX371224.1, read as the reverse complement.
AAATCACTTAAGAATGTCATTTTATAGAATTTAAAATGTGTACATAATGTAAGAAACAACAACAAAAATAACGAATACATTGAGAAATATTAAAAATAACATTGAAATCATCTCATGTTTGTTTTTAGAAAAAACACCATAAATTAAAAAAAATGTTTAACATGACCCGAAAAAGATTTAGATGATTTTTCCAAAGACATAGACATTTATTTGAAGTCACGTAATTAATATACCTGAGCCTATTTTTCTTGAAACGTAGTTCCGCTTCTAACGGACAGTCATGGATTATAAATCGGTAATTTCCACTAATAATAAACAAACAAATTTTTTTTACGCTTTTTGAATCCAAAATTTCTAAAATTGTATTTCAGAACTTACTTTTGAATGACAGTAGGACTTTGTGATATTGGTCCACGGTATCCATTTCCATTTTCATATTGAATAACTGGGGCTAATACTCGACCACCATTTTGATATGATGGTAATTGATTAACTGGAGGTGATGTTACACGTGGTGGTGGGAAACTTACGTTAGTGTATTGATTTACAAATTGATTTGGATTCGGTTGTTGGTATCCACCTAGAAGAGTAGTTGAGCTTCAGTTTTTTAATTAATGATTCATTACAAATTAAAAATTGCAGGGAACTTTTCCAGCTTTATTTCGAGCTCGTATAATATATTGAAATACATATTTGTTTTCTATTGCTAATTACCTTTTTCGAATTGCCTAATAAGATCAAAAATTTTAATTAACGCACACAAACTGTTAATGTTAAATTAAAAAAATTAAATCTACAACAGAAAAGCATTGATTTTTGATTAGTAATTATCTGTTGTAAGCCTAAATATGTTCAAGAAAGCACTACAAATTTTTAGTGTATGTATATGTATGTGTGTGTGGAAGAAATTAATTAACTTGTCGTCATTGATTTACCTTTCGTTGGAAAAATTTGTACTATCTATAAGTATAGTTTTTAAACCTTTCAAATGAATTTTGTAAAGCTATTTAGCCTAAACTTAATCACGGACATAATATACCAATTTTTTTTAAATACACCACAATTATTTTCCCCCCTTAATCATAATATGTACATACCTTGAGTCATATAGCTGGGCATTGGTGGAGGTACGCTCGAATACTGTTGATGAGCATTAAAATATGGTTGTGGGCCAAAACCGGGCGTAGATGGTGTTTTGGTTGGCGTCTGTTCCAATTGAATGGGTATAATGTGTTCCCGTGGGCCATTCATATCGTCACGCGCTGCCCATTCTGGTTGTACGATTTGTTGTTTTGGTGCCATCCATATTGGTGTTGTTTGATTTATTAGCTGTTCTTGATCGTCACGTGGACGTGCTTGCCATTGCTGTGATGATGGTGATGATTGCGGTTGCTGTTGCAGTATTGGTGATAGATTTTCTGGAGCTACTGGTGGGATGTACAATGATCCCAATGCCTATATATATTAACATATTTGATGATAAATTAATTTATTTTTGCATAATAAATATCATGATTGTTAGTGGTTTAGTATAATTTGTCTATCTTTAAATTTGGTTAAAAGTTAATTACAATTCGACTTTGTCTCGAATGTTCCGGCACTTTAAATCTTAAATAATATTTTTATTTTAAATTAAGGAGTTGCATTTAGATTAGTAGAAGCGCATGACTTAACCTGTTTCATAGGTTAATATGTATCTTCTAGTAAGAAGTATTTATACATTTTGCAATTGGACATACATTATTTCGAGGTGGTGGAGATTGAGTGGTAGGTTCAGTTTCAGGACTTTTTTCTTTTACCGGTACACCCCATCTTTGATTCAAGAATTGTACGCGTTGTTGCTCGCTAATTGGTTGTTGTTGTTGTTGTTGCTGCTGCTGTTGCTGTAACCGCCTATCTTGTAATTTTATTTGTTCTTGTCGTTGTTGTTCTTGTTGCTGTGCTTTTGCCGTTTCTTGTCGCTCTAATTCGGCTAATCTTGCTTGTTCACGTCGATGTGCTACCAGTCGGTTTTGGTAGTCCTGTTCATATTCTTCCTGCGACTGGAATTCTGGCCTTTGCTGTTCTTGTTGACGTCTTAACTGTTCCTGTCGCTGTTGTTCTTGTTTCACTAATTCTTCCCTTTGCTTTTGTTGTTCTCTAAGGATTTGTTCTTGCCTTTGCCGTATTTGCTCTTGGCGTTCTTGTTCCCTTCGAATTTGTTCTTGCCTTTGCTGCTCTATTTGTCGTTGCTGTTGTGCATTGTCCTGCAATCGAATCGGGCTTAGAGGTCTTGGAAGTATAGCGGCTGTTGGGCTACTGGTACTGTTGGGTGGACTCGTTACACGATTTAAATATTTTTGGGGACTTTGTTCTCTTTCTTCTCTATCGTTTTGTGATTGAGGTTTATATTCATTCGATTTATTCACGGGTGGTGAATGTGGTTTGTGTTCTTCATTTACTAAAATTTTCAAATAATTAATAAAAACTAATTAATTTAAATACAAATCGTATTACCTCCATTGTATGGTGAAGTATTCGAAGATATTGGAATCGGACTCTTTGATCTGTCTCTTATGTATTCTTCTTTCCAAAATTCGTCTTTTGGTTGCGGTTTCGGCGCTTTTTTCAAACTAGCCATTGGATTCGGTGGAATTTTTATTTCAGGCCGACAACCAAGGGGTGGCGGTTCAAAACTCTGTGACGGTGACCGACGGTCGGGTGATGTTTTACCACTACCATTTTGTGTTGGTGGCTGTGGCGCGAGTTGGTGTTTAGGAGGTGGAGGTGGTGCTGGAGGACCTGTGGGAAATACTTGAACTGGCATGCCTGATGCAGATGCGGCGATCGATGGTGTAGGAGGTGTTGTTTTGATTTGTGGTTCATTATTATACTGATGTAATGATGATGGTTATGAAATGAGAATAAAATACATTTAAAATGAAAAAATCTAAAAAATGATTAACAGCAATTTATTTTTTTTTTGTTATAAAAATTCAAATAAATCAACCTGAGCGTTTACTGATGGTTTTGGCGTATTTGTTACTCCTTCCATACAAGCATTTCTTGATATTCGTTGGGCCATTCGTGGTGAACGTATTTGTGATAAATCTATTCCGCCTGGTGTATATGTAAATGGTTTCTTATCTTTAGTCATCATTGCATTTTGCACACATGCTGGTGCTTCTGGTGGAAGCTGTGTTTGTATACGGCGGGCAGGAACATTTCCGCTAACAGGTGGGGGTGGTGGTGGAGGACCGTATCTAAAACAAAACAAGAAAAATACGCTTTTGTTAAAATCGATCTTATAAAAAAAATAATAACAAAATTATTCATGATATAATTTCAAATGACTCATATATAAGCGGCGACTGTGAAATATTATTTTGTATGTTTCATCAAATTAATTAAGAGATTTTCTTTGTTTAACAGATTTGTGAATTTATAAACGAAAAATATCTAAAACATTCTGATTTCAAAACAGTGTAATATGTTATATAACGCATATGCCAAAGTAACAATTAGGATATTCTGGATGCCGCAGAAACGACATAACGCTGCATCTACTCGTTTATATGTGCCATGAAACCCACTTCTACCACAAAGAAATCTTAAGTGTACTTATATCTAGAGATAGAGCTATCATCGGCCACCACAGTAAAAACGAATAAATTATTATCACGCAAAAATTTTATTTCTCTAGTGCTCTCGATATACTGAACACATGTCGTAGTCACGAAAAAATAAAATGTGTTAATATTTTATAATTTAAATATTTTTAGAAAATCCCAACAATAACTAAAAATATAGGAGAAAAAATTTAAGCAAAAATTTTAAAAAACTAATTTAAATTTTGTAATTAAACAAATATGAATAGAAATTTTGTTATTATTCTGTCTTTGACCCAAATTTATTGTAATTTATCATTTTGCTTCCGGAAAAATTGTGTGTCATTTTAATTACCGTGTTCGATGAAAATTAGTGGGCTTCGTGACTCATAAAAAGCAGTAGCGCCACAATATGTTCGCTCCAATTTTTAAAGAAGGTCATACCGAATTTATTTTATGTTTTCGTCCATATGTTCTATGTTAAAATGAAATATTTTTCAATTGCAATTTTTTGCATTAAGTATTTTCACCTTGAATTAAATTTAAAAACAAATATTTGGTTCATATATATATGAATGGTTGTTGCTTCCAGGTTATATTTAATTTAATAGAAAGTGAAAATATAAAAATTAATTTCTTGCTGTGGAATTGCTCTCTAGGTCACTTAGGACACCTAATTCTTGCTTTATAGAAGAACAAATTGGGTCGTCGCTATATTTCTATGCAAATTTAAACATATTGAACATAAATTACTGTTATAACGCCTACGCTTATTTATAAGGCGTGTCATTCGAATCGCGCCGCGTACGTCTGATTGAAACGCGCAGTGCGTACCGGGTGCTAAAAGAATCCTTTCAATGTGTTGTCTTAATTACGTAAATTACAAGAAATAAAAGTTAGTGACAAATTGTCCATAAATAGTGTTAATATGGTAAATATAGTCATAAATAAATAAAACTAAAAACCTCAGCTAGAATTTTATCAATTACCATATTTTATTATATACGAGTATATATGGCTGCACAGTGTTTCTTTTCTTATGTACATAATATATTGTTTGTGTAAGGAAATAAATCAGAAAGACAATTAAATTAATAATAAACGTCTAGACGTATGTGGTGTGATTTAATTTTTTGTTTTTGCATTGTAACAAGAAATAAATTCAATGGAGAAACAATAAAAATTGAAAGATGCTGCAAGTTACATCTGTTTGTACTTTCGATGTACAAAGTTTTGTTTCTTGTAATTTTTTGTGTTGAAAATGATTTTGAACGGGCAAAATGATAACACACACGAGATATATAATTTTCAGTTTTTGATTTATAACAATTTCATAAAAAACCGTCAATCAATTTTAAAAGAAAATTTATGCGAACAAGAACAGAAATGAGAAATTTTCTAGAAATATATTTATTTATGTTTTATGAAGAGGCGACCTAAGAACTGCTGAGAAAATTAATAAAATCAGTGGCTATGTAAAACAGTGAGATTATATGGAATTGACTTTAATTTTCTATGCTTATAGATTTCCAAGCAAAATTCGTATATGAGAACATCGATATCTCAAGAACAACCATAATACATGTGTTCAAGTACGTATTACAACTTAGTTTTTGGTTTGCCGAGTAAATTTAGAATGATTCCCTAAGTACGTTTTGAAATTTATATGGATAATTAATGAGCTTCAGCTGAAACGCACCTGTTGGAATTATTGGTTATTGGCAAATATGCTCGACGAAGAGTATTGAAAAATATCAGCAGGTACCGGTAATATATATACGTATATCCCAGCCGAATGCTCTGATGAACCGATTAATATTTCAAGACTAGTTTAAATCAAATTTTATACCATCGGTTAAATAGCATTTAACAACCATAGCTGGCACACACAATCAAAAATGTTTGCTATTATTAGGCAATTGTAGAGCTCACTTTTCAACAAGTGGACCAGTATCAGATTGTGGAAATTTCATTGTTTTTTGTTTACCGCCCAATGTGACATCTATAATTCAACCGATGGAATTCAAAATTTCAAATATTACCTTAAAAAAACAGCTGTTAAGAAAATTGATCAACAGCAGTTGATTTGGTAAAATCGTATCAACAAGCTTATGCCATCAAAGATGCAATATTTAATGCAGCGCTTGTCTGGACTGAAGTAAAGTGCTCAACTTTGGCAAGTGGGTGGAACAAGTTGTGTTTTAATGATAATCTAACACCATGTAACAAATTCTTGAAGTCTAATACAGAACAATTTGTGAACATTCAAGAGAACAAAATTACTGACTGGTTGCATTTCAATGATCACACATCACACATGAAACTGTGCAAACTTTTAATAATGAGTAATTTATCGAAAGTTTTTTAAATCTAACACAGCGGCGAACTTTAGCTCAGATTCTGATGAACAATATTCGCAGTATTCCGATCAAGAAGTTATGTAGATTTATGTCATGCAAAACAATTCCCTGGGTACTCGTATTGGTGTACTCGTATAATATGTTTTTATTATTTGCAATAAATGTAATGAACAACTTGAAAATTGTTTTCTGGTACATCATTTGAAAATAAATACATACACGAGAATCTTAACGAAATAATGAAATCTTGCAAAATCATCGTAAAATTTATAGTTTTAATGAAACATACAATTGATGATGATATCTAATGGGCGCTTTCAGGACACTCAACAGTTGGGAACATGTTGAGTAAAATCGCAGCCAACATTATGAGCGCCCAATGATTAAAATTCCCTTTTGAGCCATTTGGTCGGAATATCTTTCTCAATCTCACTTCATAATCACCAAGCCGTATTAAGAAAATTTGACCCTTGTAAGGGTTTAAAAATGCTTAGCGGTTTTATCATTCGTTAAGTTATGGTGGATTCTTGCAAAAGATCAAATTTTAATAATTTAAAGAACGTTGGTAATTTAACCAGTAAAGTGTCATTTTTCGTTTATAATACGTTATGAATATTTGTGTAATGTACAAAACTGAGTGCAACATAGAAAAAATCGCGAACGACAATATATAAAATTGATGTATACTTTGATGACATCTTGTTATTTGTCAAAACGATAGTAACATGTTTGATGGTGTTAGTAATTGGCAGTAAAAAGTGGCTCAAATCTATCGTAAAACAATGTATTTTTATAATTTCTCTAGATTAAACCATCATTTCATCTTTTATATCGTAAAGAATTAATTTTAGATCAATCTATTATTATCTAGATCAAATATTTAAGGCTTAAAAATCCCACATTATTTTTTGTGAGCACTGAAAAATCCTTGGAGGTGAAAATAGATGTGCAGATTTTTCGAATGCAGCGCCGCAAAAAGATCTGCACGTAAAACACATGAGCATAATTTTTTGACATTTGTGTGCGGCATTTTATTAAGTGAAAGCAAGCTATCAATCGGAATGTTGTGTTCTTTCTGTTAGTTAACAAATCTGTCAAACAATGTTCATTTTCTTGATAAAATTTAGTATCAAAAGTGAATAAAAAAAGAAAATGAAGTATGAAGTTAGCGAAGATTTTTAGTTTTATTTTTTTCACGCTTGCAACAACGACGGATGCACAGTCAAATTAGAAATAGAGACGAGGTGCGTAATTCTGCATGGCATGCATCATACATGTATTCTAATCCATTCCATATACACTAGTATATTCTAATTTTGATGGGTGCGGTATGTGTTTCCAGCATGTACTCGTAGTACATGCAGTTGTTACATTTAAATCTAGTTACAGGGACCAATATATTAAAAAAACATTTTTTTTTCATATTTATTGGGCCCGATCCTCGTGACATAAAATTGCTGTTTTCTTATTTTATTTCTCCGCTTCCTATTGGAATTTGTATTGAAAAAACAAAAATAACATAACATAACATAAAATTTTAAATCCCGGAATCGACCCCAATATGCAATTTTAGATCTCGGAATCTACCCCATTATTTTATTTTTCAAAACTGAGAATGAATTCAATTCGTCTAAACATTTTGTTATACTGTGTATTTGATTATAAATTGTAAATATAAAAGTAAAATAATTTTGTAACAATCTGCTCATAACTAACGTAATAAAAAACCAAACTCAACCAAAGTCAATACATTTGAAATAAGTTAGTGTTTGGAGAACACGCAAAGCATTCTATACATATAATTTTTGTAGCTTGAGTGGAAATGATGAAATATTTCACAGAAGTACTCGTTTCGTTAGTTGATGAAAATCGTATATATGTATTTAAAGTTGAGATTAGGGAACGTTAAAACGCGAATTCACGCCTGCTTCAAAATTGCTCGGGAACATTTTACTGAGAGTATTGATAGACTGAAATATCCATCTTATATATCTTATTTGTTTCTCCATGTAAAATTTTTCGACAATGCTAAGCGTACGCAAATTGCATACATTTTATCGGATATTTTCGAAACACTTCATATAAATTTGCATTTACTACACTGTCACAATCACTTAAATTAGACACCTTAAATTTGCTGGTTCAATCTTTGATTGACTCCCCAAAACCCATTGATCTATTAGACCGAAAAAATAAAACAGCAGAGTCACTTCAACTGTATAAGTATTCCAATTATTGTTTCTCATGAAAGTGTAAACGGGTTACTAGGGCAAGCCCTCCTTCTCCACTTGCGAGAATGGAAATTTGTAAACTTTAACGTTTTGTTATCGACAAGGTGAAAAGCAACGGGGCGCAAATAATATTAATTTTAAAATTACCTTCCATAATTTTCTTAAGAACCCTATTTTTGCATTTTTTCCCCTGTTTAAAACAAATTCAGGTACTAAAAAGTTCAGTTAATTTTGTTCAGCTCACTAAACGGAATAATTTTTTAAATACTAAGGACAAACTTTCCTTGCTATTCTAAATTCGTAGTAATAAGCTTCAAAAATGTCTAAACATTTATAGGAATGTTCATAAAATTCGTCTTTTCTGATGAAAAATCATGTTAGACTTGTTCAAATACCCAAATCCTCTTTTCACTTATCCAATTTTATAATTTTTGTATATATTTTTTTTTTGATAAAGTTTCCGATAATAATAAATTTGTGAACCTAACTATCAACTTTGACCCACTTTTAACTTCCACAGGGAAATTCCAAAAGTTGAAAAAGAAAGACCATGTTAAGAAAAATCGCAACTAATCTCGAGTTATAGAAATTTGAATCTTAACATATAGTGATGCCAAGGTGAAAAGCTTTGGATACCGTGTTTATTCTTCTTAGTGGTATTTAAGCTTTTTATTGGTTAATTTGTGGGTAATGTCTGGAAACTAGGTTTAACATTTCGGCAAGGAATACCTTCTAATGTTATGAAAAATGTATTCACCACACGTTTTTCTTCTAGCATGAAGTTTTTCTCATTGACTACTCTTTTGATAGTTCAGTTTTTGTGATACTCATTTTAACTTTAGGTAAACAATTCCGTTTCGTAAACATGCTTAAAAAGTTTAAAAGGATCGTAGGGTGATAGCACTTCGATATTTATCTAGAGCTTTGAAATTTTTCTATTCTCAAATTATGACTGCTCGAGAAAATATCACGATACGTAACTGTGAGTTTACACTATTGAGAGTACAAATCACACAATTACCGAGTATTTTTCATTAAGGGCCAAGTAATAATTACACTCCCTGGCGAATTTTAAGAAACGAGGAAGTAAACTAAATAACAATTTTTGTTTCCAACCGTGCAGCAAATTTATTTTTACTATTTATGCCGACCATTCTAAGCAAGTATGGGAATAATAAAGAACCGTAATAGTGCGTTCATGACATAGTGAGTTGGTTCGGAAAAAAATCTATGGAAACACACAAAATGTATTAAAACAACCACAAAGATAAAGCAATTTCAACTCGAGTTCGGAACTAGTAGGCGTGGTACAAAGCATTTCAAATAATTTAATTGGTTTTGAGTTCGTTAGCCAGTATGGAAATATTTGTTTCCGATGTCATGTACGCGACATAAATGTTTGTTGCATAGAGAATATTTGTTCGAAACTAACAAACCAACTGTTCAAATGAAACAACGGTTAAAACTAAAACGCTTGGTTTGGTAAGTACTATGTTTTGCAGCGGAGGTTTCTCATAATCTGATTATAATGGGTGCGAAAATGTAACATTATATGGATTTGCTGTCAGAGCAAATATGTATTTCGTGCGGTATGGTTTTGCCCTCTGGCAACGTGCTCTGTTTTGCAAACTGTATTGCACTGAAGCAGTGCTAGGGATCGTAAAATACTCTAAGATTAATTTCCCGGATATCGGGTAGTTATTTAGCCAAATGTGTACCCGAGTTACCCGACAAAACATCTAATAAAATAAAACACAATTTTAACTGTTCATTTTTATGAAATTTTTGAAATTTTCTATCGTCAAGATTTTATAAGCCGTAAAACTTGCTGCAAATTTTATATCTTAAATATTTAAAATGGTATAATAATCAGGTTTTGGTCATATTCGATTAAGAACTCTTAGAAATTTTTATCAAATGATTTTAGTTACTATTCGATTTGAACGATAAAATAATAATTTTGTTAAGCATTATTTTTTGTAATAGCCGGCGCTCTTACCCGAAGCTATTACCAGAGTATTCGGGTGGCTAAAATGTTGATGAAATATCATGGTATCCGAGTACTTGTTACCCGGCGAAGCGGGAGGAACTCACGAAACACCTTATGTGGTAGTTATTATGGTTTTAATATGTTTTCAATTCAGGAATACACACGCGGTTTGCACCTCATCGCAACACAAGATACGCCACGCCACTGTCAATCGAAAATTTTAAACCATCATAAGATGATCGTTTGCTCGCAAATTATAATGTGGAGCATAATTGGTAAAATTTCATTTTTAAAATTTTCTTTATTATTTCACATACGCACGTACAAATATATCCGCCCATTCTTAATCGCAGAAATAAGATCTTGAACGAAATATTAAGTATATAATATAACATTAATTACTTTTGAAATTTTGGATCCTGCATTCAGACATAATGTATATGTTTATCTGGACCACAAGTAAAACTTTCATCTGAAAATAAATCCATTTTTAAATCCAAATGTGTAATGTATGTAGGTCAATTGATTCTTTCATTTGCTTCAAAAAAGAGTTTTATTTTTTGTAGAAATTGATTAATGTATAGTTTAATTCGATTTCATTGAAATTGTGCGCAAACCGCAATCAAGGTTATGCATATATAGATACAAATGTATGAAAAGTGTTAATGAAATTAAAAACATCATGTTTAATGTTTAACAATTTTTAGATTAATATCATACCATATATGATTATTAATGTACCCTTCACATGCGTCCGTATATGTCAGTATAGTGAAATTTTGGGTGGCTTGGGCCACTAAAATGTTCATTTAGCTATAATACATACTTACAACTATACAAGTGGCCTACATTTTTATTTGCATATTTTTTTAACAATGACTTCCTTATTGATGACGTATATATTTTGCTCACCCATATAACTATTTGGTTCAGTAGTGAAATGTCAATTTTTATTTTACGTGTTAATTCAAAACGATATTTTATACCATCCACCTGTCACATTTAACCTTTTCCGCACTCAAAAAGAAAATCCGTTAATTATAAATATATGTGTATACTCGTACTCATACAAAATATGATAATTGGCCGTTTTCCAACTATTCTAAGTTTAGCTATTTTCGTACTAATAGGTTTGTGAAGTTTATCTGTATACATGTACAAAACTCTTCCGGAAAATTGCACTTACACTTAAGGCACAACACGTTGAACGTAATCAAATTACATTTATATGAGTTGGGATTTATTATTTGCTGCACAATTCTTGTGTGTTTTGTAAATATTATGATTGTCATTTTGTGGTTATACTTATGATGTCCTCATTTTATTATTTGCGTATTTACATAAATAATTATAAATCTTGTTGTGGAATGACAATGAATCTAAATATGTATAAAAAAAAATATTTATCCAGTTGCAAAATCGCATTCACATCCTAACATGAAAAGAAAAACTCGCGTTTACGAGTGTAAACCTTATGTTATGTTATAATGGCACATTCATAATAAATATACGAGTGTTTAAGAATAGCAATGCCACAATATGTTTTATGTTAACCTGAAATAATTTTTGTTTTTAATTCTGAACAGTAAACATACTTCAAGTTCAAGAACACATCCTTCTTCTAGACATAACAAGAGATGTGTGTCGATGGGATTACGAAGCGCGAGTATGTAAATATTGATATGACATAATTACTGATTAGGTAACCCAATTGTGGTCTTATATGTAAAGAGTGTGTCAAATTTAAATTTACTTAGGTTAATCTACACCATAAGATGATTAGGTGAGTATTTACCATTGAATAATCTGTTGAATAATGTACGCTAACATTTTCTCACGACCTTTTATAATTATTCCATAAATGACTGGAACTCGAGGCTAATTAAACATGTAAAAATATATGTTATGGCTTTGTAAAAATATTTTTTTGATGTTTCGTTAAAAAAGTCAATGTCGGTTCTTCCTTCGACTTTGTGTTACCAAGCCAAATGAAACTTGAACGAATTTAGATACCGTTCGAGATACAAACTTAAATAAACATACGGATATAATTAAACCAGTAACAGAACTACATTAGCACAAAGATATAAAATTTATTATGTACTCGTACTGTACAAACTTATTTCACGGATATAGAAAAAACGCGCTGATCAACAATAAAAAAAAAACATAAAATTTCTAATACATTGTTTCTTATTTTTATATTTTAAAATCAAATAAATATTATTTTTGCCAGTTATTATTTTTTTATCATTTAAATAATAAATTTTAACAGAAATCTCAACATTTTGTAACTGTGTGTTTCTGTATACAATTTTCGCAATTCTATTTTTAAAAGTTTGATTTTCCGAATCTTTATTAGTTTGAGTTTCACATGAAAATTTTTATTCATATACACATGGTACACAAAAAAAAAATATATACTTGGTGTAAAAACTTTCACTTTTCACGTCTCTATGTAATTTCGATATACCTATAGAGAATCTCCTTGGGTCGCCGCCGGTTGGTCAATTACTACATACAGCATAATTTCAAGTGTGCTTAACCTTTGACAACATTGTTAATAACGATTAAACGTGTGTGTACACTGCGTGATTGTTTATTTTTATACAAAGACACGCAAGTTGAGCATTTTTTTTTGACTTGAATCCAACTCTAAATTTCTACTTCATATACACACATCTCTTACTTTTGTAGTATGAAAAGTGCGATTGACCAGCATTGTAGAAAAATGAATTGAAATAAATATTTTATTTTAATAAAGATGAAGAAGTGTTTTGTTCTTTTAAACATGGAACACGAAGTTTTAATTGATTGTGTGTCTGAGCAAGAACAGCAAAATAATATGTATTTAATTTTCGTGTTTTTGTCGTTACAGCACAACAAAACATTAAAATTACGTTTGAGATGTTAATGAACTTTTTTTGCTAATACGCACAAAATGGAAAACATCACCAAAACAAAGCTCATGGTTTGTTCGTGTAGCCAGACCTATGGCGCTATTTTGGTATTTCCCTGGGTATAGGGAACTGGGAATGATATTTACATAGATGTAAATTAGTTTTGTGTGGACTACTAAGGAAGTAGGATTGATGTAAATTTTTTAAATTAGGATTCCAAATCGAAAGACAATTCCAGAATAGCGCCACTTGAGGCACTTTTACCAAATTGTAACACTGTGACACTTTATAATTCGACCCGAGCCGGCAACTTACGATAATCGGTTTATCAAATTTTACTCTAAACCGGATTTCGGTATACGAAGAGCGTTCAAAGTAAAAAAGAATTTAATGCTTGCTGAGAACCCTGCTCGGTCGGGTTGACACAAATGTTTTCGACATTTTCTCAACATTTTGGTTGTTTTACTGAAAAAATATTTTATTCTGGTACTTTATTTTCTAATGTTTTTACTGTCATTTGTTTAAAAATATAAACCCGTTTCCATTTACTACCCCTTTTCTCCCGTAATTGTGTATGTGGATTTCAATGAAGCAAAATGAAAAGAAAAATTTCTTGAAGTATAGTTGTTAATTTTTTGACCCACCGCACTGACGCAGCGAGCTACATTTTTGACTGATGTGAGCTATGTTTTCAGTTCACAGTTTCCCGTTTTGGTTTTCAAAACTAGAGGAGTAAAAGAAACGGTGTTGTTAAATCTCAGAATCAACCCATTTTTGCAGTATTATGTAATATGAGCGAACTAGCTATATTTATAAACAGATTCAATTAAAGGATTTACATAAATCATTGATTCTACTTATTTCGACTTTGTAAAGTAAAACACACAGTATTGTAATTTTTAATCAAAGCTTACATCGCTCAAAAACATAGCTCTAGTGTGCATTGGGTCTAAGTATCCAGAAATATTATTGCAGAAGCGAACGAACTTTATCACACATGACCTTGATATTTCTTATTTATACATAAAAACCTGCAAGATGCATCCAAACCACGGAAATAACTTATTTTTATTGCGATTTACGACCAACCCATGTCTCATGGAACATTTTTCAGTAGTCAACGTCAATGTCAATTCGATGCAAGTTTTTAGCTTACACTTTTGAAATTAGGTTTGTGAAAAACGTTAGAAACAATCCTTCCAACAATATTACAGCTACTTCGTTAAGCCTTGCAGAAGGAATCAAATAGGTTGATGTGCACGAGATGCATCAAGTATCATATATATGTATTGTAATATAACAATAAAAATGCAATATTCCTAAAATTTATTGATCGTTCTATAACGTGGTTTCTGAATTTTTACTCTCATATTTTGTGATGTAATTTAGGATCCTGAGTTTCATTAAACCGTCAATTTTAAATCGAACTCCACCACTCCGTCCAAATTTTATAACAATCGGTGAAAAATGTACTCCAAAATGGGATAGTTCTACCAGCGTTACCATATTTTAAAAATTCATACTTTAGCAATCCCAAGAAGAATCCCAATTTCGGAATTCCCAATGTATACATATATGTAATTACCATATTCAAATATCAAAAATAATAACAATGGTTTTATGGTGGAACTTGGTATGGTGGAAGCGAGTGCAATTTTAAAATGAATTTTTAGCAGACGCTCTGGAATATGGCCAACTGAGACGGAACTAAGCAATTTCTTAACAGACCATTATGAAATTGGTTATTGTGGATGGAAATGGGAAATTAAATTATTTTTGGAAAAAGTTATTTAATGTGGCAAACTGGGGCGGAATTAAACCACTTCTTCACCAATACTCGTGAAATTTTGTATTTTGTATGGAAATATGTTTTTGAAGACGCATGATCTAGACCGGTAATGATTAAATTGGGCATTGTGGATGGAAATGGGATTCTAACGTTTTTTTTTTTGCATAAGTCCTAGAATATGACCAGTTGCGTTGGATCTAAGTTTTGCTTAACAGGGGTTCGGCATGATATCTCCCCAAATTTTGTTAAATAAGCTTAGGTAAAAATCGCCGCTATTTTTAATCTAACCTAAGCTTATTTAACAAAATTACGAAAATTTTGGGAATTTTTAAGAACCGATTTATTAGCAAAATAATTTTAGCACTGATTTATATTTATTAAAAATTTTAAAAAACAAGTATAATTAACATACACAAACGGTCTTTATATACAAAATAAAATAAGTAAGAGTTAATCAACATTTAAAAAGAAAATTAAAACAATAGGATTTCAGGGTATAGTTCAAGGCGGCCTGATTCGAATATGGTGCCGTTATATGTAATTATCACTTAAAACATTGGGTTTGTTTATCACCAAATATTAATAAGGGATAATTTTTATAGGTTCATTGTGCACTAAAAAAGCAGGGGATTATATTTAATTATTTAAATAGCAGTCATGATGTATGGGACGAGGCTGATAGTCTTGTTGAAAAGGGGAGCCATACAGGTAATTATTTAATATACAGTAAACATTAGTGTGTTTCTCAAACTTACTATACTAGCTAGATTATCACTATTATTTATATATAATTTATTATATATAATTATAATTTAATATATATAATTATAATTATATATAATTATTTATAATTATATATAATTATTTATATATAATTATAATTTAATTTATTTATATATAATTTATATATTTATATTATATAGAAATTTATCAGCAAATGAATGGGTTTAATTTTACTTTGTAACATACATATATTAGGTGAATTTTCTATGAAGAATCTTATGTGACGTCTTTCGATGAATCTAAGATGAATTGTACGTGATAAATTTAATGACCATGTTGTTACTGACATTTATTTTCGGATTTACTAAGGCAAGTGTGACACCCCTGTGGTCGTGTGGGACTGGCTTCATATGCCGTGTGCGATAATTGCTTGATTCGAAATTTATAACATTATTCATGTTGGCGGATGCATTTCCATTTGAGTCCTATGTTAGAATGCAAAGCCTTGTTGGTCCAAGTCATTAAAAAATGGCATTTGGACTATCATCATAAATCATTTCCAAATTCATCTGTTTTGGATCAAATTTACATTCAAATACGTTAATTGGGTTACGCTGTATTTAAGTCACCTGTAATATCTAAAATCGGAAATAAGAAGTATATTTCTTGTTTAAGTGACATTAAAATAAAAATATAATTAATATAAGGAAGAGAACCAAAATAAACAATTTCGTAAACTATCTTCCACCCTTTCGTTAATAGTTAACGTTTCATTGTGAAATATGAAATGTTATTGAATTATCTATATTTATAAGAGTCAACATCTTTCGTCGAAGACTAATTGACGTCGTCACTGTGTTCTTCATTATTCATATTAAGTTTGAGAAGCATTACTTTAAATTAAAAATGTACATTTAATCTGAATATTTTTTTCTCTTAGATTTTTTTATAGCTTTAGATCATGAAAATGGTCCAATAACTCTACACAGTTCATTGTATAACGTTGTTAAATACGTTCAAGCAGGAATACAAAAATTAAAATTATAAATTAAAAAAATGTTGTAATTCATTCCGTTCCGTCTATTATTAAAATAATATTAAAAATTAAGTTAAAAATTAAAATAAATATCGCACAAAGTTATTTTTTAATTAAAAACGAAATAAATGTAAAATAAATGTAAAATAAAATTGAAGTTAATAAATAAAGTTTTAAATATATAATTATATAATTGTATTTACGTTTAACTATCGTATTTACGTTTAACTTACTCTTTGTCAACAATAAATTTTTTTATCTTAATTCTGTGGTTATGTTCTTAACAATGTTTTGACACTTGGGACAATCTCATAGTTAACTATTACGTCATTTCTACAATGACAGTTGTTACGATATTGTAACAATGTAAATATCGTGAACACAACCCGGGTTTAGCTTTCAGGGTAAAAAAAATTACACGGGTTGAGCTGTCAGGGTAACATTTTGACATAACACGTTCATTTACAAAAAGTATCCACTTATCGGAAGTGCGTATCCACTTATCGGAGCTAACACGACCTTTGGGCTCGGAACTTTACTTAAATCCGCCAAATTGTGACACAACTGCAAATATCGAAATTGAAACGGATTGTTACGGGCACCTTCAAAACTTTTCATCAATTTATCACTCATTCATTCGATTTGTGATTTAGAAAACTCAACAACATTTCTTTTATGTGCGAAATTATATAATTTCTTATATTATTAATTAAAAATTATTGGTATTGAGTAATAAATAAATTATTAAAATTGAAATACGGGAGACAGTATTGAATATTTTAATAGTATGTAGTTTGCTTTATAATAATTATATACCGATGCTAACAAGTTGAAATGTCTGACATTTTTAACAATAAACAATTTTTTGTCTTTCTTTTCACCAATACTACTACAAAAGTCGGGTAATATTTTTCGTGTTCATTTACATAAAACCCGGGTAACTTTTTGTTGTAATTCCGAATGAACTTGCTATTAGAATATTTTTTATTTGTATTCGAGTTTAAAATTCCGGCGTATAGCTAGCGCCACTTTTTATATGACAGAATTTTTACATGGAAAAATCCTCAAAACTAAATTTGTTTTGTATATTTTTTATATAGAAATAACGAAATTTAATAAAATAATTACATGTAACTCAATTATAAATGTAAACTTACTTTATTTCGATAATTTTTCTTAATTTATTTCAATATGTTTTCGGTTTTCCCGTTTAAAACACCGCCGTATAGATAGCGCCACTATTTATATAAGAGAAAATTGATATTCGTAAATAGGGGAAAAACCATATGACTAGTCAAATACATATTATTTTTTGTATATTTTTTATATAGAAATAACGAAATTTAATAAAATAATTACATGTAACTCAATTATAAATGTAAACTTACTTTATTTCGATAATTTTTCTTAATTTATTTCAATATGTTTTCGGTTTTCCCGTTTAAAACACCGCCGTATAGATAGCGCCAGTATTTATAAATATAAGAGAAAATTGATATTCGTAAATAGGGGAAAAACCATATGACTACCGTCTTCCCCCGAACAAAAGAACCGGGTCTTATGAACGAATAGAAGAACGGCTAGTTCTTTTATTCGTTTAAAAGAACCGGTTCTTATAATCGGGGTGATTATACCAACATTAAAAAAATTAAAACATTGCATTTCCGGAACTCCATCATTAAGGACCTAAATGATTGGTACAATGTGGTTTTCTAGAGTGCAATCATATCTAAAAAAGAGTAATTAAAAAATAAAAATTTATATTAACAAAATCATCGATCTACAAGTACGACATACTTACATACAAACAAAGGAAAACATTAAAAAAGCTTTCAATACATGCGGGATCGGGCCGAAAGAGGACTTTTGCATAACTGCGCTTCATAAACCACTGCATGACATATTATCGCCTAAATTCGATTGTTTCGAATGGATTGAAATATATGGCGACTTATTATCTGGCGAGTGCTATTTCGACGATGACATCAGTAACTGGCTTTAGCCACCAACGGAAGTTGCTACAGATATTAAAACAAGTTTTTTCAAGTGCGTAATGCACGCTATACAACATTCAGAAGAAGATAGGGCCCTAATTGAAAAAGGACAAAGTACCTCATCAGGAATCGAAATTGTAGCAGTCTCTAATCTACAACAATGGCGAATTCGGATAATCGAGCTGAATGAGGAGTGCGTTAAAGTTGATGAGCGCTTATTTGAACCTGTTTTAACTAAAAAAGAAATATTATTAGTTAACAGCATGGGTTATTTTGGCATTAAAATGTAAAAATAATTTGTTAATTGTGATTTATTTGTAAGAATTTATACTGGCATGCGTATTAAGTTTTTATTATTTTATATTTTATTTGTTTTAAACTATGAAAACCTTGAAGGACAAGGAAATTTCGGTTACATTAATGGATGTGATAATTAAATATAATTTTGTTTTATTATTTATAAAAAATTCTGTTTTTTATTTGGTGTCATTTTTGAATCAAATCTTCTAATTGAATGTTCTTCTAATTGAAGGTTCTTTTATTTGAGGTAAATTGGTTAACATCAAAATTAAGCGAAACTTTTTCTTTCCCGAATAGAAGAACCGGTTCTTATGTTCGGGGGAAGACGGTAGTCAAATACATATTATTTTTTATATAGAAATAACGAAATTTAATAAAATAATTACATGTAACTCAATTATAAATGTAAGCTTACTTTATTTCGATAATTTTTCTTAATTTATTTCAATATGTTTTCGGTTTTCCCGTTTAAAACACCGCCGTATAGATAGCGCCACTATTTATATAAGAGAAAATTGATATTCGTAAATAGGGGAAAAACCATATGACTAGTCAAATACATATTATTTTTTGTATATTTTTTATATAGAAATAACGAAATTTAATAAAATAATTACATGTAACTCAATTATAAATGTAAACTTACTTTATTTCGATAATTTTTCTTAATTTATTTCAATATGTTTTCGGTTATCCCTTTAAAAAACACCGCCGTATAGATAGCGCCAGTATTTATATAAGAGAAAATTGATTTTCGTAAATAGGGGAAAAACCATATGACTAGTCAAATACATATTATTTTTTGTATATTTTTTATATAGAAATAACGAAATTTAATAAAATAATTATATAAAAGACAATTATAAATGTAAACTTACTTTATTTCAATAATTTTTTTTAAATTAATGTAAATAAATAAGTAAATATTGAATAAAAGACACCAATTTGATTCGCATTGAATGCATTTTGTGCATGTATATGTGAGCCATGTAATAATTATTATTTTTTGTATATTTTTATATAAAATCAACGAAATTTAATAAAATAATTATATATAAGACAATTATAAATGTAAATTTAATTTATTTCAATAATTATTATTGAAATTTTTATAAATAAATAACTAAACATGGAATAACTGAAAAAAATTCAAATCGCTCAGTAGTAGTAAAATTTGTGTACATATACATAATTTTGTGGTTAAATATTTAACAAGAGATGGCAGCACATAATATTATGTATGTGGTTTTTTCAAATTTTTTACTATATAAGGACAGCATATTTTGTTGCAATCGGATAAATCAAGTGGTAAGTAATAATTAATATTAACTTCTAGTGGTTGTTAAGTAATGGTCAAGCCCTCACCAGTGGACAGCGCATTACTTAACTCGGTAGTTGCGGAAACTCGGAAGTTGCGTAAGCACGCGGGTTTCCTTTCTGCTGTGGTATTCCTTTACATTCACGGTTCTCACTATTCTATAATTGTTGAATATTGAAGAGTGTAGAAACTTTTTCCGTGTGTGTGTTGCTGCGTCATGCCTTACTGGCATGACTGACCAGATACAATGTTGGGTTGCATACACACGGAAAAGGTTTCGTAATTGTTGAGTTGCAGTGCTGGATCCTCGTCTGATTAGTTCATTTGTGGCATGTCCCAACTCGCACTCCGGGGAATGAACTAATTATTCGTGGTAGCACCTGGAATTCGATGACTCATTTTTGTTATATTTAATTACAGAGTCTTAAAAATGTCTCAAACATTATATTTCTGCGGGAATTTTTTTTTTTTATAGTACGAAACTATGTGCAAAGTGTAATAGCCAGCATCACGTCTCTGTTTCCACATAGGTACCAATTTTGCCCAAAATGTGGTATCAAATGGAACAGAGACGTGAATGCTGGCAAACAAAACTGCTGAACAAATCAAAAGGAAATTATCAAAAACGGATACATTATAAAAACAACGAGTACCAACCCATCTCCAATCTTGAAATCTTCTGATATAAAGGTAAATATTAAATGAGCAAAATACCGAATTTAAATTGCAAAATATACATACATATACAGTACATATAATTAATTCAATTTTTTTTTGTATAATTTTAAATAGAGAATTGGTGAAAAATGTAAAGGTGCAACAGGAGGAACCACAACACTTAGTAGTACAACACAGTCAACAACAAACGGTGGAACTAGAATACCAGCAACTACACGTACAAGTGTTACAAAAGATGATGGGCCTTATAAAAAACTGTCAATAACAAAAGAAAATGTAAACTATAATGTAAACTATATGTAAACTATATGTAAACTATATATGTATATTCTCAAAGTAAAATTTATTACTTTGGGATGATTTTCTATTTATGAATAAATAGAATATTTAACGTCTTGTTAAGTTAACATAATGTTAATACATTATGTTAACTTAACATTTTGTTGACATATTTTATTTATTCATAAATAGAAAATTTAATTGAAAAAATTACATAGTGTAATAGATTTCAAATAATCCACGTTTCTTATCTTTTTATACCGGCCCAGACTGGTATTCGTAGAATTTATAGTTTCACCAGATTGGATTTTTTGCAAATTAGTCTGGACAACAATCATTTCATGTAAAAGTTCTTTAATGATTTCAAATAAGCAATAATTTTTTTTTTCAACTATAACTTTAAGTCTGCGATGCCAAGTTTCTATAGAATTTTGTTTGCGACAAAAATTTCTTTCAATAGAATCTACGACGCACCAAAACTCCGCCTTATATTTAGGACCATTTTTGGACTTCTCCCACACATAGTATACCATACGCTTAATTTTTTTAAATCTGTACATCCGCAGTTAGTGATTAACTCATTATAATCAATTAAAATATGTTCAGTAGGAACGAAAGCCTAGCTGTTAAGCATTTGAACATGAATGTTAAACTATTTACAGTTGCCATATTTTTGGGTCAGACCTTACTTCTGCACAAGTCTCCAAATGGAACAAGCATCCTTTGTAATTTGCATCCGGAAAATATTATTTGGCGGAAGTCGAAATGATTTTCTCAAAATCACTGATAATCCTACTGGGATTGAGATTTATATACCTTTCGAGTGCCAATTGGAAAAGTTGATAAACAAATTTATTTTACTATACGCCTCCATTGTTTTTTTTTCTCATCAGGCAAAAAATCAATGGCACAAATTACCCTGCAATAAGGCCTTGAATAGTAAATAGTTGTCGGAAAATGGTTGGAGCAACATAAAATGTGCCATCCACCCAGCACTTGCAACTACTCTATATGTTTTTAATGAGATCAAAGTACCAATATAATATTTTTATTGTCGTTGAAAGTAGTCTCTTTTAAGACAAAAAGTCGCCTTTTCAATATTTTAAAATTTCCGGAATAATTATGCCTGACAAACTTTGTGGCTTATTTATGGCCTCGTTGGATTTCCTTATTTGGGAAGTTTTCAGCTTTTGGGCTCGTTTTGAAGGAATATACACGCGGCAATCTGGTTGGCAGTCAACAATGAATTTGTGGATGATTTGTAATAGTTTAAGCCCAGATGTGCTTCCCATTTCCTTGAGACTGTTATTACATTTCCATATAGGCAACAAATGCGTTATTGGATCGTGGTTATGACATACCGGCGACTTTTTAATGTGAGATCGGTTATCGATTATTGTTGTAGTCACAACACTCTTGCACAACAGTAGTAGTAAGCATAAGACCAGCGATAATCATTTTTTTTCATAATTACGGGAATTTTATGCTTGGGAATTTTTAATTTGGGGATTTCTCAAAACCTTGGGGATTTCTCAAAACCTTGGGGATTTTGTGCTTAAGTACTTTATTAATGGATATTTTATCCCTTTCCCGCTTAACAGAAAAAGTGTAAAAATTCCTTCTGGAACAAGTTTTAGCAAACCACTAACTGAATCGAAACTAAGTCATAATGCAATTGAATATTGTGAATGGAAATAGGACTGTAAAATGATTTTTGGAAAAGTCCTTTAATATGGCTATACCTATAGCTATAACTGATTTTAATAATTAATTGTAAAAACCATGGAAATAGTGGAGAATGATACAGTTGTATGGCTCGTGTAAAGCAAGTAGGACGAACATTTTCTTCTAGAGCTTTTTAATAATCAAAAGTAAATTGTCTAAAACTAGGTAGTGATTAGTTTTCTTCTTTTCTTAAATGTCCTCTTAATTTTTTTAAAAATATTTAATTTTTATAACAGAAAAAATTTAAATAAAATCAATTTCAAGGAAATAAGTTTAGGAAATTTCCGATAGAAGGCCAAATGTCGTTTGTTTACGGTAAAGCCCGAAAACGGTATATGTTTATGTTCTCCCTTCATCCCACGTAGTATTTTTTATGGTATTGTGCAAATTGGAATTTGGAATAGCCGACCAATGTCTTTACTAACATTCACGGCCTTGCAGGAGCTATTTGTGCTCCTCATGATGCTGAGTCCTCTGATGGAGAATAACCAGGGGAAGGTGAACAAACATGTTGTAAATATCGGATTTCTGGTCAACCGGTTTTTAATCGTGTTAAACGAATTTAAAAAATTAAAATTTCGGACAATCACCGATTTCGGGCTTCATCCGCAACACATATTCATGTTTATTTATTTATATATATGAAATTTTGAAGGTCTGTGAACCCAATTTTGAACTATTCTAAAACCACGTATGCAGTTCAATTGAGTTCCAAATTCTTTTTATACTATTTGCCATAGGTACTTGGCGAAACACACTTACACTTACACAAGTGTTCAATAAAATGTGTTTATTAAGTGAGTTTCAAATAAATTGTCCTTTGTTTGATGTTTTAAAGATGTTGTTGAGATGAGATCAGCGGTTAGAAAAACAACCATGACCCCACAAAAGCACTATCTGAAACAATTCCTGTGCCCACAACAAATTAGTAAACGACAGTCTCAACAAAATCTGTGCTCCAACAGTTAAACTTAAATTTCTTTCTTAAAATAAAATTAAAATTTATTTCAGATGCAAAAAAAAAAAAAATACAAATCGCCTTGTCGCCCTGTTTGACCAGAGTCAAATGACAACTGACTAAGTTTGAATAAGAGGTATGTTGTTTATTTAATATTGCTGGCGTTATATCACATAAAGGGGTTTCGCCGACTCATATTGAGGTTATATAATCAGTTTTAATTTCGAATTAACGTATGATTGGTCCATTGAATCCTAGCCTGATCCCAAGGTTGCAGGAATGTGTACACTGCAGCTGGATGAGATATAAAGGCATGTCGGAGAGCGAGTTGATGATCTCGTTCTCCTTCTACTTTGGTCACCCAATGGACGTCAAATGGGGGTCAACAATGTCGAAAGAAATTAGTTTAAATTAGTGGTTGTTAGTTATATATGTCGATCCAAATAACCGAACAAAATCCATTTATTGAAATTTGAAAATTGTAGTTAAAAGTTTGTTTCTGTAGTTCACAAAAATGTTACAAAAATTGTATCAATTTAGCTTTAAAACCTTTGCAACGTTAAAAGTATGCACAACTTTACGAAAACGAAATTTACTGTGAAAATCGTTTTCCATATTAGATATAAAGGTTGTTGTAATCGATTTGCTACGGGTACGGGCCTATTTTTATTGGAATTTGAGTAATGCAAATGTTGGTTCAATACTTTGAGAAACTCGTTATCGCTCTTGTTCCGATAACTACAGTGGTATAAAAATAATTACCTTAATTTTCTTATTTTTTGGTTTTTGCATAAATGCATACAAATTAAACAACATATGACACGTTTAATCCATTATAGCGTAAATTTCACTGTTATAGCATTTCTTTGTGGTAAAAATAATTTATTGTTATTGAAATTGATCAACTGTAAGACATATTTATAATGATTAAAAGAAAATAATTAAGAATAAACATTTTTTATTGATTGTTTCTTTGTAACGCAATCTTATGTCATCGTTTTTGTCAACAGGTTTATAAATTTGTATTGTTTTGCAGTTTATAAATGAATTCAAATGTCGTAAAATAGTAAATTTGTAATAGAACAAAACATTTATGATGTAGCTATCTGGGTTGACGCCAAGACCACAGGCACAGCATGTTGTTTTTGTACCTTCGATGATTGTGGTTGATTTGAGGTTAGAATTGAAATAAAACAACGTAATGCCGATTTTAGTTTGCCAATCCAATTTTTCAGTAAATTTGGATAATCTGGAAGTCGGAATTTTAACAAATAAGCATTAAGTTAGAAATATATTCAGATCTGAATTATTTAAAGGTTTAATATTAACTTTGATATTTTTTGATTCATCTTATTATTTGTTCGTATTCGAAAGAGAAAAAACTATGTGCTGGTCATTACCGCGTGATCAACGATCGACATCGACTAGTAGAGAAATGTATGAAAAATTTAAGAATGTTTCGGTCTAAGATTAAAACTACACTTCTTTCTACAAAAGGGACATCCAGTTTTATCACTTCTTGTGAGAGCGAAATCTTGCATACTGGTTCAACACACAAAATACAAAGTGAAAATATGTAACCCTGTATTTGGTTAAAATCAAACAACTGAAATTAGTAGCTGCCTTGGAACCTGCACAGACAGAAATTCTAAGGTAAGAGTTTTCATCCTAAGACGAAATCATGTTGTTTTGGTATCTACTTCATCTGATCTTATTGATTCATACATTGTTTATTTTGGAGTCCAGTTATGATTGCATTTTAGAGTTGATTAAATCATTAAATAATGTTTTAGTTAAACAAAATTAAAGCAAGAACTGTTTTCATTTGGACTGTCCATATGTGGCGACCGACCAAATGAAGAGAAGCAAACACATATAAAAACCCATTTTAACATACATAATTTTGTGCTGAATGCAAAAAAATAACCATTGCGGAGACAGCTGAATAAAATAAAGCTGAGTGTGATTTTCATTTTCAGTTCATTTTAAATTCAGAATGCTCTATTAAATTGCGAGAATTTCAGAAAATTAAAAATTAAAAGTCAATGAGTTTTCTATTTAATCTTTTAACATTGTGATTGTGTTAATGTCAATTTGGTTTTTTTAATAATTTATTTTTAAAATAAAATTTTCTAAGATTTATCCTTGATGTAAATTAATAAAATAAAATTAAACTCTTTTCCTTGTTATGTTTCGAATTTATAAAAATATAAATAAAATTCGGTCGGAAGTTTTTCTGAATTTTATAATCATCGTTCAATGATCGTGTATAGCTAGAGAGCAACCGCAATTTTTGTATATTATAATACCGCAACGATTATTTGGACCATTTTGTTGTGACGTTTATAAAGAAAATCCACCCACAGATTTTTTTTTTTTGTTAAATGTATAAAAATTGTGTTCCACACAACGCCTGTGTACACGAAATCTATAGAGAGCGAAGATTCATATTTTTAGATTTACACAAAAGTTATATTTAAAAAAAAAAAAAATTAATTAGGCATCAAACTCGTTATATATTTTTTATTATACCTAATTTTCTTCTATGCTTTAAAATATAAACTGCAATGAATCATTCATACAAATTTTGAACAGCGCATCAAATTTTATCTACCGAAAGGAATGCAATTTCGGGTAGGTAACCTACAACACAGTGAAGAAATTCATTCAAGCAACTGTGTGCGAGTCGCCGTCGCAATGCTTTTTTCACATCAAATGCAATGATACTACTGATTTTATGCTACATGTATACGGTTAATTTATGTATTTGTAAGATAATTTGCCAACAGTTTTACGATAATTATGTACGTTCAAACAAAAGAGGATGATTAGATCTGGCTTCGGTAGTCAGGTAAGAAAAAATCGGCGCGGTCTTAATTAATGTTTGTATGCATCACTAAACAATTTAATTTTTAATCATCTATTTTGCGCATTTATATGTATATAAGATCGCATTATACACGTTATAATATTACATTCAATTTGTGTAATACATAAATTCCAAACTGTCAATTAAACATTTATTGTAATGAACGAGAAATCAATTAATTGTTTGATTTGTGATCATGGAAATAAATTAATTTATTTATGGAAAATTATTCGAATTTCTTTAATTCGTTTATTTATTGAAAATTTCAATAAGTAATTTATAAACTAAATAAAATTCGTATATTATGGAGAAGGACGTAACGATAGGAAATTTTTTACTACAAGGTCGAATGAAAATTGATGATTATTAAACAGCCCTACGTTATGAATTTAAAATTACATACATTCAGGTTTATCGATGTATCTTAACCAGATTTGAATAGAAATTATTAGTAACATAGAAAAATTATAATCGACCATGATTAATAGATAATTGTAATCATTATAAGATAAGAAAATTATGTATCTAGTAGTCTAGTAAAAACAACATACCGTATTTATGAAAGCCAACGGGGAGTTACACGTTAATAAAAAAACAATCATGGTATTGTTGATAATTATAGTAAATACCATGTTTAAAATAGAACTTAAGGTTAGCTTACGTAAAAATGCGAATAGAGCAGAATTATCGCGTTATAATCCTCAAAAATGTGCACCTTTCAATGTTGATCCAAATAATCCTGTTTTATTTTGTTCACAATACAACGATTTAAATATTTAAATCCATTGAAAGTAAAAGTGTCAAGTTGAAAGATTAACATACCCAAAGCGAAAGTAAATGATGTAATCTTAAATAATTTTTAAATTGAATTTATTTTCGATCTGTTAATAAACGCCGAATTGCTTAAATATAAATCGTGAACCTTTTGATAATATATAGTTACATATATATACTGCGAGATTATATTGTAGTTTGTTTGATTGATGAGGTGATTTTTTTTTGCTTACTGCTTATTCTTAATTTTAATTTTTAATCTAAAAATAAAGTTTTGCTGTTTATTCTTATATTATTACAAATTTTACTTGTTTTTTGTATATAAGATTACAAGACATATGTTTTGAATTTTACTATGTGTGTATATTAAAAAAAATGTACCGGCTGATTATACGCAATTTCATTGTTCATTAACTAAAATTTAGATTAATCATTTTTACGAGTATCAAAAGAATTATGTAATCATCATTTTGTAATGTTAAATATATGATTAATTTAAAATTTATTATAATTATAGTTAAAGTGCAGCATACTAATAATAAAATATGCAATCGAACGTTGTTAGTGGACTTCAGTGGAATAAATAGATCACTTTATAACTACATATACATATGGGGCGCAACTTAGCCGCGCTGATTCAGTGTTCTCGTAATACGTTTATAGATCATTCAACCCTAAAATTTTATTTTGAGCATTATCCGCTAATATCAGATTACTTTCTATGAAGGAAAATTGTTTTTTATTAAAATTAACTCAAACGATTTTTTAGCTGGAAAACACAAATAGTAAGTGTTTCGTTTTTAAACGACAAGTGCAAACAGTGAATATGTCTCACAATTGTTTCTTATGGGAACTTTATAGTAATAAGTACATTAAAATCTAGTCTAAACCAGACTTAAAATTGAATTTCTTTACCATTTCACGTTTAAGTTATGCGAAATTTGAGATTTTCAGGGGTACGTACGCCTCTCCATCAAAAGGTATCAAAAGGTTTCTTCATCTTTCTATACTTCAAATATATTTCGTAAAATTATGAAAGCCAGCCGTAGGTTGAGATTGGGGCTATAGCCCATTTTAAATAAAATATACATTTTAGCATTAAACGAATTTTTAAAGGAACCTAAAGTATCATAACCGATCTCATTTGATATCTATCCATAGCGCCGATCCTAACATGCGGATGGTCTTGGACTTTTATTCGAAAGTAGTACCTTTTATGTCCAATCGATATCAAATGAGATCGATACGATACTTTAGGTTCCAGGAAAATTTTCTGGGATGAATTTAAAAATTCTGGGATGGGATATAGTAATGCCTGATTAAAAATTTTTATTTTTCTGGGATGAAATACTGGGATAACTTCACACATTTTTTATTCATCGATATATAAATCAGATCATTATCCAAACAGACAATTACACTGTATAGTATCGATATATATATATATATATATATATATATATATATATATATATATATATATATATATATATATAAATATATATATATATATATATATATATATATATATATATATATATATATATATATATATATATTTCAGAGTAGTAAACATTTAATATTGTAGTAAAGTCGTTTCTCAAACAACAGAAAAGTTTTGAAAATTGGAAGTTTATTTAATCATCTACTCGATTAGTCGAATTACTTTATCTATATATCAAAATCGACAGTAATGACATCAACAATTAGGTTTATTTAAGATACCTAAATATACTGACAGTTTTTCTTCATGTTAAAAATTATCAGTGTTTTTAGGAACAACTAGTAGCAAATAAAAAAAACTAATAAATTTGCAACACTCCCGTTTGAAATGACACAGACTTAATTTTAATACTGGAAATTTTAACAATTGTTCTTTGCCGGTATGTATAAGTACATTGACTCCAAAAGTTCTATTAACAAAATTACTTCACCTATAAACATTGAAAGTAGTTCTCGGTACATCATCAGGAGTATCTTTTGATCGAGTTATTCTTGATGATGACCTTACAAGTCGAAATCGATCGAGTGATTATTTAAACTTTTTGAGAAAATTATTAATTAAAATATTCAAAAATCTAATTTTTTGCGAAATAGAAAAACGAGTGTTTAATAAAATGTGTTTATTATTAATCTGACTTGAAAGAAACCGGATCCACCAGTAAAATTTATTTGTGTAACCCGGACTGATTTACATTCTAATTACGAGTATAAATGATACGGTGATATCAAGTTATTCTAAGTAGTATTATATTGTTAAGAAATAGTACATGTATATGTACGAGTACATCAGCATACGATAATTTTATGTATGCCAGAAATTTGTACCAAATTTCATAAATTTTTGTGTTTCATTTAATTAATGTCATTGTCATTGTAACAACATCTACAACGTTTAAGTTCTAGTATATGATTTGATGTATAAACATTGCGAGTCGTTATTAGGTGTAATAATAAAACACTTAAATGAAATACATTACACCTTTTTAGTCATTTCGTATTACGTTTATTACAATTTTAATGATATCACTTTTAATTTATACCGCACATTTATATGGTTACACTTTGCGGAATCTAAATAATTGATCGCGTATTTATGTATATGACCATAACATTACAACATTTTATAAACATTTATTGAAGAAGACATTTGGTATATAAATTGTTTAAATATAAAAGTGCAAGTGCAATATCAACTTTCGCTATAAATCTCGCACATCTACACACTTCTTATATAAAATAGAAAATTTTTCTAGTTTTCTGATCGTCATCGTACTTTATAAATATAAATACGATAAGTGGATGCTAGCTGGTATAGATGAAAATGAAATTTTTTTTGTGTATGTACTGTGTAACAACTTTTCTTAAAATGGACATTTTGTTCATATTCGTTTTCTATATCTTACTCGTGTATGTACAAAAGGATACCGGTTTTCTTATAAAATCTTTATTTGTAAAAAATCGCGTACTTCAACTTTTCGAATTAAACAAAATAAAAATAATAATTATTATGGAATTAATTTATTTTAATAACATAATAATTATGTGATGGTTATGTGATTATAATCATTAAAGTGTAATGACCGAATAGCGTTTAGACATTATCGTATTTTGTTAAATGAAAGTTAGATATGTGAGTGATCTGTGATTTCACCAAAATTACCATATCGCTATATACAAAATAATAATAATTAAATTATGTATGTATGTACTTTCAAATTTGCGCGAATTCGAATATGTTAGATGATGATGAACACTTAACAAAACAAATTTGATTGACACTTTATTGTTTCTTTCCGTTCCTGTTTCGCGTTTGCTTTTAATTTATTTTTTGTGATATAAATCAAACTATAAAATTAAAGTTATTTTATAAATTTGGTGAATGGAATGTTTTATTTTGGATATGAAGATGATTTAATATATTTTCGGCCAATTTTAGCTTTGTCCTTGGAAAATTAAAAATGAGGAATTTTTTAAGTTTTTTTTTAAAGAAACTTAAAATGATATGCGTTGCGATCTTATCGGAATTAAAAAATATTTTTGCACTTTTTATCATTGTTGTATAGGCAATGACCGTTTAACCTCCACAATTCACATTGTTAGTTTCATTATTTTGTTTTATTGTTTAATTTATTTGTGTGCGGAAATAATAACGTATACGTTTGTGTAAGCCCATTGTCAGTGTGTATAGTAATTTTTATCTTACTGATTTTCGTATTTCCTAGGGTCAAATGAACTAAACAAGGAGAGTTGCAAATTTACACAGGTACCGTTAAAGTATAATAATAATAATAACAAAATACCACCAAAACTTTAACATTATGCCCGAATTACATATTTGTGTACCCTCCGACTCCGAGTCACCAAGTTTGTGGCAAGGATGGATGTTTTTTTAAGTACCAGGACCAAGCAAATGTATTACAAATGTTTCTGTAAAATTCTTTATAGTTCGGAATTCGAGCGCTAACCTCGTTAAGAGGTGATTTTTTCGTTCAGTGGGCTATTTTTGATACCCATTTTTGAGCTGAAATTCAGTACTGGCGTTCGTGGGCACTCGATCGTAATTAGAGCAGATGTTCGATCAGCTAATAAACAAACAATTTGATAACCAAAAACCTGGCGGCTCATTGAAGTTTCTAAGAAAATTTGAATTTCAAATTGTTTTTTGTTTGTAAAGTTTTTGTTTATTTTTGCGATTGCACAGTTAAATAGCACAAACATTTGTTGGATATTTAGCCACAAAGTTTACTATCATGGGTAATCACAAAAATAAATATAAAAATTTGAGTTATATGAAAGCAGAAATATATATCTTACTTAATAGGTTGGCCTAATGTAACGTAAAGAAGTTTCGTAAAAGAACTTCAAGAATTTTCCGCCCTAGTATTTGCGAATGTTTCAGATATACTTAATCTAGGTTTACTTACACGAAATTGTTTATTTCCGAAGATTATTTTCCTTAATTTGAGAAAACAGTGCGACGTGAGGCGGTCAGAAAATTTTAATAATCACATTTTTCTATATTTAGTGTTGCGAAATGATTTTATTAAGGAGCTTCAGTTTTAATTTTGTTAGGTAATTTTCTTTTATTTAGAGAAATTCTTCCTAAATTTTAGATATTTCTTAGGTTAAATGACAAAATTCCATCTTCCATAGTAGTTATAATCTGAAATTTTATACTTTATTGACGCCAACAGCTTTATTAACAAGATGGCCTCTATAGCAACGTTGTGCAGTCTGCTTTATCACAGCTGATACTCATTTATCACAATTCCTTCGAAAATTAAATATTAAATTAAAAAGTTAAATATACTAGTTTCCAATTCGCTTCAATACTGACACTAAAATCTTTAAAGTGTATTTTAATGTGATGTTATATAAAACCTATTACAGGTGAGGTGATCCATAAAAAGTCCATAAAATTACCAGTTTAAGTTTCTGTCGATTAATTTTTTTGGAAGTTATAATTTATTATTTTAGTGCATTTTTGTAACCAAAATTTTTCTTCTCACTTATTGATGGGTTCAGTTCAGTGAAAATATTTTTAAAGCAAAACTAAATTATGAATTTCTTTTCCCTATAAAAATTCTAGGAAACAGTACTTCTAGGGAAGTTTTACAATCAGCATTGTTTCGAAAATATTTACACTGAACTGATTCCATAGACCAAAAAATACAATTGAGACAAAATGCTATGAAAATGTTTTTCTCATTTGCTAATTCTCAGAGAAAGCAATAATAGTGTCACCGGTATCTCAAACGGTATCAAAAATTGAACCCACTATCGTGTGGTATTTTTCTAAGAGTACCTATAGGTATTTTACCTATAGGTTGACGCGAAGTTATCCAGCCATTTGATTTAGAATTGTACACAAAAGGACTCGATAAAACCGTGTCTATGATTTCACACTTCACTAAATTGATTTGATTAAATTCGAAGAAAAATGTCACAGATTTAGATTTTTGATGATTTTTAGATTATTTTTTCTGTCATACTAAGAATAAAACTTTGTATTTATAAAACTTGACATTAAACGTTCATTTTGATTCGTTTTATGACAGGGAAAACACTTTAGGAAAAAGTGATATAAAAATTTTGTTTCGTAATCGAATTTTCCCGGGAAAATCAGAATAGTGATACCAGTCTGTATATAAATAAAAATGATTACAAATCGTAGAAAATTGGTGAGAAAGAATGTTTTACACAGTTAACAATGAATAATTTGTTTGCTTGACGCAATAACACATATGTCTAGAATTCAGGTACAGTGAAAGTTTGGAACGCAATATTATATTACAGCATTCTTAATCCTATTGTACAGCCATGCAGGGTGTATTATGCTAATGAATCTAATCTTTAAGATGCTGTTCTAAGCACATAATTTCCGGTACTCAAATCAAAAATGTGGTTACCACCGTGCACATATTATAATTTATTGGTATGTCTTGCTCGCTGTCCGAAACTAATTTGCATAAATCCAAATTATTTGGATAATTTTAATTGGAATGTTATACAGACAAAGCGTGTAAATGCTATTAACTACATTATAACGAACCAAAGAAGAAATCTGTATATACGAGTATATTGAGACTAAACACAAAATATATAAAAAGAATGCTTGCTCCCTTAAAAATAGTCATGTTGTTGTTTTAGTTTGTTTTTTAAATATAAATTTTGCATTTTGCAACACACAGTCCACAGAAACCAGTTTAAGTAATATACAAAAGAAAAGAAAAGCTAAACCGCATAAATATAGAAGAAACTATCAAACTTACTCATCATCATTAGAAAAATTAAATCCTTTATCTTCATGCACCATATATGATGGTAAAGTGTGCAGTATGCTATTCGCTCTATCATTGTATGATCCCAAAAAGTCTCGATATTTTGAATAAACAAGACTTTTTAATTGTGGATTGCTGGTTGCAGTTTGCGTAGATTGCGGTTGCTGTAATGTAGCTGCCATTGTTACTATTAGTTTATATTATAGTTTTAAACAAAACCCACTTAAATTCAATTAATAATTGTTTCACTTATTATTGTTATTGCTTTATTTAACAAAATATTTATTAATCTCTAGCCTGTAAAGTCTAGATATGGTAAGGTGATGTCACACACATTTAAGTACATTAAATTAATTTCACTTGGTTTTTATCAATTAAACTATTTATGTAAAATGTCAAGTTTAAGAAAAATCAAAATAATTTTTATTTTAATATTCACATTTACGAAATTTTAATTTAATGGATAATTTTTGTATCAACCACATATGCGAATTATTTTGCACCCATGCTATTCGAATGCCGGCTGATTTTCAACTGAAATTTATATTATTTTTATGTGAATTAATTTTTTTTTTAACTAATATTGTGTTTTGCTTTCTAGAGTATTTCTTTATTATTTTTATTTTGTTGTGTGTAAAAAATGTAAGAAATAAACTCGTCTTACATCTCTTGAAAAGCTAATAAAATGCGAAAAGAAATGAAACAAAAATTGTAAACACAAAAAATTCAAGACCAAAGTGATTATTTTATTGTTGCTGCTTCGGTACATGGCTTTTGCAACATGTTATAAGCGTTACAATTATAGGTATTTTAGGTCTGTATGGAATAGTTGAGACATAAATAGAATAATTCTAGCTAGTGTTTTGTTCTATAGTAGATGAAGATAGACAAGAATTTCTGGACAGGTTTATGATTTATTTTGCTATGCAATTTTTTAATTAGACTTAATGATTGAAATAGTTTAATGACAATGGACCTGAAAATATTTCTTTCTCTATGTAATTTAATAACATTAATGCTTAAGAGTTGATTGGATCATATAAAAGTATGATTTTAACATCGTGAACACCATATTGAGTTGCGAGTTGTGCAATTTAACATGAATAATATTGTCTGGTTTTTTCGGTAATTGCTAAATATTAATGACAAATTGAGAGTTGAGTATTTCGTGTGTGATCATAGGTCAGTAAACGGATTTAGTTTAATGGGTTTTGTTAAAATTTACGAGGATAATTAACGTACTATATATACGTAATGAGAAATTTTGAGGCTGAATTGTATATTCGCGGATCTGTTACTGGAATAACCAGTAACTTAAATGGTTTTCATCACCGTCGTATAGCATTCGAATTATTGAAGGGTGCTTTAATGGTGATTCGACAAATGTATACTTTTTGTTGAATTTCATCAAATCATTGGAATTGTGACCCAATGATTCGGGTTGCTCATAATATCATCGAATCCATGAATACGAATTTATAATTTCGACCTATCAAGCGTGCATTTTTTCCGTGTATTAAAATTTCCATTTAGAATATTAAGCCTTAACTCTAAGGAAACTAAACTTATTTATTATGAAGTTGTTTTGTAATATTGGTGTACTTTGGTATTATAAGAAACTCCTAAATATGGGACAAGCCGTCAATAAGAATTATTATTTGGGTTTCCACACTACTCGACCAGCCGTATGCAATTAGTCTGTTTTATTGAAAGAGGATAACATAACATAAGCTCTCAGGACTTTTCGAGATACATAATCAGTAAAACAAAGGTCATTTAACTTCTTCTTCGATAACTTACCATACTTTTCTACTACTCCTCAACGACGTAAGGCTTACGCTGCCGAGTTAGCTAATTGAAGGCTGATATACTGCCTTCAATTATCGAACGTTCTGAACCGGTGCGGAGTGCGTCTTTTACGTTCAGAAATTTGATTAAGAATGATCTTTTGGATTCGCTTAATTTTATCGTGTTATTATACGACGATGTGTTTATTATATAACTAATGTCCGCATGCATGCTGTTTATTAGGGTTAGATTACCTAAAATTTCTTAATGCAGATAATTAAGATAAGAATAAAGATGGTGTATATAGTATTAAATCTTGTAACTACATATATGGTAAAGCGTCATTATTTCCCTTCAAAAAATCAGTACGTGTCATTTCCCTGAAGTGTAAACAACATATTTGTGTTCTAACCATGTCAACCTTTGTGCCAACAAAACACAATTTGTGGGAAGCGCTGCTTTTTTGTGTTTTGTATTTGAAGAAAATTGTAGCAATAAAAACACGAGAGTACTGGTTTTAAAAGTGACAGTAAAATTTGAAGTCGCTGAGTTGGAGATGTTATTGAACCATGACTCACGCAAAACTCAAGAAGAGCTCACTGAAACTTTGGGAGTGACCAAAGGCCATGGATATGGTGCAAAAACAAGGAAATTGGGTTCCGTATGAACTCAAGCCAACAGACGACGAACGCCGTTATTTCACATGCAAACAACTGCTCCAAATGCAAAATCGTAAGGGGTTTTGCATCGAATTCTAGCATTTGAGTACAATTTATTATATGTTATTAAATATTTTGCTACCAAACCAATAAAATCATTCTTTTCATGATTTTCTTTACTCTCAGCCCAAAAAATAGCCACATTTTTACTCTCAGCCCCCCCCCACCCGAAAGGCGAAAATACTTGGAAGTCGAAATAAAAGCATCATAAGATTAAAATATTAAATATTTGAATGTTTATTATTATTATTATTTGATATAGTCCATTGAACTCAGAAACTGTTCGTTGGCCGGGCTAGTGGCAACATTTAACGTATTTGAAATTATTTTTTGAGAATTGTTGTATATTTGTTTAAATGCTATAAAACTTCTCAAAAAATTATTTCAAATACGTTAAATGTCTCTCTATCACTCGATGTTAACCCACTAACAGAATATTTGCTGAGTTTGAAGCAGTATATCACAACTCTGCTTCTTAGAAAAATTCTGAAAAAATCTCAAAAATTATTTTGAATCACCAGACTTAATGCTGATAGTTCTATCATAAAAAAGATCACGTAAAATTTCTTAAGAACATAATCGGGGATGGCTAAATAATTAATATCATTTATTTGTCTTTGCCCCGAAAATTTTTCTGTTTTCATATTATCATGAAAATGCAACTTTTTTACTATAAGCCCCGAAAAATGTTTGTGCCGTGATAGTTTTAGCTATCATGACAGTACATATTTTCTGAGCTGAGAGTAAAAATGTGGCATTTTTCGGGACTGACAGTCAAAATTGTCATGATATGTGTAGATTTTTTGGGCTGAGAGAAGAAAATGTCATGATAGCAATAATTAGTGTTGCCATCGCATTTTTTGTGGATGGAATTTGGGCTATCTTCACATACATCCATAGCCAGAAGACGTTTGACCTGGATTTATGGTGTCTCCACACTACGTGTTTTCACATAAGTTTTTATTTTATAAATTAGAATCTGTCAAAAATCACATAGGGTTTCTATTACATATGCGATTGTGAAATATAGTATCCAGACCATTTTGTTAAAAGATGTTTGTTTCAAGTTGGATATAATATAAAACTTAAAGGGCATTCAGTGTCATTATTACTGTTAATCATAAATAAAATTGGTTTGGAATTCAGCCGATCAACACCATTTTTTTTCTTTGCGTAATTCAGCATATCCTATACCTATTTTACTTTTTTACAGATTTATCATTCGCTATATCGGTTTTAAGGCTTAGGAGCCTTTTCGATTTATGCAAATATTTTGAAAAGTATCTACGAAAAAACTATTAAAATTATAGATTGTAATTTAAGTTTGAAACAAAATATGTTCAGATCTGTTTATCTTATTTAGTCAAAATTCGGCATCGATACAGTCGAGACGGATTGAAAATTATGGAATTTAGCTTCATGCTTAATCCATTAATTGAGAGATCCCTGCGAAATTTGAGTACCGGAAGTGTCCATGGGAGCATTGGTTTGCCCTGTTGGTCAAAACATCAAAAATCCGGTAAGTTCAATTTTTCGCTTTAGAAATGAAGTATGGTGTATTTGAGATCTATGTATCGCAACAACATATTCACCCCTCCATTTTATATCCCAAATGCTCTAATTTAATTCTATACGAGTGATCAGTATTTCATATGTGAAATATTAATAACATTTTTAATATTTACATCAATCCACAATCAATGGATTTTTGCTATTTAGATGCTGATGCACGACCTTTGTGGCGTTTTCCGTTTCAATAAATTAATAAAAATATTGATTATACATTACGTCCTGATTAATAATACAAAATAATATTTTTTTTAACGAACTGTACATGAACCGAAATATTCGCGTTCAATAAATCAAAGGTGTGATATTTAAATATAAATTTTCTTTTTTCTTAAGGCTCTTTCGAAAAAAGAAATTGTTTATGAAAAAGATGTAAAAGAAGAAATTGTATATTATATACATTACCATTTTTTAATGTTCTTAAAAGTAGACATGAGAGAAAAAATTTTTTATGATCACCAAACGAAAATGTGACAGAAGTACTTAATTACAACATTAATTCATTAAGATGTGCGTCTCAAATTAATTTCCATGGATAATGTTTTATTTCTTGACGACGATAGATCGGATTAAATAACGTGAACATTTATTCTTGGTTGAACTTTTGGTTGAACGGTGGACATTATTAAGTAACGTTATGAAAGCTGTGTGTATTTATAAATATTTTTGGTACTTGTTATTTATCGTGCATTACGGATATTTTTTTTTGTAGATCAATGTTATATGAATATTTATAAATAATTTAAAAGGTGAATGCTGTGTATACCACGTGTGGGTAAAACATGTTATGTAATGCGGAAATAGCGATTTACAATAATGAAGTCATTTTTTACAGTGAAAGACGATCAGTACAATATGTAATTGCTATATAGAATATCTACTCGTAAATATAAATTAAAATCAAATTGAAAATAATACAAAACAAACTTTCGACCAAACTATCATCTCGATCGGACCCCGACCATATGTTAAACCAATTTATTGTTTCTATATATGTACATAAAACTAATAATAAATTTAATAATAAAAATAAGAACGTTTAAGTAAATTAGACTCCTCTGGTAATAAATAAAAATTGCAAAAATGCAGGAAACAAATTTTATTTACATTTAATTTAAAAACTTCGTTCGTATGGGTATTAAAAAAATTATTTATTAGCAAACTGTTGCAAAGTATTTCTTGATTTTGTCCGTGGTATTATAAAAGTGATGTCTTTAATTTTAAAATGATGTTATATTCATTTATGCGTGATGTTGTATTTTTAACGATCGAGAGAAAGTATTATTAAATACATATATAAATGACCGATCCGATAACCAAATTGCTGAAATCTAAATTGAAACATTGTTGCTTATCCCGCAATTTTTATAGATTTGGCGCAACTTAAACGATTAAATTGCATATTCAGCTATAAAAAACTTAAACGTTTAAGAGATAATAAGATACTTAAGTTAAGGTACATAGCCAGTTCTTGATAAAATCACACACTGACAAAATTTATAAAAACACAAAAGTCTGACACAAGTACCCGAGTATTATATTAATATGACAGTTTATACGGTTGTCTATTTTATTATCTTAAACTAAAAATAAAAACACAAGTCTAAACCTCAATCTTGCTCAAGGCTACAATAAAATGTTCGTGTTACATGATCTGATTGTGGAGGAAAAAAATAAATAAGTAAATAAATAGAAAATAAAATTCGCGTTTAGCTTTTTTATTTAATTTATTTTGCTTGGTGTATTTTTTATACGTTCTGATAAAAATTTCTTCTCAATTTATAATTAAAATAACTACAACATAACAAATGTATGTAATGTCTAAAAATTTATAATAATTTTCGAACCCGTATTATCTTAAATCGTTTATGATCGGGGATTGATACCTCTACAAGTATTATAAATTATCCATTTACGTGTTTATATGTACGAGAGAATTTAAACGGCTATAAATTAATGCGATTTTTATGCGAAAGACAAACTTGAACCTTGCGAGTGAAATTTGTTGATATTTTTTTCGTTATGAAATAAATGCTTTAATGATATTGCAAAATATATTAAAATTGAAAGTTTTATATTTTGACGAACATCCACACATAATGTGAGCTAATCAAGATGTTGCGAACAATGATATACACATAAATGTTCGATTATGCTGGGGATTGAATGAATTGATCATTATGATATCAATCATTTATATATGAACAAGTTTCACTTTCTTGTAGTCAATTTGATTTGAGGAAGGAGTCCAAAATTATTAAATTCTTGTTTAGTGGAAATGTGATTTTGCCTTTTTAGTCAAAAAAACTTTCGATGTTACTGAACTTGATTTTATATGAATGAAAAATGTTGAATCTACTTTGCTCTCTTTCTGTGATATATTACATCTGAAATACATAATGATGATTTTACTTGACTTTTTAACGATTCTTTTAATTGGGATGACTTGATAATCTGAACTTAATCTTTTTCCAAAAATGTTCTGCACGTTGTAAATCAGAATAATATCAGGAGAATGGCTGGTGCTAAAAGATTTACTTCAATAAATGAAATGAAGTATTTGGTCAGACGTAACTCTTCTCGATCAATAAGAGTGATATTAAAAACGGTTTGGAATTAAAATTATTTCTAGAAAGAAAGCTTCCGTTTAAGCAATACCAATAGAGACCACGCATCAGCACACACAGTGACTGGATCGAAAAGTATAATCCCTGGGAGCCAGGGTCGATTTAAATATGTTTATTGAAAAAGGATTCTCTTTCGGTCTAAATCAGTAACAAACTAGGGATAAAATAGTAGGTCTTAGTCAGTTGTATTTAGATTAGAAGAGGAACTCATAATTTGCCGCCCACCAATCAAAAGTTTTCTTGTACCCGCGTTTAAGTTTTCTTGTACCCGCGTGCGACTGTTAGTCCGTTCACACCTTGCATTTTTCAACAAAACTCAAACAACACCTTGCCTCTCTTTCCACGCAAAAACGAAGTGCGGCACGTATCTAAGTATGTGTAAAATTATTTTCATTTGACATTGGATTCTCGAATGAAACGGATAGGAAAAACAAAAATTAAAATTTAAAAATCTAGTAGGCGTTTATTTTTTGTCAAAATTCAATTTAGTATGAAATTCAAATCACGTAAAAACATAAAAAATTCTGACCCTAAAATTTGTATTTTGTTTTTTCGTTTGTGTTAGTGAATATACAGCCACACATAAAATTATTGCTGCAAAAAACCTCCAGTTTAAAATTTTGTTTAAAGAAAACGCATCGTGTTGCTGCACTATGCTGGGAGCGGCATATATATTCGCAAGTCTCAATGCAAACGAAAAACACAATAACAAAATTTGTGGGTCAGAATTTTGTTTTTATTTTTATTGGATTAGCTAAAATCTGACATCTATATAAAAAATATAAAATGAAATAATTTTACACTAACGTAGTCAGTCAGTGTCACACTTGAGTTTTGCGTGGATAGAAAAGTGCTGGTTAATTATTGTGTGAACATACAATGTGTGAACCGACGAAATCACGATATTTAATATTTAATTTATGTGTTTTAATCGTAAATATGTGGCGTTATGTAAAAGTGTTTGAAACATGAGGTTAGCCATTTTTATCTGAACTGTCACGTTTTTTTAATGTCATTACACAAAAGATATTCAGCAATGAGAAATTTAAAATAATTTTTTGTAAATAAACATTTAGCAATATAACGAAAGTTCAAAAATGTCATGCAAATAATGATTAACAAGCTTATAAGATTAAGGTATTATTTTATGTGATTGCTTGCTATAATTGTGGGGTAGCATTAAAATCAGATGCACCTGAATCAATTAGATTTTATTTAATAATTTTTAAAATGGCTTTTCCATTTTATGTACAATGGTCCGTTAAATATATT
Organism: Nephrotoma appendiculata; assembly: GCA_947310385.1. Classification (NCBI taxonomy): domain Eukaryota; kingdom Metazoa; phylum Arthropoda; class Insecta; order Diptera; family Tipulidae; genus Nephrotoma; species Nephrotoma appendiculata. The sequence goes on along the minus strand of OX371224.1, from coordinate 4,161,596 downwards.
ATATAGCTAGAAATTTCATAAAAACTAGAGCTATAGTTGCAAATTATTTTATATTCCAAAATATAAAAAGCTTAAATTGTTCCTCAGCGCCGCTATTCTGGGAATAGGGAGAAATAAAAATATTTATATAGCATTTTTATCTGAATTTTTTTCTTGTTTACTGATGGAATCGGTTTAGTGTAAATATTTTAGACAACATTTAATGAAAAAAATTTCTCATTTAACTTTGATTCGAAAATATATTCAGACAAAAATACTGTGATTTTTTTTAACCTTCTAAAATATTCACCGAACTGATTTCATCAGTAGGTCTGAGAAATATACAATTCAAACAAAAATGCTATGGAATATTTTTCCCAATATCCTATTCGCAAACGAATCATTTGACGGGACATCCAGAATAGGGCTACAGGAATCCACCCGGTGTGTGGAATGGTTTGTGAACGGATTTTGCTGCTAAACAAAATAAATTTTTTTTAAAATTAACATAGGCTTAAAAGTGAAATATAAATATTGGATTCGTTCTATTCCATCTCAAGGAACCGGAATCTACGTTCAGAACTATGACCAGTTCTCAATAATCACATTTAATAATTCTTACATTTTTAATTTGTTTTCCTAGTTCGTCCAATGTGGTCGCAACACTTAGCTTATTTACGTCGTCTCGTTTAACATCGCCCTTCTTTATCTTACGATTTTGATAAAATATTACGAAATCAAGCAAGTCCTGCTAGGCAAAATCAGATTCTAAATATTCTAGGCCCCTATTCTTTAAATCGGTGGACATTTCCGTATTCGAATATAATTTGCTTTAAAATTCTTTATATTTTTCGAATTTTTCCCCGGCTACTTCAATGATTTTTTCAAATTTGTTTACAAGTTTTCTATTATTTGTTTTTCTACTAAAGGAATAATTCCACATCGATTTACCCGGTCGAATTAAATCCCTTAAGGTCGGTATCCACCTCGTGCTAAGATAAATTTTACATACAAAGTTGATGTAAAATTTAGCTAGCGAAGTAACAAAAAATTATTTAGCTCGTGATTTCGCAGATGCAGTACACAGCTGACGCGAAAAGTTTGTAGTTATCTTATTCACATATAGACTGCGCTAGTGAAAACTCTACAAACATTTTCGCAGCAATTTATCTGCCTAGAACGATAATATTGAGATAAATTTTGACAGCACAACGTGAAGACTATTTTTTATAATGGATGAACTAAATAATTCTATAGATTATAAAAGTTTTGAATATCAAGAAGAATACTTGATTGACTCAAGTCAAGTCTTGAAGTGGATACAGAAAATTTAGAAAGTGGAAAAGGAAGCCAAAACTATCTAACATTAAAAATAAAAAAGCTAAAAGAGCTAATAGTCGGTTGAACTATATTTTTGTTTGTTGTCAAAATTTATCTCTACATAAACTTTTTAGCTTACTAATTTATCTGTAATTTAGAGGAGACTTGTGGTGACCATGTTAAAATTTATTTTAGCGCAGGCTGGATACCTAGATTTAGTAGGGAAATAAATAATTGAAAACTTGCAAACAAATTTGAAAAAATGATTAAAGTAGCCAGCGAGGCATTTGCACAATATAGAGAATTCTAACTATTGGTTTCCACCTAACATGATTACAAATGTTTGCAAAGGGAAATTTTGTATGCCCGACTACTTTTGATTGAAAATCGCTTTGTAATTTTTTTTTGTGTGTGTATGAAAATGTATATACCGATACGAAATTATTTTGAATGTGTGCTATCGAAGAAATCAATTGCAAATAAGTAATTGCAAAGCAATATCAGATTGAGACGCACGTAAAGTAAATTATATTCGGATTGGTGTAAAATTAAATTACATATGTACTAAAATCGACATTACAATTGCGGCTCCATTCTTTATGATTTTCAAAATTTAAGAGAGATATCGGTTTTCCTGTAAACTGAAAATAACTTTGTGAGAAATTCAACAGTTTTCATTACTGGTTTACTAAAATTGAGATGCAGCTTAGTATCAACTGTCTTACGTTGCAAAAACTTATAGGTTTTATTGAAATTGTTTCTACTTGGAGTTGTTTTGTTTCTACTTGGAGTAAATTCACCTTGTCCGTCATATATTTCTTTAATATTTTTCTTGAGCCTTTTAGAAATTGACATTTTTTTTAAATTTGAAAAAGGTTATTAAACCAATGCATATGTTCCAATGTATATGTTATGTATATGTTATTTTCGGTTGACTAGAAATCAAACCATTCGCAACTAAAAAATTTGGCTGTTTAGTTAATTAGTTAGTTAGTTTCAATATTTGCTAGTTTTTTTGTTGGTATAAATTGTCAATCTACTTCAACATTTGGCTGTGCCATTTGGCTGCAGTAGTTCCAATTTAGTAAACGAAATAATGCAAAAATTGCTTTTAACTTGCTTAGATCGTAATAGAAACAATTTGGTTCGTGGCGTTGATCTCGGTTTTAATCAAAATCTTCCCAACTGTTTGGTGTTCTGAAAGTACCCAATTTTATTTAAAATTTTCATATAGCTCGAAATTTTTATAACGTTCGCCTGAAAACGCCCGAAATATAAACTCGCTTATCGTCTTTTGTGCAAAATCCGAGCGCATAGTGGTAGATAAACGAAATTGAAATTTATCAACACTTTTAAATTTTTATTAACTAAAAACCCGATTTATATAGATAATAAATTATTAAATGGATTTGTTATTTTTATGGGTTACAAAAAATTTAAATTTTACGAAAATCCATTTAACTACTTCATTTTATAAGCCCTTCGCGAGAGGTCTTTACTGCTCTTTTATATTCGTCAGATATTTTTTTTAATTATCACAGTAAATTAAAACAGAAATTTCATAAAAAAACATTTTTGGAATTAAAAATTTATATCGTAAAATGGTCCAAATAGCCAAATTTTTATGAGTTGCGAATTTGCTATTCCAGTATATGTTCCAGTCAGTATCAATAATGAGCAATACTCTCTAATTGAAAATGGAGCATGGAAACTTCAGCAGAGTCACGTCACGCGTATACACGCATTATATGATTTCGGAATCACCCTGTATTATTAATTTATGAGGTGAGTACACCCCAAAACAAATTTACTCAAGGAAGTTAATAAAGTAAATTATTATCAAATTTATTCAATATGTTATAAATATAATTAATTTTATTATTTAACAGCCAAAAAACATTAATAATGAAAAATTTATTCGTTATGTTTTCATACCACCTACAGCTTTTTTTACTGTGTTGTTTGTACTCAGTTTTTTAAAGACCATCGAACACACTAATGAAAATAAGTTCACTTATTATATTTTTATTTAAGCCTTTTAAATTAATATCGATTAATAATTAATGTTTTATGGAGAATTATTTTGTGAGAAATTCGAAAATTCCAGATTTATGATGCACTCGTACTTTAGTTACTTTGATCGTTATTTCTCATTAAAGAATTAATAAATAGACAGGAGGATGAATCGATATAAAAATGAAACAGATATCTATGAAAATGAAAATGTGCTAAAATTAGAAGAATTATGTACATAATAAATGCGTGTAGGCCCAAAATTTTCTTTTAATTTTTTTTTTTGGTTTAATTAAAATTAAATTATAATAAGTTTTAAATAAACAGAAAATTTGGCAAATATTGCACATGGTTTTATATTGAAAGTGAATTTTAGTAGGTTCTAAGAAATTTAATTTATTTATTTTTATTTGGTTTGAGAAACTTTGAATAAATTTTCCATTAGTTTTTGTGTACATACAGATTATCGAAAATTATGGCGTACGGTTTTAAAAATAAATATAATTGATGTTAAATTGAAAATAATTTTCCCTATGTATTTATTTATTTTAAAATTTTTGCAAAATATTACCGGACCACTCTCTAGATTTATTTGTTATCATACAAATTTTCATAAATGTGTCTATAACATTACAATCGAATTATTTTCAGACGATTTTCTACATTTGCCGTTTATCATCACAACGACGTTGACATTCGTTTAATGCCCAGCTGTTTAAATATGTACATAATTTTCCACGTGCTGTTTATACACATATGTATGTGTTTGAAATAATTTGTCCAAAAGTCAAAATGTTAATTATAACTGTTCATGTTTTATAAATTTGTGCTGCTACTAGGGTTCCAATTTAATTAACGTTAAACTTGGCGATAAATTACTTGTTGAGTAAAGAGGTTTCGAAATATGTATAAACAAGATCATAAGGTTGGTAGTCGTAATCGTGCCTACCACAAGATGTTTTAAGTTTACCTACTTCTGAAAATTGATTGTGTAAATTTTTCGCAATGCGATATACAAGATTGTAAATCAATGTGTTTAGAATGCACTAAATTTTCATGTCGTTTAGATGCCAAGAAACTGTGTACAGTTTGAGTGGGTTCATAGCAATTATTTACCAACCGAAAAAAATGTATAAAAATTTTCACCATTTTCATTTCAAAGTAGTATAAAATTTGAATAAAAAATGTGCTTAATAATTTTGTTTACTTCGCAATTACAATATTAGTAGCGTTAATAATAAAAATGCATATTATTTTTAAATTCGTTGTAGTGTAGGCTAACCCAAATTTCTGTTTATTATTAAAATGTTTTAAAATTAAAATCCTTCTTAAAATATATATTTTAATAATTAGCCGCTTAAGAATGATATGCAAAAAATTTGTTTATAAATTACGGCCAAATGATGTGTGTATTACTTCCACTTACCTGACAACACATGTACAAAATATTCAAAGCTTTATGCCTTCAAAGCTTTTTTTTTTTTTTTGTAAAACATGTGATAAATTCTAAATTTATCATCGACGATTTATCCATTGACGCACAGGTGAAAATTTACATTTCGCGATAACATATGTGGCCTAATTCTCAATGTAAACGTTATTGAATGTATATTTAAGAAATATAGAGTCAGAAATAATCGTTGATCAAGTTATTACTCGAAAAAGTTTTGATTTCAAATAAAAACAACAAATGTTTTGATAACCTTGAGTCTGCCATAAAAAAGATACGAGTAGCTGGTGGAATATTTTCGTGTTTAATTTTACTCAGAAGACGCGTAATTTTAGCAAAATTTTAGATTTTTCGCGTTCAATTTAATTTTATTTATTGTTTGGATTATTTTATGTAGAGAATAAATGCCTTGCATACAGCAAACTTTTAACTCTATACCTATGGTAGCTAATTTTTCTAAAATCTAAATAGTTTTGCGGTTTTTGAACTAATTATATAATTAGAATACATATGTACATTAGAAAATTTCACTGAAGAAAAACTTCTTTCAACAAATCAACAGCAACGCGCGCCGCGCCTCACACACATAAAATCTTATCTTAGTGTTTTTTTAACGTATGTAATTCTCTCATTAATTTGCAAATAAGAATCCATGAAAATTTTATTTATAAATTTTCAAATTTTCTAATTATAGAAACATTCCAATTTTTTTTCGATACCGAAATTAAATTAAATTATGTGCGATTACTTACTTTGCAGAACTGTCCATTATCCTTACAGTATATTTAATTAATTAAAATAATTATAAATTTATTTAACACTTATAACTATATTTTTAATTATTTTTGAATAATAAATTTATATATATTTTTTTGTGTTTGTTTTAAATTTCAACTTTGTTTAAATTTTTTTTTAACAATTAAAACATTTGTATCCACTTTTAATAAAATAATAATTATTATGTTTTTAATCAATTTAATTTAATAAATTAAACAATTTATTATTTTATTTTATATTATTCATTTAAATTTTAATTTTCTTTAGTTTTTTCTAATTATTTTAGTTTTCCTACGAAACGATACGTTCTGAATCCCAACTCGCACTAAAGTCTGGTGTACGAAAAACTGATGAAAATTTTTCGTAGGTTGGTTTTATTATTTTTGGCACATTGCCAAAATTATTTACTAGCGTTTTTCTTAATTTTTGAGTTGCTTTTTTCAAAATAAATTTAATTTAAAAAGACAAAAATTTCGAGTGACACAAAATATAACGAGATGATCGGTAGTTAATATTTTATTAAGGGTCTTAGTTCTTTCGGTGATTTTCATTTTCAAGGATAATCTATATAGAAAAAACCGTAAATTAAAGTTTTACAGTTAATTGTTCATAGAAATGAAACGCAATACAATCATGTTGAACATTTTCTGTAAAGTGTGCGAAAGAAAAGCCAAAATGAGGCTACAGGCCCGGGTATAAAATTAAAATGTCATATGGCTTTGATAAAGAGACATTTACCGAAAATATTAAAATAATTGTGTAGTTCCTTACTAATTGTTTCCTTTTTTGATAAGTCTTCAAAATACTATTTTGGGCGGCTCTAGAAGCAACGTTTAAATAAACTGCGCAAATTTAACGTACAAGTCTATCAGCCCAAACATAGCTTGCTCTCTACAAACAAGTACACACTAGACACAGTGCAATTTAATATCCGATCTGATTCTAAAATTGTTCCATATTATTTCGATTGCATTGTATTTTTATTCGTATGAAAAATACACATAGGGATTCTCAAAATTAATTAGGTTATAGCAGCCATCTTGTTAGGACAACATCTGTCAAATTTGTTGTGAATTATTCAGTAGTCTAAGTCAAATCAGCATGGAAGGTTATAGCGTTCAACAACGTGAGCAAATCATCAAATTTTAATTTTAAAATTAGGGCTCAAAGAAAATTAATGTAAACGACCATAGACAACGCGTGTGTTCGCTGATTGGGCTCTGGATCAGTTGAAAATTGACCTAAATTTCGCCAAAATATTATCTTCAGCGACAAGGTTTATTTTTGGAAAAATGGATACGAGAACAAGCAAAATTGTCGGATTTGAAGCGAAACCAATCAAACACGAAATACACCGGCACGAAATGCAACCCGAGAAAGTCACTGTTTGGTGCGGTCCGAACTTCTTCCAAAAATATAAATCGTGAGACACGTGAGTAATAATATATTATATTTCTTTGAAATAACAGTTATTACTAACTAACTTGATTGACTGCTTTGCTGTTTAAAACCGGGATAATACTGTAATAACCAACAAAACTATGGGTGGAAATCGAAAGTAAAGCTTAGTCGTACAGTCTAATCAATCGTGGTCAGTAAATATCCTACCATTGAATTCTTAATACAAATGCAAAATCCTAACAATGTTTTCAAGTTTAATGAGATTAGACGGTAAACTGGTAATACTGAAAATGAAGTTTTTTAAATTCACGCACGACTCAAAAACTGGTTGGGATAGGTTTAATTTGATCAGAATAATTAAAATTTAGAAACGTTTATAAATAGGTGTCTGGATTAGTGTTAAATGCTTTTAAACCGAAATTTCCAAAAATTTTAGCCTAATGAACTAAAACTAATAAATTTTGGATTGTTTGACAGGTGGCGGATATTTTAAAAGTAATCAATTCTAAAGATAAAGTTCTAAAGATTTCCTCGACTGTATTTTTCAAAACTAACTTCAGAACATCGAATCTTTTGTGTGTTGCAAAAATAATTTTTTTTGTATAATTTAATTTTCTCGCTATATTATTTGATTTGAAAATTAATTTTCATTTTAAATACATTCTCATTTCGTTTTGCATATGTATTATACCTCTATACTCTATATATCTATCTGTAATATATTGTGCGATCATGAAAATTTCATCGGGTCCGATTTAATTTTCATTTTATCAACAAACTACTCTATACACAAAAACAAAATTTTTAGGAAAATTGAAAAAAAGCACGCATAAATTTATACCATAAACTATAAATAAAATATTCCAAAAATAAGTCGATTTTAGAAATTAAATATTTTTTAAATGCACATAATGAAATCATGTTTGCTTAATTGATATAATTATTTACCTTAGAAAATTTCATAAAAAATGATTTCGGAGTTCGAAAAAGGAGGTCGTTGACGAAAGAAAATGATTTTTTGCACTTTTCCGAAAATTAAGACTTAAATAAAATATAAGACAATCCAGTCAGTCATTTTAAATACATTTTCCGTAGGTTTTCTTTTACATTATTATTATTTTGATTATATTTGAAAATTAAAAATCCCACACTTTTCGGTTATTTTATAAAATTTTATTTTTTCATTGTGCGCGTATAAACACTTTGATATATTTTTTTTGTTAACGATTCGTTAAAAACGAGACGAGTTAAAAATATCTTAAGTTTGTGTTTTAAATTTTGTCATTAGAAAAGTGATTGAGAAAAATTAAATTCTCATTTGATAAAGAAAATTTATATGCGGTATACGACACTATATAAATAAAACAAAGTGTGGGAAATTATGAAATCACCCAATTTTCTTTATTTATTATAATTTTTTGTTTACTGTGAATTATTGTGCAGCCGTTAAAACTACATGTTTTTATAGGTGAGATTTACGTTGTGGAGACACATAGATGTACGAGTTATTGCGCATTCACGGAACTAAAATTTGATTATGTTTCGTGTATTTTGCGCTGCCTTTGGTTCATCTGTCTTATACAATATTTAAAAAAACGTCTGCAAAATTTTGTTTAAATTGCAGTATAAAAATAATAAAAATCTTATAACTGTTGTTTTATTTGATTCAATGTTATGTCATCTTTTTAATAAACTGGCCATACGGTTTTCAACAGTTTTTCGTTTTGTTCGATCACCATAGAATGGAGTTTGCGATCATTTCGAAACAATGTGATACTTTATTCAATATTCTTATACCACTTATAAAATGTTGTATGTGAATTGTGAATATGAAACACAAGTATGTACATTGTACATGTAAGATTAATAATGTGTAACACCCGCAATGTACTTTTATTATAAATTTAAATGAGAAAATTGTGTGTAAAATTGATTATACGAGTATGTAGTTATTTTCTACAGAATTCAAGTGTCTTGACTACTTGTCAGTTTTTGTAAATGAAACTTGTGTGTCTCCGTTTAGTTAGTACACTTCACGACAAAAGTCATACATTGTGTTTATAAATATTATTATTATTATTGTTTGTAAAAAGGAAATGTAGATTTAAATTTTCAAGATGTGCTTAACCAAACGATGCCTCGAGCGGAGCGCACTTAAGTTTATAGCTCACCCATGTTGTAAAATTTAAACATTTATTACAAAAAATTTTACTTATAAACTTATCTTGAAGAACAACTTTTATTGGGCTATTTAGATAACAGATAATTTGTAAGCAACTGAATACGCAATTCAATTTAATTAGCTAAATGGTAAATTAGTTTTGTCGAAGTTTTAAAAATGAGTTTCCTCTGGAACATTTTACATATAAATTCGTCAATTTCCGAATCGTTCGAGTGGATCGTATTAGATGAATCATCTTGTGTAGGTAAAGTCTATTACCCAATCCAGAAAGTCAGTTAGTGAATTAAAAAATAGTTTTGACGTATTTTTTGAGCTCGCAATACTGGGAAAACTAACATTTCCTCGATAAAAATGAAAAATTTAATTATGATTTATTTAAAAATAAAATTTATAATTACAACTAACAAAAGTTTAATTAAATTTAGATTTTATTTTGAATTCTACGAACTATTGAGAAATACAAATGCATTTAGTGGTTCACTACCAAACCACCATTCATAACATGACATACAAAAGTACAGAGCTCTTATTGTTTGTAACTTTTATCGATGGGGTTGTATACACTAATAATTTTAATAGAATTTTTTATTGGTTTTTGTTTCGCAAGTAATTATTTTAGTAATAAAATGAGTCAAAAACCAATAAAAAATTCTATTACGACTTCTATTGGGTGATTAAATATTTTCCAATCACAAATAATTTTCAAAACTATTTTTATTAAACTCGAAAAATACTTTTTGAGAATTTTGTAAGTTGTAATTTAACTTTTTTAGGAATTCATACTTCAAATAGTATCAAACTAAACCCTTCTCGAATCACTTTCCTTTAGATAGTAGATTTGACATAGTAGGTTTTCTCCGTAAAACTTAATAACCCGCAGGTAGCCCCCCTCCTCTCTCTCTCTAGCTTTCACATCGCATGAAGGGATTTAGCGGCCTGCATTATGGTCCTTCTTAGTGTCCTCCTGTCTCGATCCATCGTTCTGGTCCACCTAGAGGAATCCCAAATATATTTCTTTCAAATTCTTTTGTTAAACAAGTTTCAAAATATTTTAAAAATTTCATCTATCTCTTAAACTTGACAAGTAAAATATTATGGTTTTTTCGAATTCTTAAAATATTTACATATATTGTGTATTCTATCATACAAGTAACTTGAAAAAAAGTCTCCTAACCCGTCCAATCTAGAGAAAACCAAACATCAATTTAAGCGGTCTTCCAAATTTTCATATAAAAATTTAAATTAAGAAAAATTTCCCAGTTTATAGACCATTTCACACTATCAAATTCCAATTCGACCATTTCACACTATCATATATTTTTTCTGTATGATTTATCACTCTTAATTATGAACCGATACTAAAAAAGTTGTAAACAAACCTTTTCTAACGTTCTTTAAACTATAATTTATTTTTCAAATCTCTGTTACCTGATTACATCAGGTGACATCAGGTGATGCTGACAGCTAGCGACAAAGGAAAGGATAAGTACTACTATTCTCAATTCATGCAGCCTCTCTCGGAAGGTTGACCTTTGTTTTAAACAAAAGAAGAATGCAAAACAACAGAATACAAAATTTTCATCATAAACTTCACGGGAAATGCAATTTGGGAGTATACTTGCACTACTTTATTTACTGTACACTACTTTATTTACTTTATCTTACGAAAAGTGTGAGTATTCTTGAGATGAATCGATCGAATATAGAATCGATTTTAAAATTTAGCATTAAGTTGTTGTTTTTTACATATGTAGGTGGACAAGTTAAAATATACGACAGCTTTATTCGTAAACTTATCTCCAATACAAGACGAATTTTTAAATTAAATGTTTTCTTACATGTCGGCGAAAACAATATTTCCTTGTGTGCAAAAACAGAGGAAACAACTCAACTGTCTGCTTTTGGAAGTTTACTAAACTTTGGTCTTGAAAGCACAATTTTATAGCAAATCTCTAGAACGTAAAACGTCTTGTGTTAGACATTATTCTTGAGCGTGTTTTCTTTCATCAATTTTGATGACGTGCTCCCTATCGAGCGAGAGATAAAAGTTGAAACAGAAAATAACATTTATTTTTTCAAGACTTTGTATGGCAATTATTATTATTATAACATGCATCGATGTTACCGTATCAAGTACAACATTTCATTTGGGGGGGAAAATGGAGTTAACGAAAGCACCGGCAGCGATAGTCTTTATAAAAATTTCTACAATTAGCAATTGACAATGGGTAACATGACGTCTAGTGGATTCTGCGTAAAGCTTTATTTAGATACAAGTTCATACACAAGCTTTGACAGCTCATATTAAAATTCTAATAAATATTTTTAAAACAAGTATTTTACAATCATAATGTGCTGAATTTATATTATAAGAATTGGTAAAAATATTTTGGTCTAGAATAAATTTCCCTAAATATTTTTCAATTTGCAGACGTTACTTTAAAAATAATCAAATAATTGTACCTATTTTGCGAACAAAACGTGCTAGATCTAGACTATATTAAGCTTTGCTTTTCCAACAAGGAATCTTCCGGGGTCAACATGTACAAAAGCAAAAAAGTGTACCAAAAAAATTCGAGCTAGATATTGACGATTGTAAAAGTTGGAAAAGCGCCGCTGGTGGATCAGAATTTAACGAACTTAACTACAAAATATGACGTAGGTGATCGATATGCCGAAAAATCAAGGATATATATAGATTCATGTTTTTTATATTACATAAGTCACAAAATCACTAATTATACAAAACCTATATCAGTTTTAATTAGTATATTTAAACAAAATTAAACCAAGCAGAGCTAGGAGCTAGCACAGTAAAAAGATGAATTATCGCGAATGTTGCCGATTGTTTATTTTCTTTATGTATGCGGCATAAATGCCAAAATTTGTAGTTATCATAGTTTAAAAAAAAATCCCCTACGTAGAATCGTGATGCTCTAATCGTCAATAATCGACTAAGAAATATTTTCAAACTGTGGTATGTATAGATTTATTATAATATTATAAGTCAAAATTGTAATTATATCGTTCCTCCTTAATTTTTAGTGCTCCATGGATTCTAGAGAAAGAAGATTCTGAAATGAACAAAGATGATGAACATATGGATTTAGGTTCCGCCGTTTATACAGAGCCTCAGACAGAACAGAGATCTATTGGAGTGCAGCATTCCATAAAGACATACAAGTAACTGAGGGTATTTTGGGTTATTATGTATCATATATTTTGTATTAAAATGAGGCTTCGGAAATTTAATGAAAGATGGCACTGAAATCACTTTACCACTCGTCAATGGCGTTAATCATCAAAACAGAGGAATTGATAACGTGTGACGTTCGCGAATACAACTTCATGCAAGTGGTTAACGATTGCATTTAGCTAAAGAAGTTAAAAGTGTTGGTAAATAAAGTTTGTAACTTTAAACAATACGTGTTTCATATGCAAAATTCATTTGGAGTCCGTATCGAACGCCCGAAATTCATAACAATATATTCCAAAAGACGTACTGTAAAAATTATCAAGTATTCAAATTATATAAAATCACACGGATTTCTTTTAAACTACTATAATAAAAACCAAGCTCATTTGATGAAACCCAAAGTTTTTATTTTTATGTTTTAATCTATGCAATCTGTGCTGGGGCTGAAGCACTCTCAACTCTTTCGCGGTTCGCTTTTGAAGTCCTACTTTATGCATTGTTTGCCAAATCGAGGACGTACGGCTATAGGCCCGATTTTATCACCCCATCTGCACATTGCATAGCTCCATGCCAGCTTATACTGGCAATGCCAAAATTGAGTTCGAGACATCTTTCGGGAAATAAAAATAAAAAGCTAAACGCTATAAATTTATTGCCGATTGGTGAATTTTTTTATTATTAAATTATTAATAATATTAAACTACTATTTGCTACAATAAATTATAATAATTTTAAAATGTATAAAAATTTCAACTTTCCCACCGTTTGATAGCACATATTTACTTCAGTTGTGTGATGATCAAATAGAGATAAAAATGTAATGCAATGTTTATAGGGTAGAGAGTGGAAACGAAGATGAAATAAAGAACTGGTAGTTTAGTTATGCGTGTGAAGTTGAATAAAGCGGTCACAATACAGAAGGTATTTATTAAATTATAACGTGTGTAAAACGCATCCATTACAATGGCGACGAGAAAAATATTTTAATAAAGAAGCAAAATAGATTAAATAATAAAAGTGATTAAATTCGAGAAGAAAAATTGATGATTAAATTCGGTAAAACATAAAAAGAATAAAATTGATTAAATTCGAAGAAAAAAAAAAGGAAAAAGTGATTAAATTCGAGAAGAAAATTTGTAATTAAATACGGACAATAAACGTGTTCAAAAAAAAAAAAAAAAAAAAAAAAAAAGAAAAAGAAAGAGAAAAGATGGCTGCCACGCTAGATACAATGCCGAAAATGGAAACAACGGGAAACCAAGTAGCAAATTGGACAAAATGGAAACGAGCGTTGGGTATTTTGATAGACGCCAAAGAAATTAAAGACGAAAAAGTAAAAAAATCGCTGTTACTACATTATGGAGGTTTAGATATACAGGAAATATACTATAGTATGGTAAATGATTTCCCAACTAAAATGAAGAATGCCGAAGGGGAAGAAGTAGATAAATCTCCCTACCAAATAGCGATGGATGTATTGGATGCTTATTTTTTGCCAAAATCAAATGCTACAATTGAAAGGAAAGAATTTAGACAACTGAAACAGAACGACGGAGAGTCAATCAATGAATTTATAGTGCGAATTAAAACCAAAGCAGACAAATGCGAGTTTACGGATATAAACGAACAAATAAGGGATCAAGTTATATATGGAACAAGACACCCAGAGATTGAGACGAAGTTAATTGAAAAAGGATCTGTCAAAATAGGAATTAATGACATCATTGCTATGATACAAGCAGTTGAGCTGAAAGAGGCAAGAATACATAAAGTGGAAATGATAAAAACAAATAAAACCCATCACAATAATGCGGGAAGGCAAAGATCTAAATCGAGGGATAGGAGTTATTCTCGATACAGTAGCAATGACAGAGCATCAAATCATAATAGATCGACGATGCCTAAAACAGAAATAACGTGCTACAGATGTGGTCAGACAGGACATATGGCGAGAGATTCTCATTGTCCTGCATGGAAAAAGAAATGTGATAAATGCAATAAATATGGACATCTTAAAAAGGTATGCAGAACCAGAGTAAATAAGGCGGTGAAATTTATCGGTAACGAAGAGTGTTGCCTAAACGAACAACAGAGTGATGATAGTCAAATATTATCGATGGTAGAAGTCAACAAGCCAGTTAGTACAAGATCGGGAAACAGTATGATAGTTGATAACATTGACAATAAATTCGATGGTGGTATCAAAGTAACTTGTACAGTAGGTGGTATAAAGATTAGAATGACTGTAGATTCAGGCACTTCTACAAATTTAATAAGTCAAGAAACCTACAATAAAGCAGTGAAACGAGGTATGACAATATTAAAAGAATTTTGTGATGATGGCAAGTGTCTTAAAGCATATGGGGGTAGAGATATCAGAGTTTTAAAAAAGATTAGGACAACAATCGAGTGTAATGGGATGAAACGTCAGATTGACATTACCATTGTTGAAGGCGAAGGCACTTCATTACTAGGTCTGGAGGATTCATTGCGGCTGAACCTAATATCCATAAATGTTAATATGATAGAATCAAGCAACAAAACAGGAAAGTTAAAAAATATACAAGTAGAAATCGAATTGGACGATACTATAAAGCCAGTGAGACAAGCGTTGCGTCGTGTTCCATTACCATTGAGAGATAAAGTAGCCAAAAAATTAAAAGAGTACATGGAGGATGACATCATTGAAAAAGTAGACGGTACGTCCAGATGGATATCTCCGTTGGTAGTAATACCAAAGGACAAAGGTAAAGATGTCAGGTTGTGTATCGACATGAGAAGAGCAAATGAAGCGGTAAAGAAGGAGGTACATCCACTGCCAACATTTGAAGATTTGATACCTCAATTACATCACAGTACGGTGTTCTCAAAACTGGACATTAAAAACGCGTTCCATCAGGTGGAAATAAGTCCATCATCGAGAGACATAACGACGTTCATAACAGACATTGGCTTATTCAGATTCAAACGATTAATATTCGGTTTAAATTCAGCTAGTGAGATATTCCAGCGTTTAATAGAGAACTTGTTCATCAACGTAGAAGGTGTATTAATATATATAGATGACATCCTGGTTTTTGGGGAAACAGAAGAAAAACATGATGCAACATTAAAAAAAGTAATGGAGATAATAAAAAACAATGGGTTGGTCTTAAACAACAACAAATGCCACTACAGAAAACCGCAAGTAACGTTTATGGGCCACATAATATCAAAAGAGGGTATTTCTCCAACGCTAGACAGAGTAAAAGATATACAATTATTTAGAGCACCAAAGACAAAGGAAGAAATGCGCAGTTTTCTGGGTTTACTCAATTATGTCGGTAGATTCATTCCGAATCTGGCAACATTGATGGAACCACTAAAAGTACTAACGAGGAAAGATAAAAAATTTCATTGGTCCGATAAACTTCAGTCAGTTTTTAATATGGCGAAGAAGTTGATCATGAAAGAAACCAAATTAGGGTTTTACAACAAAATTGACAAAACTACAATTATTGCTGATGCAAGTCCTGTCGCTCTGGGAGCAGTATTGACGCAGGAGAATGGAGGACAACCAAGAATTATTGCATATGCGTCCAAAGGGTTGACATCGGTAGAGAGAAACTATTCTCAAACAGAGAGAGAGGCACTTGCAATTGTATGGGCAGCAGAGAAATTTCGTATGTATGTAATGGGAAAGAGATTCGACATGATAACGGACCATAAATCTCTTGAAACACTTTTTAAATCAACTTCGAAACCGTGTGCTAGAATTGAGAGATGGATACTACGATTGCAAGCTTTTAACATGCGGGTAATATACAAGCCAGGAAAAACAAACTTAGCTGACCCATTATCGAGATTATGTGAGAAGGAAAGTGAAATATTCGATGATAAATGTGAAATGTACATCAACCTAATATTAAACATTTCAAAACCAAAGGCGATGACATTAGAAGAAATCGAAAGTGAAACACAAAAGGACGACGAACTAGTTTTGTTAATAGACACATTACAAAAGAGCATTGATACAAAATATTGGCCTGAAGACATCAGCCAATATAAAAGGTACGTAGATGAATTGAGTGTAATAAATGGGGTAATTTTACGCCACAATAGAATAGTAATTCCACGAGGTTTGCAAGAAGACATATTAAGATTAGCACATGAAGGTCATCCAGGTGAGAACATGATGAAAAGAAGATTGAGGATCAAAGTATGGTGGTACGGGATGGATAAACAGGCGGTCGAATTTGTAAAAGGTTGCAATAGTTGTCAAATCGTAGGAAAAGCACCAAATCCAGAACCATTGAGAATAATCGAGTTACCTAAGGAATGTTGGTATCAAATAAGAATTGATATCATGGGACCAGTCCCATCGGGTCATAACATATTGGTAACTGTTGATAGCTATAGTCGGTATGTTTTGGTAGACATTTTAACCACAATAACCAGTGAGAAGGTAATCAAAAGTTTACAGGATATGTTCATTAGATTTGGGTTACCAACTATAATAATTAGTGACAATGCGTCATATTTCAAAAGCAAAGAGTTCAAAGAATTTGCAGAGGAGTACAACATAATGCTGCGACATACCATTCCATACTCTCCACAGTCAAATGGAGAAGTTGAGAGACAAAATCTATCGTTGTTAAAAAGATTAAAAATAGCAGGTGTACAAGGAACCGATTGGAAGGAAGAACTGAACGATTGGTTAAGGCTCTATAATAATAGTACACATCCGTCAACAAGTGCAATTCCTTCTCAGGTCATGTTTAATAGAGTGTTCAGAGAAAAATTACCGTCAATAGACACAAAACCTGAAATATTTGATGAGGACATGCGATATAATGATAGAGAGATGAAATTGAAAAGAAAGGAATATGTGGACATCCGTAGACAAGCAACGACATCGAAAATTACTGAAGGAGATAAGGTGTTGAAACAAAACGAGAGGATTATTAACAAATTAACTCCAACATATGATCCAGAGCCATGCAAGGTGTTAAGCAGAAATGGAAATGCAGTACTGATAGAAGATGGAGGTGGAAAGCAATCATTGAAGCGAGCAGATCAATTGAAGTTGCTGAAAGAAAACATCCAGCAAGAGGGTCAAGAAGTCATCACGACAGCCTCCAGTGAAATCATAGATCAGCCTCAGATTGAAATTAAAGAACCACTAGAAATGGAAAGAAGAACTCCTAGAATAAGAAAGACACCGAAGTATTTAGAAGAGTATGTAGTCAATCAGGCTACGATTTAATTTTAAGTTGAATTAATTCATTTTATATAAAAAAAAAAAAAAAAAAAAAAAAAAAAAAAAAAGAAAGGAGTAATGTGATGATCAAATAGAGATAAAAATGTAATGCAATGTTTATAGGGTAGAGAGTGGAAACGAAGATGAAATAAAGAACTGGTAGTTTAGTTATGCGTGTGAAGTTGAATAAAGCGGTCACAATACAGAAGGTATTTATTAAATTATAACGTGTGTAAAACGCATCCATTACAAGTTGATAATCTTTTCATGAGTAAAGCTTATTCACCTTTTAAAATCGTCCATTTTTTGATTTAGTTCAAAGTAGAAAATTCTAGTAAAATTAATAAAATGAATACATTGTTTTATTTAGAATTCCTTATAAAATTTAAATTCCCCTTAAAATAAGTTTCTTCGATTGCTAAATTATATTTTATGCAAAGTTTTTTTGTTTATTTTTTAACTACACACTATTAGTTTTATATTTAGTTTAAATTTTAAAATTAGATCCACTGTACAAACAACTCAATGAAATCTCCTTAGTAAATATGTAAATTATAGCGTTTAGTGAATTAAAATTGTTTCTGCAAAAATTCAAATTGGCTTGAAAAATATTTATCAAAATAATGATCTAGATCCTAGATTAATATAAGTAATATTTTAAAAAAATAATATTTACAAATTTTATAATTTTTCTGGATCATAATATAACTCATAAAGAAAATGTAACAAGAAATTGTAATACTAAAAATTATTTACTAAGTCCGCCAAACTAACCCATTAACGCACACAAGAAAATTTAATCATTGTTGACCTAATTTTAAATAATTGAATACTGTGACGTTGGCAATAAACTGATCGATTGTTTTAATTTTCACCTGATTCAATTTTCAGGCTGAGCCTGATTGTTTTATCCAATCGGAAGCGGAATAAAATAAACTAAAAAAGAGGAACTTCTTCTAAACAAATTAAAAAATTTCAAAAACTGGCATTTTTGTTATTACATTTATTATTATATAATATATTATTACATAATCCACGATAATAAATAAAGTACTAAAAGAGTGGCGCTGTTGGTTGTTGCAGTATTGGAATGTCAGTGCGTCAAAAAATTAAAGTATTGAGTAGTTTCCTCTCTCTGATTTAGTCGTCAAGACGAGATGAAAACAAACGCTAAAAATAAATCAACGATTAATTTTCTTGATTATTAGCGTTCATACAATGTAAACTATGATTAATCAAGCAATTAAGTTTGTATCATCGTCCTTACAATCGGCAATAAAATATGTATCACTAAAAATATTCATTAATCTAATTACATATATAGTTTTATATACAACGCCTAAGTAAAAATTCCATATGTTATTAATATTTTTGTTGCTTTTCAATTTTATATTATTCTATATTTTATCTATAGAAAATATATAATTATTTAGATTTAAAATATGTGGTAATTAAATAAAATTTTTGTGAATTAAAACTATACTCGTTTAATTTGGAAATTTCTATAAAATATGTATGAATGCAGTAAATTCATCTAAAAATCGAAATATTCGCAACACGAAAATTTCGATTCAAAAGTATATCGTAAATCTCGGACTCTTTATGATGCACACCAACATAAAGAAAATACATCGGATTCATAATTGAATCGATTTTAGATCGCAAAGACGATTCGAAAATGATGCTTTGTATCTCACAAAGCTTTCTTCAATTCCAAGTTGTTTTGAATTGCAATGTTTACAGGGAAACGTCTGAAGCCGTTCCACACTGCAAAATTTTGCAGTTAAATTAGAAGCATCCGCTATACAAAAATATTTAATGTGCGAGAAAGAAAGAAATAAATGTAGTAAAGCCATAATATTTTACTGCTTTATTAATTTATGCGAAATTCACATTTTTATTTATTGTGTCTGTTTTTCTTATGAATTCCCAACATTTATCCCTTTCGAGTTCAAAAAACAATTTTTTTGTTTCAATTTAAGTTAACTATATACAAATGTGTATGTAAATAATAACAGTTTGTAATGTCTTCCGTATTTTAACGGATCTTAGTTAAATGGGAATTCTTTTTGAAAAAAGCATAATAATTTGATAACAAATTAATTTATAACAGATTAACTATTTGTTTTTGATAACATATTAACTATTTTATCATTATTATAGTTACTGTTATTTTTTGGACGAAAACGAAATTAAGTGGTATACATAAATGTGTACGCTGGTCTTCAATTGCCACCTAATTCTATGTCTGACAACTTCGTTTGTCGTGATCGAAATTTACATACACAATTGTGTAAGGCAAAGGGAAAAGGTGGGGAAGGAAAGGGTTATAAATATAAAAGGTTTTTTTGTTAATTTTAAAGTTGTTGCCATAAAAATACTCGGATCGAATATTATGGCAACTTTTTATAGTGCTTTTGGCAGTATAGTGGCTCAAATACCTTGTGCAAAATTTTTTGAGATATATTTCTTTTCTTTTCACTCATATGCAAAAAATCAATGTTATATCTCTTTCATTTTGCAGAAGAAAAATTTTGATCGCATGAAAATCCCCCATTTTACACTTTGATTCTTTTGTCGTGATTGTTTCGTCGTTTCCTTTCTATTTACCCAATATGCAATGCAAACGGAATTCCGTTTACATTCGCGTTCAAAAACCACACTCTTCCTATGGAAAGAACCATGTTATGTACACGGGAAACCGTACTACTCGCCAAAGAAAAGTGTCACAAAAATTCCGGTGTCGTTGTGAATCCCAACTAAAAAGAGAAAAAATCAAATAGGGAAGAAGGTGGATTTTAAATGGAAATTGGCGTTTGTTCCACAGTATTTTCATACTGATTTCAGACACTTTTATGTATGAAACAAGAGGCACACGTTTTTATATATTTTCCAATTGGAATAAATAATAATTTTTATTCGAAATAAAACAAAATTTTGCATTTATTGTAAAATAAATATTAATTTTTTAGACATAAATATACACAATGAAATTTTATAAAACCCCGTAAGCACCATCCAATTAATCCAATTTGTTTTTTTTATTTGATTTGATTTTAATACAAAATTAAATTTTAAGCACATTCACCACGTTCAACATATGTCTTGCTATTTGAATATCCTTTAGCGTATTTGTAACACATTTGGCATGAATCGCGCATAAATTTGTATCTTCAATTAAACCAACTGAATATGCTTCAATTCACGAGGAATTTCATGTCATTTCACGTAGACCTACTGTACCGGAACGATAATGATGTGTTTTTAACTCAGTTGCTATCCAATTTTACATCCTAACAAGCACAACCTTGAAAAATAAAAATCAATAAAATCAGAAATTTCCATCCAAATTATTTTATTATCTCTTTTTTCAACCAAATTAATACAATTATTATATATCCCTTTTGTGTTTTACTAACACAATTCTTTGGGTAGGGCAAAAGTACCATGTCAAAAATTTATTTTTGTATGTTTTTTGAACCAACTTACACAATTGTGAACTCCTTTTTAACTTATTTTCGTCCGAAAAAATCACTATATCTATACACGCAATTGTGTTGGTTTTACTTCAAATCAAGCGAAATTTTTTATCAACAACGCCATTCCACACGATGATTTTTTACTCACACATTTGTGTGGGTGGGACTAAAATTGAGCCGATTTTTTGTTTTTCTTGGTTGAAAAAGGGATATAACGTTAAAACCTTTATTTTATATTTAAACACAACTTTTTTTTTTTATTTTATTAAAGCACTCTTTAAACTGAAAACTACATGTCAAACATGGTGTTGAATTTTTTTTTATTTAATTTTTGTTTGTGTTAGTGCTACTTCACCGAAAAAATTTTTTGTTGAAAAATGAGTCACAATTAAAACCGGTTTTATTGGAAAATTTCGTTGTAGAGTGTGGAACGCACCTTTGCTGGTTACATTTCGTGTTTATAGGGTAATAAGTTATTCTATCGTTATTCTAACAGAGGCGCTTCTGAGTATTGGTGGACATTAAACGCCCTCATTTGCAATTTGTAAAACCTATAATAATTGTATTCCTTGTTTTTAGTTGTCAAAAAATCAAAATAGCAGCTGGGGTTGCTAGTCTGCTACAATTGTTCAAAAATTACGAATTGGACGTGTTTTAATCGTAATTTATTATTATTATTATTGATTATTACTAGCTATACTTCGTTGTGCTGGCTTATGTGCGATTCACATTACATAATTCAACTACGGGTATAATATTGAAACCCTCAGTCTGTCTTTGTAGTTATCTTGTATGTAACGGTTTTATACTCCGGTTAAATGAGTGAACATTTGGGAAATGTCTATTTTATCGTTCAACCCATTGTCGAACTTATTTATCAAATACAAAAAGTACATTTTACCAATTTATACTACAATATGGTGGGATGGGATTTGATTTGGGTGCAAATGAGTGGGGGGTCAAACATCGATAGTACATCGATTATATCATGAAGACCAATCGATTCCACTGTTGACGATTCATTGGGGATTAACGTTTGTTGAGAGGTCACAACACAAGTCGATCAATGTCGATGATACCGACAGGATGAACAGCATATCGATAAGCAATAAGTTAATAGAAAATGTAATAATTTTTTTGAATAATTGGCGCTTAAACGAAGTGGATAACAGAATTGATAAATCATGAATTTTTTATTTGATTTTAGCGCTCAAAACTACGATGGAAACAACCATTTTTCAAGAGTAATAAACTAATTTCCTAATATGATAGGATCATTGCCACCTTCATCAAAACAGGTGAAGATCAATTGGGAAGCTACGATTTGAATGACTAGAATTATATCAGCTATGCACCAAAACCAGCTATACATGTTCATCTAAAATCCAAACAAACCGTATCAAAAGCATTAGTGACGCACGCCATTAACACTAGGCCAGGCACTTATTGGTTTTAGATGGCTACCTAGTTCAAATACTTAAAATAATTTTTAAAAGCCATTTTGGACATAATTCATTAGGCTCATTTTACTAATTCTTTCAAAGGTTTTAAATAAAATGAATAATTACGAAATAGGCCGGCTATTTAACAAAACACGGTATCATCGTTTTAAGTAGAATCACCCCCCTTTTTTGGTAGGAACCTAGTTGTAAACTTATATTGATTGTACCAATGGAGAAACAATATGAATCGGCAATACCACCCGCCCTAGCAGAAATCATATCATCGCCAGTACAATTTGTTCACATCTCTCATACGATAAAAGCTAAACTGGCTGGTGATGGTTATAAAATTTAAATTTGGGTATCCAGTATCATCAGGTAAGCAATCTTCAGAGTGAATACTGTTATAGTTGTTCTTGGTCTGGGATATTTACAAAACACGTGGTGTGAATATGTGTTTCGGGAAATAATATAAGGGGCATTCAATTATTGGGTTTTATATTTCTAAGTATGTTACTCAAATTTTCAAAAAGATGTTTAGTAAAAATCAGTGTTTGGCCCTAAAATATTACCGAATTCTTCATTAGCATTAACTTAGATCTATAATTAAGGGATTAATACATACATGATTATCCAAATAAAATGTTTGTCTATTTAGGTTTCAAAGTTTATCGTTTTTTGAAACGCACAATTTTTTCAATATTTTACCTCTAAACAGCATTGTAGCATCAAGGTATTAAGAAACCTAAAATCGAGGGATTACACAATACATTTTCAAGATTAGTCTTGAAATGACGTAGAATATGTAAAATTTATTTTAAAAATAACCGATTTTTATCGATTGAAAAATTACGTCAAACGTAAAGTTTATTGATTTACGCCGCAATGGCGTTTATTTTTGTTGATTTTACTGTCACTAGATGGCAAACCACGAAATAAAAAATGTTCCCAAGATAAGTGGTTCTTAATTTATTATAACCAATAATGAAAAATAATAAATTTATTAATTAATTTTACATATATCAACAATACAAGTAAGCAAATTTTACGAAATTTGGTACTCAAACTTATTAAAGAAATAAACCGATTGCATACATTTAGGGACAGTTAAATATCAATATATGTACTAAAAAATAAATTTGTTTTTTGTGCCATACGGCCTTAATTCTTAATTTCAAAACCACAGCAATATTCACTATGTTATCAAACAGTTTTCGATTATCCGAATCTGCAAGATGTGGTTTACTTCAAATGTATATTCCACGAGGAACTCCTCGTCTAAATTACATACTTTCAAATGCATTAAGAAAAATACTAGGTAAACAAGACGTTTTTGTTTTTATTAAGTTTATCGTTTACTTCAACGTAGAATCTTGGTTTTCGACACTATTTTAATATGTATATGTATGTATAATGATCTTGCAAGGTGTTTACCACCTGAAGTTTTCTAGGATCATTTTTCTCTTTCAGAACTATTTAAGGTTTATCTGCATCCAAATTTAGCTTTTAATAACGCTTGCAGCAGTTTAAGGTTTCCCATTTTTGGTATTGCATATTACATGAGCATTTAGTTTTCTGAGTAAGATGGCCTGCTGTTAACCTTCGGATATTACTAGTTCTCCGTGGTTCCATTACTTGTATTCGTGGGGTGCCGGATGAAACCACAATCTCCTTTTTATTGAGAAATTTACTAAACTCTTCTAATTTGCGTTATAGCCTGCTCAATTAAAAATGTTGCCCCACAAATAACTACTAAAATTAAAACAATATCAATAGGAGAAATTTGTATGTAGTAAATGATAAAGGTACATAAAACAAGAAAACTTGGTAAAATAGAAAGTCATCTCTAGGCCTACATTTAATTCGCCCACAATTTTTTGATTCTTCCTTTGCCTACCACGGCAAACGATAGCTGCCGAAAATTATCGTCGCAATTTATAGATGGGTCACTATTGTTTCCGGCTAGCTGATAAGTTACTCATGGGGTTTATTAGTCTAAAAACGGTATTGATATAAAAACTGCCATCGCACTCCCCCCCGCTTTGTCACAAATGTTTAGATATCAGTGAATTTAGTTGACATCGGCCCACCGAAAATGGCAGCCATAGGAGCTTTTCCGTTTTTTACAAATCTTTTGAAAACTATGTATATCATTAATTTAATTTTGCAATAATATCGATTCACATCTGTTTTCCAAAATTTAAGCGGAAATTACGATTTTTGAAAAAAAAAGTTTTAAACTTAACTTCGGACACTGTTTTTTATAAATTAGGAGGTCTTAGTGATGTCTGGGCGAAATCATTTAAGCAAAAGTGGTAGGTTACGTAGGAGGTTTTCCAGTTTTTGCAAATATATTGAAAATTATATATCATTTTCGAAAAAACGATTAAAACATAAAATTGTAAATGAATGAGACTAAAAAATGACTAAGTATTACACATACTCCGATAGTCGTGCAACGGTATCATTGTTGGTAAGTCGCACTACGAATGGGCAGTAAAACCAGATTTATGTTCCTAATTTGGAAGTATGTCGAATAAGCGGTCTCCTGTCGTAAACTAAAATTAGATATTCATTTCCAGTGAGGCCACTTGCATAATATTTTGAGGAGTACAATCCTTACGAAAAAGGTAGTTCTGCGGAGTACTCATATGAAATTAAAATCACCTAATTTCCAGACTCCCATCAGGTAATCAAGAACTTGCCATTCTGTACAACCAGATATTATTTCCCACGTTTCCTTCTTAAGCGTTATCTATAAGTGAAAAATATTCATTTCGAGAGGAAAAGTCATTGATATCTGAATACGAAGTTGTAATTTCTGGTTACAGAAATAAATCATGGCCGTTATGAATATTTTAAAGCTTATGAAATTATCAAAACGAATTGGCCGCGAGACATAAAATCGTCCAATAATAAATTCAAAATATGTATAAGCTAAAAATAAACTCAATCTTGTAGATTCTGTCATTGCAAATTAAATCGTATTAGGTATTTCTACATTTTGCGGAACTGCATGCACTGTAGAACATATGCAGTAATAATAGGTGCATCCTATTTATTCCAATATTGTGGCATAACGGCATCACTGTTCATATTATATTCATATTATCATATGTATTTCGGTGGTTAGATTGTCAACACAAAATAAAATATGAATGTGTGGAAACATTGGAATCAGCATATTGTGGTCGGGGGGAATACCATCGATTTCCACAAACTCCGACTGGATGCCAGCATCAGTACTATAATTTTAAAATTTTGAGCGAAGGATCATGCATTTATTTGATAGGATAATTTTACAAATTTCCAAATATTATTTTAATTTTTATACATAAATTAGTTAGACGATTTTCACTCATCGTCCGCATCCCATTTATATTATTCAAACCACTCTTTGTACATTATAATGCGTGTATTTTCTAATTCAGGATTAAATTACTTCATTCATATAGAATGAAATGATCTCACTTTACTTTCCTATTAATAGCGACCGAGTGAATAAAACTGAAAGGTTTATGTATACTCGTACAATACAACCGTATTAATGTGGATTTATTGAATTTAAAACAAACAAATGGGGGAGGTAGGCGGTTAGGCACTTCGTGAAATAGAGAAAATCAGTCCATTGCTATAATTTTATTAAAATGTGATTTAACACCATAACACATCGATTTTGTATTAAATTTCTTTCAGAGTTTTAATAGAATTTAAATTTTTTTTCAATTCTATTCCTACATATTCGACTGTATCATTATTCCTGGGGTTTTTATTCGATTTTTTAATTATAAACTTTTGTATATTTTGTTTGTATTCAACATAAAAAATACGAGTTATTTAGTTCATACATATTACATACGTAGATTCGTACATACGTATTCCATTTTTATTCTGCTGTTGTGTTCTCGTACGAGCACGAGTATATATTATATAGGTTTAAATCCTCGTAATCGAACTTTGTAATTAAATTAAACAATGTTTGTAACAAAACCTGAACAAAAACATAATTCAAATAACAAAAGCTTTATAGAAATATTGGATTAAAAATTGCATACAAAAATTTCACCAAATCCAATTCAAAACTCAATGTAGAGACTTGTTCTCAAGTCACAGTCAATTTGATATTGTAAAGTTATGTAAACGTTAACCCACCTCATTGGATAATGCTAAGTTATCTACCGCATTGATGGATACCACAGTAATTTGAATTTGAATTTGACTACATCAACTTCTAAAATAAGATAATCTTTAAAATGCTCCTGCTGTAGTTTAGATCTGGGGTAAAAGGAGAAATTATATGGTTCTATTTATCATTTGGAAATCAGATTGTTTGAAAATGGAGGACTGTGTAATTTTGAAAATTTACTCTCACAGCTAAAAAATACTAATTTGGTAGTTTTAGTACTGACTTAAGTTTTTAAAATCCAGTAATGAGCCAGTGCCAATCTAGCGATATTTTGGCCACTTCATCGTCTTTATGTCATCGTAAGGTATTTTCATATATCTGTGTAGACAGATTACTGAATTACTGTTTGTCCAGAAACCAGGTTTTAAGTGGAAATGATGTTTTATTGTTTATAAGATTCATTTTGTTATAACAATCAATCGGTAAGATTGAAAGCTTGTCCTATATTGTATAAACACTGAGTAGGATTGTTTTTCTCAATGGTATAAAACATCTGGCCCAGGGAATGCAAGTCAAGTATTTTTAAATAAAAAACATGAAAGGAGTTTCAGTCATAACATTTTCTTTATCAAAATGAAATATTTTCCAAAAGGGTTTTTCAATTTGGGCGGGTCGATGTTTGCAGCCTGTGGCGACCATGTTGTTTGGTTGCGTCTGTCTAATCTGGTGTTTTTTCAGTAACTGATGCCAAATCAACATGACAAGTTACACGATTGAGCAGCACGTTCAAATGATAAAACTTTATTATCTAAAGGAGTGTTCTTAGTACACGGTCCTTCAAAGTCACCAATGTTTGGTGTTCCAATTCGAGACAACCGGTTCGGTAAACAATCAGCCAACACTAGTACGTCAAAGGAACGCCAGATCAGCCGAGAACATTGCAGTGGTCTGTGAAAGTGTACATGAGAACTAGAGGCAGTCAATTCCTCGCCGTGCACAAGAACTCAGCCTTTCACAGACTTCAAAGTGGCGATTTTGAGTCGGGACGCAGGAGCTCAAAGTTAATGACCATAGACAACGCGGTTTGTTCGCTGACTGGGCTTCGGAGCGTCTGGAAGAGGACCCCGCAATTTATGCCGAAAAATCATATTAAGCGGCAAGACGCGTTTTGGACGAATTGCTATGTGAACAAGCAAAATTGTCGTACATGGGATGACGCTAACCTACAAGAGGTTCACTAGATGGCAATGCATCTACAAAAAGTTATTGTTTGGTGCGGATTTTGGGCCGGCGGTGTCATTGGTCCGTATTTCTTTGAAAATCGACTAATCAACAACTAAAAACGATCAACTTAATCTAGAAAATAATCTATAGTCTGTACATGGTATTAAATGACGGCAATTACGAAAACCAGTATTAAGAAACGGCTTTGGAAAGGGTCTAATTATCGAATTTTTTAACCTTCCCTTCAAGAAATTCCTGACTACGTCATTGCCCTGAAAGGGTAGGCCTCACCGGCCGCGAAATGCAGTTGTTTAATAGGCAATGTATTTCAACATCGATATGAAGTTTCAGAAGCGATGTTAAAAATCTTTGAACAAAGTGAGGGGACAGATTCCTAAAAAACTTCGAATTCGGCCATTAGCGATTCAGTTGAGACAATTTTTGTTTTAATTGTACCTTGATGGTCTACTGAAGAAATCAGTTTGGTGTAAACATTTGGATCCAAGTTAAATGAGACATAATTTTCCAAGTCAAATTTTTTTTGGAACGAAAGTTTTCTAATTTACTTTAGTTTTAAAATATTTACACCAAACTGATTAGGCCAGGAAAATACAATTCAGATAAAAATACTATGATTTTCTTCAAATTTCCTATTCCCAGGAAAAGCTAGATGTGTACCCCTAGAAAGTTATTATTATAAAATGTCACAAACACACCAGTATAGAATTTCGAAACGATTTAAAAACATGGTATTGTTTATTATGCTCTGCCAATAATCATTTTTAAACAGATATTGATCCTTAACTGCGAGAAACATGTGCCGTATAAATACCTACGAAATTAGGTAGGAGAAATATAGAATATCCGGTCTGGAATTAAAAAATTTCGATTTTTAAATCCCGCTTAGGTCCTGTAAATCCCCTTCTTACTCACCAACCTCCTCCTTGTTTTTTCAATTATTATCTAATTTTTAAGTTTAATTAAAACTAATGCAACATTATTATATAAAAGCAGAAAATTCTATTATCAGAATTTTAGCTACCTAACAATAGCGCACAAGACGTATAATTATTTATGTTACTGGTGTTGTTATATCCAATTGAATTCAAAGGAAACCGAATTGTCTTTTATCCATATGCTCGTTGGATGCAATGCTTCTGTAATTTTATTAATTAGTATGTGATTAAGCTACACAATGCTGTGCACAATACATAATAACAGTAATCATACGTAAAATAACAAATTAAGATAGTGCCTTTTGACGAAAATGTTATGTTATACACTACCAGAATGTAATTGGCTAATTTTGTCTTCATACTGTATATACATTGCCATTTTGGAATTTCATTAACTTTTTTACATTTCACCAAATGCTGACAATCCAATTTGAACAAAAAAAATATAAGGAAATTTTGTAATATCACTTACTCTGTAAATATACATCTAAATGAATAAATTATCTATAAATATAACTGCTGTGTATCTACATTTGGTTTACAGTCCAATCAAGCGTTTCAAATTAATGCAATTTTGTTATCTCGGAATATAAATGAATATCTATGCTAGGCTATGTAATACATCTCCTTACTTGGCATGTTGTAGATTATCAATAATAACGATAATAATTCTACGTTCACAGAAAAGTTTTTCATTTTATTTTTATTATTGTTTGGATGCTTGGCCAGATTCACACTATGAAAATGAATAAAAAATGCCTAATTTCCATTTCTTGCTGTTGTTGTGTTCTAAACCGCACACTGAACCGAAAATTAAATCAACACTCGGTGTATTTTTACCCGACTACGAATACAAGTATAATCTATTCATAATAATACTAGAGCTCTGTAGAGTAGAAAAGTTTTCCCGATGTTTTCTTGTTCCTTCGCTTCTTTATATAAAGCACATAAATTTTCGCTTTTGGAAGTAATTTTTCATTTATATTTTCTTTTAATGGTTTCGTTTTTATGTAGTTTGGTAACAAAAATTCTGAAATTTTTTTTACTAGCGTATATTTTGTGTAACAACACAACGGATGTGAATATTTAAAGTATGGATTCTGTAATTGTGTGTAACCGTAACCACCTCCTATTGTTCAAGAGTGTGTTCGAGTTATGGCAAATCGCAATATTGTTTATAAACTAAAATCCATTTGACTATGTAACTCGTAACAGGTTTCAGTATGCTTGCTTAGCAAGCACGCCGATCGAAATTTTCTTGATCTATATGAGGCGATTGTTGTTGATGTAAAGCGCACCTTTAAATAGTGAGTTGCCTCATGATAAGAGTTAGAAAATTCCAAATTGCTGATTATGTTTGCCAGAGAATATATCCATTCGAGTTTTAAATTCTCCCCACCAACATTAACTTTAATCAGAAGTAATTTTTAACCAAAGACAAGCCTATTATGTGCACGCAGCAAAATCCCAGCGATATTTTGGGTTATTCTCAACCACGTCATCCAATCCGAAACAATATTTGCCATTTGCTTATCAAAAGCCTACAATTACAGATTTTAAAAAGGATTCATAAAACCAAAAATCGACGCGACGCGGTCATTTTTTAATCAATCATAAAAAAATTTGGTTTGTATTATGTGACGTATGGTTCTTGATCTTTTCGGTTCTTCATATGAAGGATAAGTTCTGGAATTTGGCTATCGTGAGTAGAATATGGCCATTTTTTTAGCCAGATCAGATTGGGATTTTAACATGTATTTTGGAATCGTAGAAATAGATTTGCAATTCTAGCATTTCTTACTTTATGTATATATAATAAAATTTCACTTCATAAGTTTCGATTGGGATTCTAACAATTATCTCGAGCGAACCTATGCTGATAAAGCAAGACATCTGGGCCACTTTAAAACAATTATGATTTTGGTTTGTAGGATTATGAATTTAAATTGTAATACGAGTTTTGAAATGTTGTGGAACTTGGCCGTTCTGCCCTGTGCTCTTATTCTACCAATTACTTTTATCAGTGTTCGATTAAAATTTAATTCTATATTTTGGATAGGATTATCTATGTTTTATAATTGTTTGTTTGAGAAAGTTTTGAAATTAAACACGAGATAATAGCATTTTGAATGCTTCGCATTGCTCTTGCTTATCTCAGAAGAAAGTTGCTATTTGCATGCCGCATCACATGACTGGTTAACTGACTTTTATTCTAATTCCGATTTTTCTTTAAAAGTTCTTAAATAATCAAGATGGCTATATATGTCATTTGAACGTAAATTTGATTAGGTGAAAAATTTCCCGATACCATTAAATTCGACCGTATGGCTGAACCAAACGTCAAATGTCAAATAAAAGCGCCCACCATTTTTAAATGATCACGATTTTAAAATCACAAGGTAATTTAATGATGTATCTTATATCTATCCAGTAAAGATTTGTGCACGCAATGAAAACTAAACAAACAAAAATTTGCCGACCATTTGTGTGTGTAAAGCATTTGACAAGTTGAATTACATCCGCATTAGCCCACTAGTCAAATTTTCCGTAACAAAAAGCTTTCGTCGTTTTCCGTAAAGGTTTGACAAGTTGTGTTACTGATTCGCTGGTTCAGCCATTACCTATCTTTCCGAGACATTTTTAAAGGAACATTATGCTAGTTTAACGTATAATCTTTCGAGA
The DNA here is from genome assembly GCA_947310385.1 of Nephrotoma appendiculata. Taxonomy (NCBI): domain Eukaryota; kingdom Metazoa; phylum Arthropoda; class Insecta; order Diptera; family Tipulidae; genus Nephrotoma; species Nephrotoma appendiculata. The sequence continues at coordinate 4,130,130 of OX371224.1, read as the reverse complement.
TTTACTAAGGTTAGAATCGATAGAAGTTCATGCAATCATAACGGTTTTATTATTTTATATGATACTAAATTCCGTACCAAAATTGTTCCCGAAATTAAGTTAGGACAATCTAAAAGTTATAATTGTTGAGATAACATTAGGCCAACGAATTATTGTGGTTGGTCTATCCAAATCCTTGGCATATATTATAAAGTATATATATACGCTACTAAGTGGACCAAAAAAATATTTGACTCTACCCTTATTGAATGTAAAAAAGTTCAGTGCACAATTTTTTTCACCACTATATTCTACCCTTTTCCATACAAATCAAGGATAAAAAAAACGGTCGAATTTTTTCCATAGAAAAATCGGGTTATGTCCCTTCTGTTTGTACTCTATATTCTGTGTCCTTGGTGGAACATTTTCTGAATTTGAGGTTAAATATGATGAAGTTATTATTACAGATCTCAACTGTTAAGGTGATCATATATTTTTTCTGAGTTGGAAGCGTATCCAAATGAAATAAACGCACATTCAGAAATATAAATGACCAAATTTTACTCAGCATCTGTTTCTGACCCTCCTCATTACTACATAATACGGAAAAAATCATTACACCGGGGTATGTGAAGCTATCACCCCAAAATACGAAACCCCAGAAGTGAGTACTGTAAGACATAAACACTTCTATTTAAAACTCAGAATTCAATTGGACATTCGCAAATCACTACTAACTGAGTGATATTTTAATTATTAGTTTTGTCCCATTTACCTAATTATACATATGTGGTGGGTAAAATTCAATAACACGTGGACAATTCTAAAAAATAACTGTTTAGTTCAATTGAAAGTAAACGAACATTCCTATAAATTAATTAATTAACTCAAATTAAGTGGACACTTTTAATGTTCCGTATAAATGGGGGTGGACAAAATAAATTATTAACTGGGCAAAATTCACACGTCATTTATTCAAAATACTTTAATTAAACTCAAAAGCCCAAGCGAAAACTGAAAACTCCACAAATAGTTTTAAAGACAAACCCACTATTGTGACAAAATTCGTATGCATGTGGACAGTTCCAAATCACAACCGCGCTCACGAATACGCCCATAATTTAACTCAAAAGTTTATTTAGAAATTTTCTACACATAACGGGAATAATTCCAAAACATAATCAATCAATTCAAAATAACACCTGAGATTGCCCTACACAACTTTCATATTCAACACCACAACTAATTTCTTCTTTGGGAATGGTGGCCCAAATATCACTCATTAATTTCTTTAAGCGCCGCTAAAGAGCTAGATATAAACTGGGCAAAACCCCGGCATAAATTACTCTTTTAATGTGTCTTCGGGGCGCTGACTCATAAACCTTACTAGCGGTCTAGGGTTGGTAAAACTTTATTGATGGGTGCCGAACCATCACAATAACCGCTCCTCAAAACCCGTACCTAGGATGCGAACTTCACAATACCTAAGAATATTGTTAGGATTACAACTTTAATCCGCAATCTCAACTTTTTGTCTATCCTCAAATCGTTGCTAATAAACAATTCTCTGTACTACTGCATTTGTGGCTGGGATACACAAAACAAATCCCACTATTTTTTGATATCGGTGTTTTTTGTTTCAGTAGATTACTTTACTTTGAATTTTGTTTCAGTAAATTGTTCACGTTGCCCTACTTCCTCCAATTTTGCATTCGACAAACTTTTCGATAAATTACCAATCAAATTTGACTATTTTTTACATAAAATGTAAAGTGATTTCTTTTTTAATTCGTCCCACTTTTAAAAATTAAAATAATCAACTAAACAACTTAGACACTCTTAATCTCTTTTAAATTTTTGTCGTTAATGTCGAAAATTATTGAACTACATAATTACATGTTAAAAAGCGCATTTGCGATAATCTGATGGGCCCAGACGGATTGACTGATCGGGATGAAACTTTATGCTTACCTTTTTCCATATTCAAAGACCCTATAATGAAATTTGGAGGAAAACTGTTATCGGAAGTGACGACTTTTATTGAAAGTTTTCTCATTTTTATAGGTTTTTGCAAATATTTCGCAAAAATATTGTAAAATAAATTTACAACAACAGGTCCAAAATTTAAGCGGAAATGTTTTGTGGTAAAAGCTTTTATTTCATCAAAATTCTTTATCTCTAGAGCTTAGATATATTGATTTATCGGGATGACTTCATATATAAGATTTTGTTCCATAATTTAGGAGATCGTATAGTGATTGGGGGAAATCAGTATGTTGGAATTGACAGCTTCCATAGGAACTTTTTCAATTTTTGCTTTTTCGAATAAACCCAAGAATACAAAGATTCTAATAAATATTAACATTTAATTTTCAACAAGAGTTAACCTTGCTGGTTTTCTAAAATTTAATCGGTAATAACAACGATTTTTGATTAAACATGACAGTTGTTTTATTTTTCGCGTTAGAAAGCATGTGTGGTGTATTTGAGATTTATATAACATACATGTTAAAAGAAAGTCAGGTATTGCACACAGCATATACATCTCTGCATTTTTAATTTTAAAATTGGTAACAATTTGACTTTAGATATATTGGAATGGAAGGTGATTTGAAAAAAAAAAAAAAAATATTCAGAGATGAAAGATAGATGATTTTTGTCATGACCACCCATGACGGGATTTTGCCACCCGTACTGTGGTACTATTCAAGTAACTCGGCTCATATAGCATGCTCCAGTTTCGACATTATAATGTTCGTAGATCTTGTTCGACGTCATCACACCAACATTGTCTACATAGATGTTCCCCTGCAACGTATGCCAACTGGTTGTTGATGTTACTCTTTTATTATCAGCCATCTAACTTGGTTCGATTTAATGTATCCGATAATGTTACAATCTTCAAAGAAGCGTTTGATTTCGTGATTCATTCGAATCCGATATTCGTTGTTCGCAACCTTAACTGGACCATAAATGGATAGAATGATCTTCGTTTCAATGGTAACCAATAAACTTCAGCCATTATTAGTGAAGGTCCAATTTCCACTTCGGAAAATTAGCGCAGGCCTTAGGTGATTTGTAAAGTGCAAGCTTATTCGACCGCGAGATATATTTTGATAGCAACAACCTTGACTGCGTGTGTAAAAGATTCGATATACGGTTGCTATATGGACTTTTATATCTGCCTGAAGACATCATTTGTTGATGTTAAAACTGACCGAAAATATTTAAAATCTTCCACGTTGTCAAAATTATGATTGTCTGTTCCGATATTTACCGAATGGATACTAATTGGTATTGATTGGCATTTAGTTTTTAGTTATCATGGGGTATCCAAGAATTTGGCCTGACATGCGCTAGATTAGATAGCCGATCAGACATCGATCATTCACTACAATTCTACACAGCGAGCCAGCTGTTGTTAGCTTGCAGAGAGGGACAAACTTCTCTGCAATTCCGAGACATATGACCGAGGTCCTGAGGTTTTCGCGGTTGATGCTGTCATAGCACTTTGTATAGGCAGTGTTTAACAGAACTATAATGCCACTGTAATTTTCACATTTAAGACGGTTGCCTTTTTATGCAGCGGACATAAGAGTGCGGTGTTTCATTCCGCCGGATCGCGGCGATTCCCCAGATCGCAGCGATAAGTTCATAATAATTAAATGGGAGCTCCTTCGTGATACTGCGGGAATTCCGCCAAGATCGGGTGCCCTCAATTTTTTAATCTACTAATAGTTGTGTCTACCCTGTGTTCTTCTTTCAATAGTACCTTCTGCTGCGACAGTTGCAGTTGACTGAGAGTTGAGAGTTTTCATTTTTTAGTTCATCGATATTGCTGTGCATGGTTGCTGGTGTGTCAAATGTGAATGATCATTTGCACTTATTTTTGAACAGAACAAGCATAATATGATCACTGTCCATGGCGCCTTTATAAGAATAAATATCAGTTATGCTAAAGGAAGGCCTCATCGAGATTATAACGTGCTCAATTTGGTTTTCCGTTTTTACATCATTCGTTGACACGTTGTTATTACTCAGCTGATGTAAATTTTACACCAATATGTGATCTGGTGTCCGCGCTCCTATCGATCTCTGCGTTGAAGCACGTTGCTCACAATAAATTTGATATCAATTTTAATATCGTGCGGGATGTTACTCATAATGTCTATCAGCTCAGGAAAGAATAAATCTTTTATATCATTAGGTTTGTTTTCGATGGGCGCTTGGGCATTGACAATCGTGATATTGAATTTCTTTGTACCTTGTGGGTCAAGTACTGGTGATAGATCTTAAGACATCTAGTCCTGAAAAATGTTTATATAGCGAGTGGCTTGATACAAGACAGACGCTGATGTAATATTGGTGTTTCATCGCAATATAGTGTTAATAACTTAAAAGCAGTATCTCCTCTGCATCGCCCCTACTACACCGAATCATTCAGTTAGAGCTACCTCGAAATGTTTAAAAAATGTAATCCATATCGAGAGGTCGAACATTCGAATCAATCAATCAATATTGTGATTATATCATTTTAGACGAATTCACAGTACATATATGATTTTATCTGTATTTGCATCTAATATTTTGACAATTTAATAATGCTATGACCTAATTTGTTTATTAGATATGGACATCTATAATGATTTCTTCTTTCTCTATTGTGATTTGTGCAGTACCGAAAAATTGATTTCCACGACGATTTGACCACTTTGTTTAGTATACGGCCGCGTCACGTTAATATTTAATTTAATACTTTGATGAATTGTTTGTTATCGTGCGTTTATAGGACCGATTTTCTTCAAACAGTTCTGACAAAATAAAAATTTACGTCTTTTCCTAATCATTAATCATATTTCTGTTAAATTAATTATCACAAATTAGGCATCATATTTCATTGTTAATAAAAACATACATTCATACATACAAATGTATATGTTAGCTATTAAAACAAATAAATCAAAGCTTATTAAAATACATATGTATGTATGTATCGAAATGTTGGTGAGTCCCTGTACGTGTAGACCGTGTTGTCTTTTTTTTTTATCTCAACATACCCCAAAATAAAAAATGTTGTGAGTAATTTTTATCTTTTTTAATCCTCATATGATATCTCTATATAGCCACAGGCATTCATCGTGCCTAATCCCAGAGAAAAGTTGAGAATATAAAGATACGGGGTTATACTATATGTAACGTACGGTTTAAATGGATGTGTAACAGATACATAGGCAATCTAAATGAATTATTCATGTACGAGTACGTATGTAGTATGTATAGTGACTGAGAGAAGATTTTAGTTTCTTATTTTTAATTAAAAATAAAGTCGATGAATTTTCTATCAACATATTTCTTGTCTAATACATATTCTGACACAAATAGATTGTAATCTTTTTAGCATAATATACAAAATTCTTCAATATGGCGTATATGATTATTTTATGTTAGACAATTTTACTCAATAATCATAATTTTCTGTCTAATCTATGTACACAGATTTATTAAATGTAGGTATATTACTGGGATTTATTTAAATTAGATTTTGTGTTCAGTCATGCATGGCATAGTAACGTAATGAATCTTAGTTGTAAAATTCATTAATATCCAATTCAACATTATTTGTAGGTTCCAATGATTAACCCAAATCAATTTTGATGGCGGACCTTATGTCAAGAGAGCACTGGTCACATTAGGTGTAAGAATAAATTAATCTAGCATCAGCTGCTTCTTTATCTCCATTTTTAAAGTATATTTTATATAATAAGTAATTGCTGCCGACAATTTTATCAACTCTTCGTGTTTATAATCCAACTATAATCATAACTGAAAAATTTTACTTATAGCCTTTATTTATTAATCAAAGGCTAACCACCGATACAAAGCATCAAAGAAACATAACGTAGAAAACGAAATTCTATACTTTGACGTATCCAATAAAATTTGTTGAAAGATTTAACTCAAACCGTTAGATCGGTTGTATAAGTCAGTCTTACCAAAGCACTTTAAAACTGGTACGAGGAAACGCCAGGAAATGTTTTCAAAATGCTATTTTAAAGAGTTAGAGCTATCAGGTTGTCGTATGATCTTAGCATATGTTTTTTTTTCTCTAGAACAGTGATTTACAATTCTGGAATACACTTTGTTCTGAACCACATCTCTCTAGGATCACAAAAATACTAATTTTCTGTGTGTTTGTGAGATGTGGTTCTACCATTGCTTCTATAGACTAAATGTATGTAATACTGAACGAAAGATTAGACGGTTCTTTTAAAATGCGGCTCCGGAAGTGGCAGCCTTTCCATTTTTTTGAAAATAATTATAAAAGTATGGCATTTACAATTGATTAAGGATAAAAACACATTAAATTACATTTGGCATCATTACTACTCAGACGGATTGACTGATTGCGATGAGCAAAAATCAACAAGTTCCTATTAAAGCTACCACTACCGGTAGTGCACTACTGAGAAATTTCATTAAGGTTTTTTTATTAATTTATTTATCATATCAAATTTTATAATAACTATACGCGTCATCTTGAGCATGGAAGCTCATTTATGATAACGTATACAGCCTAAATAAGGTCCAAATATAACTACATATTTCTAATCCCTTTGTGTCACTGTGTTGATTAAAATCTCTCGACTCGCATCGGTAATTATCGAAAGGCCTCTCCATTCTGATCTCTCACATGTTATCCGAACTTCTTTGTGCAACTCATAAATACCTACCATAATGGCCAGAATGGTCCTGTCGTGATATAATTATCCAACATACCGAATTCGAACAATATTTTTTGGTGGGTTATGTTTAAAAAATGAAATCGTTATGTTTACTCAAACCAAATATTTAAAAATTTATTGAAAAAAATGTAGTATTTTAGAGGGGGGAAAAAACACGTTATTGTTACACAAAAGTCAAAAGCTACATAGGAGGGCAAAGTCCTAGATTCATACCTCCTCGCCGGTGCTCCCTGGGTAAATCTAAATGAATCAGGCGGTGTAGTGGAGACGAGCAGACTAAATCCTGTTTATAGTCATGGACACTACATGTCAAGGCGGGCCATTGGCGCCTCAAAACCAATACCAAACCAGCGTCTGTTCTCCAGGTTAGGAGCGGCTGAAGCGGGCGTCTGTCTTGTATCAAGCGGCTCGCTATATAAATGTGTTCAAGGTAGGACTGGATGCCTTAAGATTTTCACCAGTACGTGACCCACACACGTAACAAGCGGGTTGAGCGGCAGGCCAACAACCTTCTCTCATAAAAACATTTAAGTTATGAACCCTAAACAAAGGCCTCGGATTACCATATCGGATTCATCACAAACTCGACCTCGGAAATTGTACACGGACAACGCTTTAAAAATGGGAACATGGAACGTGCTTAGCCTCTTAAGACCTGGAGATCTCCGGAACCTTTCGAACCAAGCAAAGAGTTACACGTTAGACGTACTTGCATTACAAGAGCTTAGATGGTCTGGGAGTGGGATCCATGACACCACCAATGGTTACACTCTTCACTACAATGGCCATCAGAACGGAGGAGAATTTGGAGTTGGCTTCCTCATCCATCGGCGCGTGAAGCACCACATCATCGATTTCCGCCCTATCAACATGCGGATATGCACGGTCAGACTTCGCACTAAGAAATTTAACATCACGATCGTTAATGTGCATGCACCCACCGAAGATAAATCAGATGACATCAAAGATCTTTGTCGAGCTCGAGGAAGTCATCAACAACATACCGCACCACGACATTAAAATCATCGTGGGCGACTTTAATGCAAAAATCGGTAGGAGTGCAGAAAATGCATCGCACATCGGTCCCAACAGCCTGCATCTAACAAGTAACAACAACGGCCAACGCGTCACCGACCTGGCAATAACGTACAACTTAGTTGTATCAAGTACGTTTTTCCCACATAAGAGAATCCACAAAGTAACGTGGAGATCGAATGATGGAAGAACTGAGAACCAAATCGATCACGTCATGGTGTCCAAGAGACACTCCACCAGCATATCTGACGTTAGATCCTACAGAGGTGCAGACATGGACAGCGATCACATGCTTGTCATATTTAAGCATAAGTGCAAACTGTCATCTACGTTTAACAGACAAGCACAAAAAACCGTTCGATGGAATATAGATGCTCTAAAAGACCAAGCGTCACTGCAGAGTTACCAATCAGCTGTCACTAATTATTTAGACCGGCCCCATAACAATGAAGAAGCTCCTCCTAACATCCAGGAGCAGTGGCACGCTATACAGTCAGCCATAACAACCGCGGCGCAAAACACCATCGGAAGAAGACCTCCGAGGCCCCGCAATGATTGGTTCGATGATCAATGCCGAAGGGTCGTCGAAAATAAACGAACGCTTCGTGAAAAATGGTTGGCTCGCAATACCAGAAGCACTCTAGCAGAATATCTCCGCGCTAGGAAAGCCACGATTAAATTCCTTCGACAAAAGAAGCGCGAACATATGAGATTATGCATCGAAAACATCAGCTTCCAAGCGGAAGTAGGAAACTCAAGGGACTGTTTTGCCAACGCCAGGAATCTCACTAAAGACTTCCATCCAAGAAGTACAGCCATCAAAGACGGGAATCCTACTTTCAAAATCTGCTAAATCGGAATGACGAAGTTACCCCCATTAGAGCAATAGCTCCGCCAGGTGAAGAGTTCTTTGTCGAATATCCCACAGTAGAGAAAGTAGACGCAGCTATTAGTCGATTGAAAAACGGCAAGGCACCCGGTCTCGATGGAATCCCCGCAGAACTAATTAAACTCGGAGGCGCTACTCTTGCAACAAGTTTATACGATCTCGTCGTTTGTATTTGGGACCAAGAAGAGTTGCCGGAGAACTGGAAGACCGCACTCATATGTCCGTTGCATAAAAAAGGCGACCGTCTTAAATGTGAAAACTTTCGTGGCATAGCTCTATTGAACACTGCTTACAAAGTAAAGTGTTGGCTAATGTTGTACTTGCCAGACTCATCCCTTTCGCCGAAAACATCATTGGCGACTATCAGTGTGGTTTTCGTCCCAACCGATCGACCACTGACCAGTGTTTCACCATGAGGATGATCTTGGAAAAATGTTGGGAGTACAACATAACCATACATCAGCTATATATAGACTTCAGACAGGCGTATGACAGTATAAACCGCGACAACCTATGGGCCGCGCTCATATGCCTGGGAATCCCAGAGAAACTCGTTTCTCTGTGTAAATTAACAACATCCGGATCTGTATGTAGAATCGTAATTGAAGGATCTGTGTCAGACCCCTTTGAAATAACATCTGGTGTTCGACAGGGAGATGCACTCGCGCCTTTGCTGTTCAAGTGAGTCGGATTCGTATGAATCACGAAATAAAGCAACTCCTCGGAGGCAGCGATATTATCGGATTCATCAAATCCAATCGAGTGAGATGGCTCGGCCACGTTACAAGGTCTCCCCAACAACGGATGATAAATAAAGTGTTCCACCAACAACCAGCCGGAGTACGTCGTAGAGGAAGACCCCGACTACGCTGGCGCGACGACATCGAACAAGATCTACGAACATTAGGATGTCGAAACTGGAGGACGAGAGCGGTGGATCGAGATGGATGGAGGGCCTTAGTGCAGGCGGCGAAATCCCTTCATGGGATGTGAAGGCCAGAGAGAGAGAGAAAAAGCTACATAGGTTTACCAATTTAGAGAAAATAAAACTGTCGTATTGTGTCGAAGTGAAATAAACCCTTCTTAGCTTTTTGAGACGAAAAAATGATTTTTGCTTAAAAAATTTTTCACCAAAAGGCCGCTAAGTTTTATTTTGAGTGCCGTGTATTCGAGATTTACGCACATTAAATTTCGCAGTAAAAGAAATCGTGTGTTGGCAATATATTCACCCCTCCATTTTTTTAATGGTTGAACATGTTTTTATTAAAATGTTATGTTATTTTTTAATATATTTGCAGATTAGTCACTTAGTAGATGATTGGACCACGTGTTGATTGTGCTATCTTCTGTGGGTTTTAGCTCACACACCGTGTGTTGGTGACTCAATTCAACCGTTAATTTTAAAATAATCTTTATTGTGTTAGTTTTTTTTTAAATTATTATAAATAATTTTAGTTGAAATTAGTGGTTTTAAAATACAATTAGAGTTAATAATATTCAAGTGATACAAATTTCAGTGATCTGGATTAGTTATCGTTACGAAACGGTGTTGTGATTCAGTGAAATTTCAGTGATCTCGATAAGCTCTTAGTAATCTCAATAAGCTGGTTTACGTGGTAAGTGTTTTTATAATTAATCTTAGTTAAAATAAAATTTTTCTTTACAAATTTTTTTATTGTCTACCGAAAGTATATATTCACGATCTTTCATTCCCGTGTAGTTTATTATAATTTAGATCTATGTGAAAGTTTCCATGTTCATTTAACAGTCAATTTATATTGCTGTCGTATATTGTTCTACATCTTTAATCGGGTCAATGCAGTTTCTTCCGCCATAAATTAGAAGAAAAAGTAACTAGTTTTAATTAAAGAAACATGTCTTTTGATTTTAATTTTGAAAAATCCCCTTTTAATATTGAACATCCCGAAACACGTTTCAGTTTAACCACTCTTGTAAAAGTATCTCGTAGCAAAACACACGATTATGAACTGTTCGTGCCGTTGGATGTCAAAGGATATATAAAAGTCAGCCTGCAAATGTGCAAACCTTAGAAATTCGAAATTCAACTGAATACCTCTAATAAAAAAATGTCGTCGCATGAATATTTACGAATAAGAAAATATTTTATGCGGAAATGAAACGTTTTAGGATAATATGTTTAACAATGAAAGTCAGGTCATTTGATTTTCAAAATGTTATTGATTTTGTTGATTACCAGTTACTTCCCGACACATTACATAAATTTCTATGGTTTTCATCAGCGTAGCCGATACTGCAATATTCTATGAAACTATGTAATACCCCTATAATGCTTGTCACATTTAAGTCGCTCAGTGACTTCAAGTCGCCGAAATCAAATTTTAGTATTATGATTCTCCCCGTGAGAGCGCGGTGAGTGAGGGTAATGTCAAAATTGCTCACATAAAATTTTCAAGTGACTCCATAGTAATTTTTTTATTTGTTGTCAAATACAAACCAAAATATACGCATGAGAATTTTTTATTTATTTATTTTTTATCAATTTATATTTTATATTGTATATAATAATTAAAAATTGTTTATTAAAAAACTATTATGATATAATTATTATTATTTCATCGTAAACAACAACAATCATCAATAATTCACCAAATTGGTGGAAATTATGGAGGCACATCGACATTTAGCCCGAGGATTCCCAAAAATATCTAATTATTGTTTAGATAAACTAATAATAAACTAATAATTATTGACACAAATAAATATATGTATATTTTATATAAAACTTTAAAACTGCTTTACGACCGTTCAAACTCAAAACAAAATTTCAGTAATATGTCAAAAATGTAAAAATAATTGTATTGCCAACATGAAAATTAATGGAAATTGTCATAATACATAAAACTACAGCGCACAATTCTCACCAAAAACAAAGCGAGAAACATACAATAATACCAAATTAATAGTCGCACGACTTTTAAATGCTCGGGCGAGTTGTCAGTGAGGTGAGAACCGTAATAGGCGTATAATATTTTTGTCAGACACAAAAATTGTCGCGATAATCACTGATCGTAATTTCAATTTTAATTTTTACGATCGTGATCTTCAAATATTATATATTAGTGACACATCGCAAACGCGTTTATAAATTTCACCAAACTTCAATCGAAATAACATTTGCATTCTGCCTCATTTATTTGAAATCTGCCCCAGTATTTAGGAGATGCAAAAGCAAAAGTTTACTAGAAGTTGCGAAACTTATAATAAAGTTTGAAATAAAATTCCTGGCATGCTTACATATTCGTCGTTTCTTTTTTTCATTTCATAGTTAATGAGTTTTTACAACAAGATTGCGATTATCAAGTTATGAAACGCAGTAATCCTGTTTTGCCAAAATCGAGGACTGAAATCGGTTCTAAGTAAAGAAGTACGTTTTTTATATGCAATAAAACATGCAATAAAACATTACTAAGTAGAAATAAGTGGCACAGAAAAATCATGTCAGTAAAAATATGCTAAATAATATATGTAAAGCCTCAGGAAAAAAAAATTAGGAATTTTTATCGTTAGTTTTAGTGTTCTACTATATGGCACTGAAATAAATTAAAAGAAAACAAAACCATAATATTTCAAAATAAGTTACATAAATATTTTAATAAAATAATTAATTTACGTAAAGAAACATTAAAAATGGCAAGCACTAGATTCGTGCGATACATTGAAGATGATAAAGAGGTAAGAAGAGGACTGTTACGGATTCAACGAAAACGTATGCGCGACTGATCTGATCCATTTGATGCACACGAACCAGAATTTTTTGTTTTATATAGATTGCCACAGAAACTGGCCCGAAAATTATGCGACGATTACCTCGTCCAATTCATGAAAGATGGCGAAATTCCTAATCAATTTAGAGTGTTAGTCGCGTTGAGCTTTTTAGCAGAAGGTAAATATCAATTATTACTTTCGCAATATGTTGATATTTTAAATTTAGGAATCAATAATTCAGGGGGGTTTCAACAAACAAATGGGGTTGTGTTCCTTATACCAGTATCGCAAACAGTCGTAAGCAGAAGCATAAAAGAATTTTGTACAATTATGGATAAATTCTTATCTCAAAAACATATCAAATTTCCAAAAAATCGCAATGCAAATTAATAGAACCAAATTGGGGTTTGATATACATATACATTTCATCAAGCTATATGAGCTATAAGAAATACCGCTAAATTATAACTAATTTTAGCATTAACTTGATTTTTGGAAAAACTCAATTACGCCACTTTCAAAATAAATGGCTCATATTATATCAGATTCCTTATAATATACATAATTTTAGGTTCTATGAAAAATTTGGGTTTCCGGGAGTTCTAGGCTGTGTAGATTGTACTCACGTTTCTATGTTGGCACGTCCTGTTAAACGGATTGAGCATGTATATTTAAACCGGCATCAATACCATTCAATTAATGTACAATTGATTAGCATGGGTCGATTTTATATAATTATTTTTATTAAATATACATTTTTTAACCGAAGGTTTGCGATAGCGATTTAAACATCCTTAATGTTAATGCAAAATATGGAGGTTCGAATCACGACGCGACAATTTGGAGAAAATCTCTAATGAAGGCACATTTGTATAATCTGTATGAAACTCGAGTTTTACGAAATACTTGGCTCCTTGGTAATTTTTTTTATTTAATAATGAACATTGTTTAACGCAATTAATCATTCAATTCTTATTTATTTATTATTAATTCATTTTATTTTATTTAAATCACATCAATTTTGTTACAAAAATTTGTTATCACATTTTTAAAAAATCATATACAAAGTTTAGAATAAATTTTCCTCATCCAAATAGTCTTCGTTGTATTCCGCGGGTTGTGTTTTAACCGCGGGTTTTCTGGAAATAATTAAATTGTAATATAGTTAGGTATTTGCATACTTTAAATACGTTCGTTAAATTTCAGGTGATCGTGGATATCCGTTAGAACCATGGCTTATGACACCCGTTCATAATCCAACAAATGCAAAGGAACAAGCGTATAATAAGTGTCACATTATAACTAGGAATTCCATTGAACGTTTAAATGGTATTTTAAAATCTAGATGGGCATGTCTATCAAAGGCTAGAACAATTAAATATACACCAGCCATGATGGATATTATCGTAAATAGTTGTGCGATTCTACAGAATTTCTTAAAATTTTATTCATACGCGGATAATTACGATGAGGCTTTAGGGGTTGAACCAGAAAATGAAAATAATACTGCTCCCACAGACGTAGATATTAACATGGGTGATCAATTACTTGCAATGGGAAGAGCCACAATAATTAACACAAACTTCTGAATTTAATATATAAAACTGCGGAACATAGTATTAATTATAAAATTAATTAAACTTACGGAACGAAAAGTTGTTTTAATATTATATTGTGCTCTTCTAGAGCTGAGGCAATCTTGTTTAATGCCACCACTTTCGATTTTTCGATGTCATTCGCCTCTTTTAAAATTTTATTCCGTGTGTAGGCTGATCCTGAATTGGGCGAAAGCAGATTTTTGTTTTAGAAATATTATTGTTTAATAATAGGATGTATAAGAAATACTACGTCGAATACGTCGCACTGGGTGACGAACTGTATCAGGGGTTTGTGGGCTATCACATTCTGGTTCATTTAATAGTGGCGTGGAATGTGGTATTTTCTAAACATATATTTATAGAAAACTAAGATAAATAAACTAATCAATTATGAAACAATTTTTAATACTTACATCTATTAATTCAAGACCAAGTTCCTGAACCTGGCTACAACCAGCCACTGACTCCTCGGAAATGATGTCCAGAATCCGTTAATCTATTGCGCTTAGTGGAGTAGGGCGCCTTAAAATATTTTCATATCCCAGCCCAGTCCGGTTTTTATGCTCTTTCAGCATGACCCATTGCTTGCGGGCGTATTTTCTATAATATAAATAACATTGAATAAAAATTTATGCCAACACCTATTTCTTACGTACTTCATATCGTCCTACGCACTTTACCACTTATCTTGTGATTTCACCGCACCACCTACAGTATTCAATATATTTGCTATAGCAGACCACTTCTTTCTCATGTCAAGCCGGCCTCCAACACCTGAAAATTTAATGAGAATTTTTTTGATTACATGTTAGATCATTTGAAAAATATATTACCTCCCATTTGCCAGATCCAGATCTAACTCCAGTTGAGCGATCAGCAGTTCTTTTTGCTCCTTTGTTATAATTTTGGTCTGAAATGCGCGTATTGTTAATAGAAAATTAGTTTAGTTTATATACATACTCAAATACGAATTTTAGGTTACATATATTTTAAACATTTGCTTGATGTTTAATTTAAACTAATTGAATTTTAATTACCTACTCTCGTTTTTGTATTATCACCCATTTTTATATTTTAACAATTTTATTTAATATTTCTTATTTTAAATATTTTAATTCTAACGAAGTTTTACTATTCGTAGTCAATCAAAAAAGAATAATAGGAAATGAATCAAATGAATAGGAATTATTTTCCATACCTCAAATAGGTAAGGAATTTTAAATGTCAAAACTGCTATAAATAGGAAAAACAAAATTCCTATTCCGTATTGCTAGAATAAACATTTAGGAAAAAATTCAAAACTGCTAGAAAAATGTCAAATATTTTTTCTTTTTTCTATTCCTAAGGAAAACCAAAATCGACATGCAGAGCGTGTTGCATCATCGGTAGTTGTACGACCACGTTTAAATTCAGCGGGTGAAAAGTCCGGATAACACTTATTCAGCCAATGCTTTGCTTGAACGTTATTTTATCCAACAAAAAACAGTGTTTAATCGACACACGAAATTCTTTTTTTTCCATTGTCTCAAAATTAACAAAAGTAGCGTCACTAAAACAACTGTAACTTGTAAACTTAATAACCGAAATGTGAAATTTTAGCAGATATCATTTAAATTTTGGTATAATTTAAAAATAATATGGGTTTTAAATTTGTAGCACGATCTATGTGTCAAACCGGGAACTTTACAGGCGACGATTTACAAATTATGTATACATTACTTTAGTGTATGATGTCCATTTAAACGGACAACCAATTTTTCCAGATTTTCTGAAAATCTGAAAAGACCTTATTGGAAAAGAGTTCGGATTCTTAATCTGCATCATAAAATACACAGAGGTCATGCATTTAAGGGTTAATTTATTGAAAACCAATATTAGAAGCTGAACGAGTTTCTGCAACATTTAAATCGTTCCATATTAGTGCAAAAGTTGCCTACCGCTGAACTAGTTGTTACTCATAAACTTTTTAAATGGCTATGTGTGCGTTAATTATCATAAATTACACTGATTATACATTATTTTCAAATACAGTTACTAATCTTTTTTTCCGATCTTAGTCGGCCTGAGCAAATTAATGATTAACGAAACGTTTTCAACTCATTCCATTTTTTCACAACTGATAAAACACGAAAGAAATCATTTGGGATCCCCCCGCAGTTTCTTTTATTTATCACCAATTCCAATCAATCAAATGTTCTAGATTCAATCACAGTAGAAAACCATATTTTATGCCTTATTATAAATAAAACAGACAATTTTTAATTTTATAGACGTACATTAAAAAAAAAATTGGTTCGCTAATTTAGGACATTTTTTGATATGGGTATTGTTATTTAGCAAACAAATCTCACAATATAAATCAGTAGTTTCGAATATACATAAATAACAACAACTACCAAACACAACAAAAATTTGTAATAATTTTTACCATGATTAACATTAAAAATTTAGGCCAATTATGGTGTGTGTATCATCGATATGGATTTTACGAACTTTTATCTCACTTTAGTGCGAGTTTTAAATCGATTAGAATTTTTTGTGTGTTTGTCTGTCTCTCCAATGCTAACCTTTTTTACGGTTTATGTTTGTTTTTGATAGAATCATTAATTTTAATGCCAATACAATTAAAAGACGGTCTTTCGTTACCATTTATATTTACTCTCTATACACTGTGTGCATAAAGACGAATTTGTTTAGATATATAGATCTAAGAAAAAAATCTAATCTAAATTGAAAAAATACTCGTACATACATATATTAGAAAGGATATACATAAAATATAGTATTTAACATAAAACATAAATTAATCTTTTAGATAATCAACACAAATCAAGTGAAAATGATAAGTTGTTATTGGGAGAAATTTATTTATTTGTGTTTTTATATAAGGATATAAAAATTTGAATCAATATCATTAGTCTTTAAGATTAGAAAATTTATATAAGCAGAGGAGAAGCAAAATATACATCATTGTCGTAAAGTAGGTTGTTTCGTAGCTTAAAGATGCCAGATAATTTTAAATTAAAAAATATAAGCGATGTTTAAATTTAAATTACATTTTCATTTTCAACACAGGAAAAGCGTATACATAGTTTTCTAAAAAAATCCATCGTCTTTATATGGTTCAACTTATACAACTAACTGTGTATGATTATTTATTTAAAAGTATTTTAACTATATAGTTCAACGGGCAAAAGTTGTTGATTTGATATGCATACACGCAAGTAGGTGGTTTTTAAACAACTAAAAATTAAAATTATAATTAAATGGAAATGTATATTGAAATAACTAAAAGTGTATTATTACATGCTATTATTGGTTTATTTATATACGTACGTTTCTAATCGACACTCAACAAAAATTTAAATATAAATATAGAAGGACCAGTATGTCCACCGTGATACAATCGCTTTATTTAATTCACACATATTATCGAAATTTTATTTTTAACTTAAATATATGAATACGCTACAAAACCTTACTATCACCTCCTACTTTTTAACGAAGTAGCTTCTTGTGAAACGTTTATAACGTTAATTAAATGGCGTTTTCCAATAATCACTTTTTCTTAGAACCCTGCTTTACTCAAACCAAAAAACCGTTCAAAAATTAAATTGTGTCACTTAATTATTTCATCTTGGTTACGGACAAATAACTTTTTGTGCAAAACCATTTTGGCAAGAAACCAATATAGTACGATCAAATGAGACTGCGGTTGAAGCTTTGGCGTTTGGATCGGGTGGTACTAGCTTCTTGAACCCCGATAGGTGCATAATGCAATAGGAATTTTTCATCATCTGATTGATCGGTTATGAAAATAAACACATCTACTTATGACCACTTTGAGATGTCTGAATCGAAACAATGACCGTACGTCCTCGATTTGGCTACTACTTAAGTTAGGAGCGCAAATCGTTCCGTGAAAGAATTAGGAGTGCTTCGGCCCCAAAAATTCAAAACCTTCAAAATTAATAAAGCAGATTTTGTGACAATTCCGTTTATTTAACTTTTAATAAAAATGAAAAAAGTATTTGTTCATAGACACATGACACGAGTCTGTATTATTTGTACAGAAGTTTAAAGTTTCAAAGAAAATGACATAAAAATGCTAATAAGCTACTTTAAATTACTATTAGTACTATTTATGTAGAAGTCCCATAACTGCCTCCGTTAAGTTAGCCTACAAATCTTGTTATTTCGATTTTGATTGATAGTGATGGTCGTTTGTTGGATTAGTCTTAGAATTTATTGGTAAAACTTTTGCTCATAATTGGCCAACTAAATAAAAAGGGGGTTAAGTTAGTCCATTTTAAATTATTTTTATGTTTTTCCTAACCTTGAAAGTCGAATATATTAATTGTTAGATAAACGATTATCTAGTTGTTTGTCATGTTTTTCATAAATATAACATTTCTTGGTCAGAATTCACAGAAATCATGCCAAAACCCGGTTAAAACTGGTCTGAGGAACCGCTTAACTCACATAAATCATCTCACGTAAATCACACTATTCTGCAGTTATTGTTTGTGATAGGCATTTGCGCATAATATGCCTCTGCATATTTGAGTTAATGCTAGTATAGTAGTCATTCCGAATATTACAATTTCGAAGAATTTCAAAAAACTATACGTTAAGCATCGAAGTCTCTTTGGCTCGTCGAAGAGAGGGAATTCGACGAGCTCCTTTAAATTAGTTTTTTTTTATGGAAATGAGTTTTTTTCTGACCTATGTCACCAAAAGTGTCGAAAATCTATTTAGTCAATACCATTTTTAGATATTTGATTTGGACCTTGTCATGGGAAGACTTTCTTGTTTAATCTAGTTTGTTGTCTATTTTTGTAAAATGTTTTGGTTTATAAACTGGGCTGGGCATGGCGGTAAATCAAGTTGTAGTATTGAGCTTTTCGCTAGGTAGGGAGTTCGGGATGGCAGTCTTGGGCTTAATTGATTATTTCTGTGGAGATGATAGTAAAATTTATTCAAACTAATCTAAAAATACAACAAAAATAAATTTGTTGTAATGGTAGTGGTAAAAGTAGATGTTCCGGTGAATTAATATTGCGAGATTTCTACGAGTGTGAAATATTTTCCAAGAATTGCAATGTTCCCTAAAACTAAAAAATGTGAGTTTTTAATGGGCCTTAGGAACATTCCAAAGTCATTCTAAGCATTTTTAAGCATTTAGCTGGAACTTCAGTGATATTGGTGAACCGCTTAACCCCAAACCAGTGTCCCTAGTAAGTTATATTATTTTCGAATGGTTCTGACAAGGTGTCCCGTGCGATTTAAAAATGTGATTATTTAATGGGTCTTAGGTACATTCCAAATGTACTTTAACATGAACTTCAGTGATATTGTTGGACTGCCAAGAAGTGGCTGTAGTAAGTTATATTATTTTAAAAAATGTGGACAGGGTGCTAGATGTGATTTGGAAATGTAATTTTGTAATGGACCATTTGTAGTCAGCTCATATAGATCTTTATAGGTTAGGTTCTAGACAAATTAGAACAATGATGAAAAATAACGCGCATTTGTTTTAAGCCTTACGGCGTTCTGACGGAAGATAAACCGCTTCTAGTAAGTAAGTGGGATGCTAATTTTTCTGTTCACTTTCCCCTTTGTAAACATTAATGTTGACTATCTCAATTGGATTTTAGTTTATAGGCTAATAAATCTAGATGGTATGCTTTGAGGTTTGACTCCTTTACAGCATACAAATCTAGTATTCTTGATCGGGTTGTTCCTCTAGATCCGCAATCTTTAATATATAGAGTTAGTTTTATACCGAGGATTGAACGGCCCGATTATGCTAACCAAAAAGGTTTTATCTCAAGTTTAGCCTGCATCTTCCTTAAAGCGTTAGGAAGAAACATCGATAAATTTATTAGATATATTTGTTTATCCAACACAGCACTCAGTAACGCGCAGAATGCTTTCAGAATTGATAAATCATATAAAACAACTCTACATGAACTTATGATCAGGATTGAAATATTACTTGATAATAAATAGTTTCTTCTGAGCACTTTCATTGATATCGGCAGCGTTTTTGACAGTACAAACTCGTTCTCTACAATTGTCGATAACTGTACTAAGGTTAGCATTGATAAACTATCGTTACGTGAATCGCGTCCATGATTTGGTTTCGAATTGTGGAGATCGAGTTGGATGATGGATGTTTCAGTTTTTGTTTGCAAAACTTGTCTTCTGAGGTACGATATTTTCGCTCTTTTGCTAACCTCTTTTAATCTAGGGTTCCTCAATGCTATGCTGATGACCTAGTCATAATAGTTTCTTCTACTATCATTGCAAAATATGGTGTATATGAAAATGTAAATTTACTTTACGATCTTGATGTTAGAAACATAATCACTTGTTACTTTCTTTTGCCAAATATAATATTGCCGATCTCATATAAATTTTTTCGACAAATTTTATTTTAAAAAAGCGGATGAATGCCCGTAACCACACCATGCGGACACTTTTTTCATTGAAAAAGTTTAGCTAAGACAACAATTTTGCGTGACATCTGTGCGTTTCATGAACAAAAGTATACGAAGTTTAAATTTTTTTATCGATCTTTATTTTTGACGACTTGCACATGCTGGATGCACATGTTGAAGTATGTACTTAGGGCGACCCATTTTTATATGGGGGAAATCTTGTGTCTTTCTAATTTTTTCTATCGGGCTCAGGGATAAACATATTCGTTTCTATTAGAAACAACCTCATGCAAAATTTCAGGTCAATCGGACCACGATTATGGGTCGCTCAATTTCGTTTTTTGCAAAAAAGCACTAAAACTAGTTCCGGCTAATTTTTAAAATAGTACCTATCATGTTTGTTTCAATTTTACTATTTGAAGTTATAGAGCAACAAAACACGAAAAAATGAGATATTGCACGTTATCATAGCTAAAAAAATTAACAATTTTATAGCCCTTAAAAGGCCAAAAAATCTTTTTACGTGCATACATACAATGCGATTCATTACTGTTTGTGATAGGAAAAAAATTAGTTCCGATTTCTGTTTGTTCATATAGGTTCAGGTTTCAGTGGTTGACACTTAGGCCATTTTTTGGCCCATTGTGATACCACGCCACATCATTAACCCATTCACCTATTCACCTACTCACACAACTACAGTATACCACCTGCACATTGCAAGCTCCATGTCAACCTGTACATTGACATGGACGGTGGGTCGGCGCTGAATTCTGCACTCCATCAGAGGGTCTTAGTTGTGTTTATTAACATCACCGATTGTAATCGATGATGAAAATTCGATTTGCATCTAGCCTTTGATGGGATTCGAACCCAGTACCTCCCGGTCCAAGTGCCGAAGCTTTAACCACTGCACCACTTGTCCGGTTGTTCATATAAAATTAATAAAGATTTTTTCCTTTTCTGTTCTTTTTATTTTTAAAAAAGATTTAAGTAAAAGCAGCGAAAAAAATAAAAAAAATATTTGTTAATTTTATTTTAAAACAAACAGAAATGGGAAATACATTTTTTCCTAACTCAAATATTAATGAATCGCATTGTATCTGCCAGAACACATAAATCATTTAAAAATTCCATTTCCATCTGACATACCCAATCCCGTCATAATCGGTTAAGAAATTGCAGGGTTCCGCCCCAGATGGCATTATTCCAGAACTTGTTCCAAAAATAATTTAAAAATCCCATTACCATACAACATGTCTAATCCCATCATAATCGGTTAAGAAGTTACCAAGTTCCGTCCCAGGAGCCTTTATTCCAGAACTTCTTCCAAAAATCATTTATAAATCTCATTGCCAACCTATCCAATCCCATCATAATCGGTTATGAAGTTATCAAGTTCCGCCCCAGATGGCCATATTCCAGAACTTCTTCCAAAAATTATTTAAAAATCACATTTTCATCCAACATACCCTATCCCATCATAATCGGTTAAGAAATTGCAGAGTTCCGCCCAGATGGACATATTCCAAAACGTCTTCCAAAAATAATTTAAGAATCCTTTTTCCATCCAACATATCCAATCCCATCATAATCGGTTAAGAAATGGTCGAGTTCCGTCCCAGGAGCCCTTATTTCAGATCTTCTTCCAAAAATCATTTATGGATCTCATTTCCGACCAACATATCTAATCCCATCATAATCGGTTAAGAAGTTACAAAGTTCCGCCCCCAGATGGCTATATTCCAGAACTCCTTCCAAAAATTATTTAAAAATCCCATTTCAGTACAACATCCCAAACCCATCATAATCGACTAGGAAAAGGCCGAGTTCCGCTATAGATAGCCTTACTCCAGAAATTCTTCCAAAAATAATTTAAGAATCCCATTTCCATCCAACATACCTAATCCCATCATAATCGGTTAAGAAATTGCAGAGTTCCGCCCCAGATAACTATGAGATATCAGCCCGACGGCTTCACGCTGTCATATTTTTGCAGTTGGTGTTTAACTGTCGACGAGAACAGTCGACTATCAAATTAAATTAAATAATAATTTTATTTTATTATTTATTATTTTTAAATTTAATTCAATTTATTTGAATTTTGTATTTGTTGTAATTAATTATTGATAAAAATACATAAGTGAAGTGAAAGTTTTAGTTGTGATTGTGAGTTATTATTTACAAGGACGCATTTACCTATTTGGTAAGTTTTTTTGTTTTAAAGTTATTTTATTATATCCCTACATTTTTCTATTCTAGATATTTTTGTATAAGGAATGTGAATATATAATGAAATGTATGTGACCATATTCAAGGTCGAACGAGACAATATTTTTTAATATTCGTACTAAAGTACACATGGCGTCATTTTTCATTTTCTGAATTGTAATCTTTTTTATAATGGAATATGGTTATCTGGGGCGGAACTCTGCAATTTCTTAACCGATTATGACGGGATTGGGTATGTTGGATCGAAATGGATTTTTAAATTATTTTTGGAAGAAGTTCTGGAGTAAGGCTATCTATAGCGGAATTCGGCCATTTCCTAATCGATTATGATGGGATTGGGATGTTGGATAAAAATAGGATTCTTAAATGATTTTTAGAAAAAGTTCTGGAATATGGCTATCTGGGGGCGGAACTCGGTAATTTCTTAACCGATTATGTTGGGATTTTGCATGTTGGATGGAAATAGGATTGTTAAATGATTTTTAGAAGAAGTTCTAGGATATGGCCATGTGGAGCGAAACACGATAATTTCTTAATCGATTATGATGGGATTGGATATTTTGGTCTGAAATGAGATTCAAAAATGATTTTTAGAAGAAGTTCTGGAATAAGAGCACCTAGGTTAAGAACCTATTATGATAGGATTCAGATGTTGGATGGAAATGGGATTCTTAAATTATTTTTTGAAGAAGTTCTGGAATAATAGCATCTGCGACGTAACTCGGTAACTTCTTAACCGATTATGATGGGTTTGGGATGTTGGATGGAAATGGGATTCTTAAATTATTTTTAGAAGAAGTACTGGAATATGGCCTGGAATATGATGGGATGGGATATGTTGGTCGGATATAAGATTCATAAATGATTTTTCGAAGAAATTCTGGAATAAGAGCATCTACGACGTAACTCGGTAACTTCTTAACCGATTATGATGGGATTGGATATTTTGGTCTGAAATGAGATTCAAAAATGATTTTTAGAATAAGTTCTGGAATAAGAGCACCTGGGACGGAACTCGGCCATTTCTTAACCTATTATGATAGGATTCAGATGTTGGATGGAAATGGGATTCTTAAATTATTTTTGGAAGAAGTTCTGGAATAAGAGCATCTGCGACGTAATTCGGTAACTTCTTAACCGATTATGATGGGATTGGGATGTTGGATGGAAATGAGATTCTTAAATTATTTTTGGAAGAAGTACTGGAGTAAGGCTATCTATAGCGGAATTCGGCCATTTCCTAATCGATTATGATGGGATGGGATATGTTGGTCGGATATAAGATTCATAAATGATTTTTCGAAGAAGTTCTGGAATAAGGGCATCTGAGACGGAACTCGGTAATTTCTTAACCGATTATGATGGGATTGGATATGTTAGATGGAAATAGGATTCTTAAATTATTTTTGGAAAAAGTTCTGGAATAATGCTATCTGGGGCGGAACTCTGCAATTTCTTAACCGATTATGACGGGATTGGGTATGTTGGATCGAAGTGGATTTTTAAATTATTTTTGGAAGAAGTTCTGGAGTAAGGCTATCTATAGCGGAATTCGGCCATTTCCTAATCGATTATGATGGGATTGGGATGTTGGATGGAAATAGGATTCTTAAATGATTTTTGGAAGAAGTTCTAGGATATGGCCATGTGGAGCGAAACACGATAATTTCTTAATCGATTATGATGGGATTGGATATTTAGGTCTGAAATGAGATTCAAAAATGATTTTTAGAAGAAGTTCTGGAATAAGAGCACCTAGGTTAAGAACCTATTATGATAGGATTCAGATGTTGGATGGAAATGGGATTCTTAAATTATTTTTGGAAGAAGTTCTGGAATAAGAGCATCTGCGACGTAACTCGGTAACTTCTTAACCGATTATGATGGGATTGGGATGTTGGATGGAAATGGGATTCTTAAATTATTTTTGGAAGAAGTACTGGAATATGGCCATCTGGAGCGGAATTTGGTAACTTCTTAACCGATTATGATGGGATGGGATATGTTGGTCGATATAAGATTCATAAATGATTTTTCGAAGAAGTTCTGGAGTAAGGCTATCTATAGCCGTACTCGGCCATTTCCTAATCGATTATGATGGGATTGGGATGTTGGATAAAAATAGGATTCTTAAATGATTTTTTGGAAAAAGTTCTGGAATATGGCTATCTGGGGGCGGAACTCGGTAATTTCTTAACCGATTATGATGGGATTGGGATGTTGGATGGAAATAGGATTCTTAAATTATTTTTGGAAGAAGTACTGGAATATGGCCTGGAATATGATGGGATGGGATATGTTGGTCGGATATAAGATTCATAAATGATTTTTGGAAGAAGTTCTGGAATAAGAGCATCTACGACGTAACTCGGTAACTTCTAATCCGATTATGATGGGATTGGATATTTTGGTCTGAAATGAGATTCAAAAATGATTTTTAGAATAAGTTCTGGAATAAGAGCACCTGGGACGGAACTCGGCCATTTCTTAACCTATTATGATAGGATTCAGATGTTGGATGGAAATGGGATTCTTAAATTATTTTTTGAAGAAGTTCTGGAATAAGAGCATCTGCGACGTAATTCGGTAACTTCTTAACCGATTATGGTGGGATTGGGATGTTGGAAGGAAATGGGATTTTTAAATTATTTTTGGAAGAAGTACTGGAATATGGCCTGGAATATGATGGGATGGGATATGTTGGTCGGATATAAGATTCATAAATGATTTTTCGAAGAAGTTCTGGAATAAGAGCATCTACGACGTAACTCGGTAACTTCTTAACCGATTATGATGGGATTGGATATTTTGGTCTGAAATGAGATTCAAAAATGATTTTTAGAATAAGTTCTGGAATAAGAGCACCTGGGACGGAACTCGGCCATTTCTTAACCTATTATGATAGGATTCAGATGTTGGATGTAAATGGGATTCTTAAATTATTTTTGGAAGAAGTTCTGGAATAAGAGCATCTGCGACGTAATTCGGTAACTTCTTAACCGATTATGATGGGATTGGGATGTTGGATGGAAATGGGATTCTTAAATTATTTTTGGAAGAAGTACTGGAATATGGCCATCTGGAGCGGAATTCGGTACCTTCTTAACCGATTATGATGGGATGGGATATGTTGGTCGGATATAAGGTTCATAAATGATTTTTCGAAGAAGTTCTGGAATAAGGGCATCTGAGACGGAACTCGGTAATTTCTTAACCGATTATGATGGGATTGGATATGTTAGATGGAAATAGGATTCTTAAATTATTTTTGGAACAAGTTCTGGAATATGGCCATCTGGGGCGGAACTCTGCAATTTCTTAACCGATTATGACGGGATTGGGTATGTTGGATCGAAATGGATTTTTAAATTATTTTTGGAAGAAGTTCTGGAGTAAGGCTATCTATAGCCGAACTCGGCCATTTCCTAATCGATTATGAATGGATTGGGATGTTGGATAAAAATAGGATTCTTAAATGATTTTTGGAAGAAGTTCTAGGATATGGCCATCTAGAGCGAAACTCGATAATTTCTTAATCGATTATGATGGGATTGGATATTTTGGTCTGAAATGAGATTCAAAAATGATTTTTAGAAGAAGTTCTGGAATAAGAGCACCTGGGACGGAACTCAGCCATTTCTTAACCTATTATGATAGGATTCAGATGTTGGATGGAAATGGGATTCTTAAATTATTTTTGGACGAAGTTCTGGAATAAGAGCATTTACGACGTAACTCGGTAACTTCTTAACCGATTATGATGGGATTGGGATGTTGGATGGAAATGGGATTCTTAAATTATTTTTGGAAGAAGTACTGGAATATGGCCATCTGGAGCGGAATTCGGTAACTTCTTAACCGATTATGATGGGATGGGATATGTTGGTCGGATATAAGGTTCATAAATGATTTTTGGAAGAAGTTCTGGAATAAGGGCATCTGAGACGGAACTCGGTAATTTCTTAACCGATTATGATAGGATTGGATATGTTAGATGGAAATAGGATTCTTAAATTATTTTTGGAAAAAGTTCTGGAATAATGCCATCTGGGGCGGAACTCTGCAATTTCTTAACCGATTATGACGGGATTGGGTATTTTGGATCGAAATGAATTTTTAAATTATTTTTGGAAGAAGTTCTGGAGTAAGACCATCTATTGCGGAACTGGGTGAATCTTGTATGTACATAGGTATATATTAATCCTTAATGATCGAATACTCAACGTGATTGAACTAACATTTTGTTTAAACAAATTATATTTGTTTTATTTATCTTAATTGCATATTATATGAACTGTAAAAATAGCCAGCAGCTGTATAATTTTCTCTTGTATTAACAGTCAAGAAGTGCTCATCGAAACGTAATATGTGTATTTATAATGCAAAAATGAATGTAGGGAAAATATTGGCGTCACTCTTTTTAAACTAGATTTCTAGTTTCTAACGTAAAATTTTGTTAGTGCGATATTTTTGTTTTGTCTAATTTTAATTTTAATTCCAATTAATATTTTTTAAGAATGGTAGGAATAATCATAATGGGCTATCGGGGTTGCTAATTAATTTGATATTTCAGCGGATAATTGAACTTTTTGGAATTACAGTAAATGCAGTAGGATAGAGAAATCAAACTAAATTCAAATTTATCAACTATAAACACGAGTTTCTTCTAGTTCGTATCGAACACCGCTTTAATAAAAATAATTATCTGATATATTCAGTGTGGTTAC
Source organism: Nephrotoma appendiculata (assembly GCA_947310385.1). Classification (NCBI taxonomy): domain Eukaryota; kingdom Metazoa; phylum Arthropoda; class Insecta; order Diptera; family Tipulidae; genus Nephrotoma; species Nephrotoma appendiculata. The sequence continues at coordinate 4,102,737 of OX371224.1, read as the reverse complement.
TGGGCATTCGTCCGCTCTTTTAAAATAAAATTTGTCGAAAAAATTTATATGAGATCGGCAATATTATATTTGCTTTTGCATAGTAAAATAATCGTAACAATTTTTGACGTCGAAATTTTTCCAGATTTACCATACGCTATATCACCGACGTCCGAGAACTGATTTTCAAACTTAAGCTTTATCCATAAATTGGGAGAATTTACGAATCGAGAGTGGTAGCTTTTTCTGTATGAGTTTTTTAATTTTTGCAATGATGTTGAAAAGTAAAGCACATATACAAAAAACGAGAAAGAATTAAAGGAATAAGTTAAAATTAAGGACTAAATTTCCAACAACGGTTGACCTTGTTGATTTTCTGAAAATTAAGCGGGAATAATGATTTGTGGAGTATTAAGTCTATGAAATTCTTTTTATAAATATTTGTAATTTTAATAGAACATAGGATGATCAGTGATCACATTCACATTATTGAATGCAGACTAAAATATTTAGTTTAATAACTGTTAATTTAACAGTATAGAATGCGACATCTAAATTCTACCATAACAGAGTAAATCTCGCTACCAATAAACCTTTTTGCAAAACATAAATTTAAAATGCTTTAATTGAATAAAATATTTGGAATGTTTGTAAATATTGTATAGTCACTACGTAAATGATAATGCTTTTACAATTTTAGGATTACCCTGTGTTTTCAATACAAAATAATTTATAATTTTCGTGGGCTGCTTGTTTAAAATTCTTAAAAAGTTTTTTATCTGTCTATAACCAACTTTTGCAGTTAATAGTACAAGAATGTAATTTCCCACTCAATGGAATGTGTAGAAAAAAATGCAAATTATTTCTTGTAAGACAAGTTTATTGGTCTTTCATATACAAATACCTGTCTCTTTTTGGGCAGACAACCTCTATGATTTTGTGTTACTTTATAACTTAACTTTCGCGTAAGTATCATCTTCAAGAGAATGTAAAAAACGCCGCTGCGATGTTTTGGCAACGCATCGTTAGGTCTACTTATGTTGTACTCTCACTTGTATAGTGGCTGCTAATTAACTTACCTATAATTAACCCCCATTTCTGGGGGTCCTTCCTATCCTTACCATCCTAACATACCATTTTGTTCTATTTTCCACTACAATCCATTCTTCATACTAGGAGCGGCTCGGTTCCGAGAATAGGATTTTTTATATTTTTAATTCATATACCAGTGGACCTGTTTTGGTTTTCCCGCGGAACTGGGAAAATATTTGGCTGTAATTACAAATTGCACTAATTCCCAAATATTTACTTCCCGTTCCCAAATGTATATTTTGACAGACAGGGAATAATTTTTTGGAGAAATTTGTTTTAAGTAGATATTTATAAACTAAAACTAGTATTGCGACCTTATTACAAGTTTAATTTATTTTTAAATATATATTTATTACAAAAACTTTGGGGAATAAAAAATTCCCAACTGCTAGAAAAACGTCGATAACTGCCAATTCCCTATTCCTGGGGAAAACAAGAATTGGTCAACTAGAAACAAAATTAAATGAAGCCAATCGATTTCTGGTTGTATTTTCTTGGGAATCGGACGCTTTACAGGTCGGTGGTGTCGATCGATGATATTTCATTCGGATCTTTGCAAAATTTAAGTAATGTATGCATTAATTGACTTATTAATTATTCAATCAACCCTCCTATATGAAACGAAAAACATTATCCTTACACCGGAAAATGCATACCCTACAAATATTTTCTTTTCATAGTTAAAAGTTCTTAGAAGTAGTTATACCACCAGCATGAAAATTAAAAATTTGTTAAACAATTTCTAGTGTTCAATACCAATCCGTAAAACTATTTAAACCGTTGTACACACGATGTGCGGGCGTTCCAAACGAATGTAGGTAACCTACTAAAATAATAATACAGAAGAAAAATTTTACTTTGACAACACGAGTATAGATAGATTGTGTTTATCGTGATATTGCTAAATCAATACTAAATTTTTTAATTTCAGCTGTACTCGTACATTACTCAATTTATCCCTTATTTACATAGAATACATATTTTTAAAAATACGTTCGTACCATATAATAATCTTCCCTTCCAAAAATTATTTATCTCATCTCATAATATTTTTCTTTGCATAAACATTTCCATTTTTCATATTTTCACCTCTCATCATCATCATTTAAATATAAAAAAAATATTATAACAACAAAAACAATATTTTGCCGGAAGGAAATTTTATGTAACCATCATTTCCCCAAGATTTTTTTTTGTATCCAACGAAGCCGGTTGCATTTTTAACATTTTAACGATTTTCTTATTTCTATGAACGTGTATTACATGAAGTTATAAGTTAACGTTAAGCACTTTAATAAACAAGACACAAAAACATATTTTTGTAAGCATTATTTCGCTTCAACGTACTCTTTTATTTAATTCGAGCACTTACTCTTATGATTATACTACCATATGAGATAATTACTTATAAAGAAATGTGTCAGATATTTTCATTCAAAGGAAATTGGGTATGCAGGAATATTGAATGTGACACCAAAACGACAAAATACGATTCTGTGGATCTGGAATCTGGAGGGAACCATCTAACTAAATGAACAAAACAGAAAATAAAAAATTCCCCGAACTAATATAAATTAATTTCTTAAATAAACTTCACCAAAAATTGGTTACATCAACTTGAAACGATAATATTTAAACAGATGGATTTTATTATTCTTTGTTATAAGGAAAATTATGCTCTGGCTGAAAATTGAAAAATACAAAATATTTGCCCGTATCGTGTGTATTTAAAAAAGAAAATAGCGTTCATGAATTTTTTATAGGACACAATTTGTGTGATACTCGTATGATTGTGCACGACACCCACTCACACATACGTATACATATACCTATACATAAAAATAAAATAAATGGACCTTAATTGAATATAATTAAAATAATTTTTAATTGAATTTTTATCTTTCACCATTTTTATTTTACTGTCTTTTGTGTTCACCCCAAGTATACACAACAAGATGTAATTACAACAAAGTATATTTTCATATTAATTGCAATATACTACAGAAACAACTACAGCACCATAAATTTGAAAATAAAAAGAAATTTAATGAATGAATGCATTTTGACCTCAGTAGAATATAAAATTGGGATTTCTTCTTACACTTGCATTACTACTTTTTTGGTACTGATGATCTTTAAATTTGGGATTTTTATGTTTTTTGCTGTAAAAATATAAAATACTAATTGAGTTGAACATTTAATTATGTATAGTATATAAATTAAGTTGTAATTAATTGGGTATGATTACATTATGAAAGTTTTTGTGTTTGGTATTTGTACAGGGTCTGATTTAATTTGACCGATAATTAGGTTTTCAGTAAAAGTTATAAATATGATGAAGTTATGGATATGATAGAAGAATTTTTTTTAAACAATATATTGGAGATTAACACTTTACTAAATGTTAGTGTTATTGAAATCTTAAGCATCCTCGAATCAGCTGGTATAATTTGCCATTTTTCCGAAACTTTATGGTGTGTTAAAATGAACATTAATTAATATATCTGGAGTGTTGATGCAATTTCACTAAATCAGGACTTACACCACAGTCTGTCTAAGCTATTACATTCACCAATTTTTTGGGAATTTACTTATTTTGTTATTGAATTTAAATAAAAAAGCTTTTATCAATAGGTGTAAGTAATTACGAGATATACTGCATTGCAGGTTGGGCAAATCACAGAGATATTCTCGAGGTCTCAACTATGTTTTTAGATAGCTTAAGGCATTCGTATTTTACAAAATGTGTCAATTTGCATATAGAAAGAACTTTTGTTATTGACTATAAAGGAGATTTTTTTTTGTGAATTTATACGAAAATTAGAAGTTCACTATATTACAGATTATTTTAGGGCTAACCAACATCACTGGTAAGACCCTAAAAACATCTATGTAATTTGGCTAATCACCAATAAATATGAAACCTTTTATTTACTTTCGTCAATTCATCAATGTAATAGTAAATGTTCCTTTCTCGCCATCTTAATACTGTTTTGCCCGAACAGAATCGTTCACTCTCCTCATGTTGTATATCGTCATAATCTATCAATATGGGCAACTTTCATCTTACTTCTGGGCCGTAACTTGTAGTAATTTATCTGATATTGAGATATTCATACGTTAGGCGAGGCCTTCTACCAAACACCACTATGGTAGGTGAGTTTTCTGCCGTATCATGCAATGTACTGCGATGTCCAACATGAGTAGCGGTGTACATTCTTCCCAGTTATCCCGGTCCGCATTGATTTTTCTCCACAGACAGAAGTGCGAGTTGCTATTCTTGCAGTATACTTCGAATCGACAACCAAAGTGATGACGAATGTGTCGCCTACTGTCCAGGTTTCTCGAATTACAATCGAAGAGGCTTCTATCCATGTGCTGAAGTAATCAATACACGCCAGCATGTATATATTTCTATCTGTGTTTCTAGAAAACCCGGTAATATTCATTGCTTGAACGATTCAAACGATGCTACAACATTGCATTACTGCATTTTTCCTTCCGTTCGAGTTTGCGGTCCGTTACTTGCGGCGTACTCTTTATAACGTCTGCACCATTCTTCAATCTCGTCGCGGCATTTGACCCATTAAAACCGGTGTCTTGTCGTTTTTATTTTATTTATTCCAGAATGTGCTCTGTATCTTTCATTGTGTATTTGTTGTAGAACCTCGCGTATCCAATTGGATGGTATAATTGGCTGTTTATTATTTCTGATGAACTCGTTGAATAACTGTGTGGAAATTCTTTAGTTCCTGTCTAATGCATTGCTGAACTCAACAACGCTCTCTGAATAATCCATCTGCATTATTTTACAACACCTCGTTGCTCAATCTCGAAACTGTACGCTTATAGTCATTCGTTTCACCTAGCTTATTGCCCCTACTCATTCGAAGAAGAAATTATAGGTAGCCAATAGTTCTCTGCGTATTAAACAATAGTTTTTTTCTGATTAAGAGCGGGATTGATTATAATATGCGACAACTCGCTCGTTACCTTCTAGCTTCTTTGATATCACTACACCTATTACTGTGTTACTAACATCTATATTCAAGATTTTTAATTTCCCACCTGTATTCGCTTTTGCCTTCTTTGCAACCTTACGTTGTTCTTGTTGATGGTATTGTTGAGGTTTACGTTCACTATAGTTTGGTAGTTTCATTAGCTTTAGCTAGTGAATGCTCCTTACGGTGAGAGTTCTGCTCTTCGTTCTTTTATAGGTTTTTCTTTTGTTTATGCATCCAATCGGTTTCTCTTGGAAGTTCGCATCACCTGTATAGAACTAATACTGTTAATACAGCCAATTGGTCTGTTTTCATTTTAACTATTGAAGTAAGAAGGGTTTCTGAAAGTACTCTATCACTTTGGTCTGCATTAGCTCCTCTTATTTCTTCTTTAACTTAACGATTTCCACTGACTTGCAGACTGTGCTTGTTTATGTGGTGATCTGGATATTTTTAAACTTCATATGAATGGGCATCGCAATGGTCGCTAGAGGGTTAATTATGGCTAACTGAGTAGTTGGGCTACCACCTGGGGTAAACATTGTTTTTGTTTTGAACTCATTTTTTTAAGAACTTGTTATCGAAGCAGTCACCAACCTAACCAATGAAATTGGAATGGGATCAGTGAAGAGAAGGTCATTTGCTAGGCTCTCGGTATTCGGTTATCCCGCCGTTTCTCGGTCGCCAGAACCTCGTTGGTTGACAATTGGGCTGATATAATGACCTTCTAAACCAGCGCCCCTTGCCCCATAATAGGGGGTATATTTTTCAAATATGAATCACCACGAAAACACACAACTTTATTATTCAAACGCTGTTACGGTCCTCCCCGAGTCAGTCAATTTTATTTGATTCAAAATTAAGATAAACATGTTTTGGAAATAAATTTTATAAAATTTCATAGTTTCATGTTCCTTTGTGAAATAAAATTTAAGTTTGCATTTTTTCCTGTGTGACAAATAGTTTAATTTGATATTTTAAAATACAATGGTCTTGTGTGTATTGTTTGATTTCGAGAATGTGAAGTTTCCGTGTGACTGTTACTACTAATTCCACTTGCAGTTTGCAATACAATTGATTTCCTCACCTTTACCAATGATTTTCCCTTTGATGATTACATTTGTTGCTGAGCTCACGTTCAAAACATGCATGGGTACTTTCTGCTGGAGTTTCACCAACTTCCTCGCACGCAACAACCCATTATTTTTAACACTCGCAGATCACGATATATTTAGTGGCAAATTATTTTCTCGCACATCAGAGAAATCTCGACCGTGTCTTCGATCATAATTCGCATTGCATTTTATTCACCTGAATTTATTTGAATGGGTAGATTCATCTGTTGTTGTTAGCAAATTATAACGGACAATATCATCAATCTGTTTGGATCTAACATACGAATAACCTATTTCGAAGCTCCACAACTCAATCAGTCGCTGTACTTACTCTGACTGCATTCGCAACGAATATCGGATGGTTCGGATTTAAAATTCCTTTTATACGATCTAGTTCTGTTTCAACAGAACTGTCTCCAGTTTGCACCTGTAATTGCTTAATTTAGTTTATCCCTGCCTGGCTTATCTCTCAAAAACCTTGATAGATGGCCAGCTACTTTTACTCCGAGGGACTTTATTTCTCCTCATTCTTTTATAATTTGAAGATCTTCGACATGCTTAAGTGAGTTTCCGGTATTGTTGATTAAATTTCGCATTTTATTCTTTGCGTAGCTTAGCAAATTGTCCACCTGGTTCGTCTAATTTTGTGGCTTGTTGGTCTAATTTGTCGCTTTGCTCTGGTTTGAAATTGATTGAACTATGCGCCTTGCTCTTCTAGTTTGCCATCGATTTCACGTCTATCAGTTGAAGCAAGAATGTCTTCAACCTTTTTTTCCATGTTCAAGGATGGTTTCTTTGTTCAGGAGTAGTCGGCTGTACTGCAATAATGTTTGTTATTATTCTACAATATGTTTAGAATCGACCCTCATCGAACTCATTACGGAAAGAATGAGCCAGTCTCTAAAATGTTGTACGAAGCTAATCAGCACTGCCATTTTATCGATTTCAATATGACAAAACGCACGTTGAAAAAACGTTTTTATTTTATTGTCATTTTATTTTGCTTGACTTTATCTTTTATCTATTTTAATTTTTTTAATCTATCAAATCTGTTTGTACTAAGCAGACTCAACTTCCGTTTTCCTGCCGTCTGCGACGGGTATCGTCTTGCTTAACTATTCATTTAGCTATCTACTTATAATCACATTTGATTTTTTTGCCGCTTTAAAATCAAATTTTTTAATTTCAATGGTTAAGCAACTCGATATCCTTGTTTATCATTCACTTGAATTATACTCAAAAAAATAATAATAATACATATGGAGACTCCCCGCGCGCGGTTGAGAGAGGTAATAGGTCGTCGGGATAATTTATTATTATTTATTATTATTATTATTTCTGTTTCAGCTTTTTCTTCCATAGCGGTCTGCAACCTCTATAAGAGGATGTTTTATTGCCTTTGCTTAAAAGTCCGAGCCTGTTTACCTTTAATTACTGGGATGTATAGTTGTTAAAATACGAATTCTTGGTAAATTTTTATCCTCGAAATCTTTGCAAATTTACTATTCGCTATAAGTACGAAAAAGTTGTTTTCAAAAGTTTTCTGTGTGTATGTGGTTGCAAAAGATGCCGTGCAGACTAAATCCGCGTGAAACTTTATGCTTAAATTCTTTCGACAAATTGGGAGGGCCCAGTGATGTGTGACCGAAATCGGTCAACCGTAAGTGGTACAAATATTGAAAATTATGTAGGATTTAAAAAAAAAATGATTAAAAACAAAACAACAAAATTAGTTGAAATCAATTTTTAAATTTTGCCAGAAATCAGTTCTGATAAAAAACTAAAATTTGGCATCTCTCTAGTCTATATGCGGATTGACTAGTTGGGATCCTTGTGAAATGTGGTGAAAATCTGTGTACCGGAAGGAACTCGTACCACATAGGAACTTTTTAAATTTTCCAATGATGTTGAAAAGTATATACATTTACAAAGAAATGATAATAAATTTGAAGATTATATTTTTAAAAAGGGATGACCTTACTGGTTTCCTGAAATTTAAGCCGGGAATAATAATTTTTGCTTATACAATTTTTACCAAAATGACGGTTAAGTTTGTCATTTTAGATTCGTGGTAAAATAAAGGGGTGTTAACATATTCAATCTTCCATGTTGTCGAACAATTTTATATTCTACTATGTTTTGTTATTTTTTATTACTGTCGATAACTTCATAGTCGTCACTCGTCAGTCAATATCACTGGGGGAGAAAACATTTTTTTACGAATTTGATCTGAGTGCTGTCGTGCAGACTAAATATTGTTGATTCTCTACATCCCAGACTAATTGACTAATCGAAGTAAAGTTTCTTACTTAATCCTTTTCCGTAAATTGGCAGATCCCAGTGAGTTTTGGTTGGAGCTTCCATAGGAGCTTTTTCATTTTTGCAAATATTTTGGAAAGTATATCATTTACGAGAAAAACGACCAAGAACTAAATGATTCTACATTATATTTGCAACAATACCGGTCTAGATCAGTTTTCCAAATTTAAAGCAAAAATGACGATTTTTGACAAAACACTTTTTTTCAACAAAAGCTCGGCCCCTGTACAGCAGAGATGGATTGATTAATCGAAATGAAACTTTATACCTAAGATTTTACCAAAAAATTTGGAGGCTCCAGTGAAGTTTAGTTGAAATCGGTCCACCGGAAGCGATGGGTGCCATAAGAGCTTTTTCGTTTTTTTGCTGATCGGGATGAAGCTTCATACTTAAGTCATTTTTGAAATTGTACCGGAAATGACGAATTTTTATTTAAAAAAATTTATTTGATCAAAATTCGGCATCTACAGTCCAGTCGGATTGGCTATTCTGAATAAAACCTCATCCTTTCGAAATTTTTATGTTATGTCCATAGAAATTGAATTTGGTACCTTTCCCTACCGATCTAAAATATTTAAAAAGCACTATACAGTACGGAATAAATATACATCACCTAATGTTACAGTTCTCTAATAGACAAGTTTTCTCCATGAACTTCTTAACCGCTTTATTTATATTTCCCCATTTTTCCATTCGACGGTTTTTCTATTATAAGAATAAAATTAGATTTTCTTATTTTTCTAGACATAAAATAATTTAATTTAAAATAGCTTAATTGTTGTTTGTTTCATTATGTATTACTTTCAATTTAAGTAATCATCATCTTCCCGCTGTTCACTCTCAACGTTGGCTGTTGTGTTCTACACAAAAATGTTACACATAAAGTGGAAAATCAATATTTTAAAGTGAAATTCTTTGTTGGTGGTATATTATGTGTATCGTTTGGCTTTTCGGTGTGTTGTATTTTTTGTTATCTGAATGAATGCGGAGAAAATGGAAAATTCATATTAAGAAGCTTGTTAAGAATTATTTATAGAATTTTTATATAATGGTTTTATATAGAAATCAATTAGACTTAAAAAATTGTCACAAAGGCGCGCTATGCCGCTATCAAAACAAAAAATTATATTGATTATCTCATTCTCTATACTCTAGTAAGTGGCTCAAAATAAACACGTTTAAATGTTACAATTTCAGAAATGTATGTGTTTGTTTTCCCACTGATTTTATGTCCCGCCAATCCAAAGCATTTCGTGATCCGTGATACGAGACGAGTCGACGAAGTATCTAATCTGATTATTATTTTTTACATTTGCTTGTACAAAATACATTTTTAACATTATACATTTATGAATTAATCAAATATATATTTATTTATATTCATATTCACATACAGATATTGTTACGTTTGTTAAATGAATCAATCAATGTCTGTCTACCAAGTTAAACATTCATCTATTTCCCAGAGTGAAAGCACGAACGAAACATTTTATTTTATTTTATTTAAATTCGTATGGAAAACCGCGCATCTAACGAGATGAAATGAAAAGATCTTGAATTGGCAAATATAAATCTTGATTCCGTCGCTTATAAAATGAATATTGATTTTATAAATCTAAAGATTATCATTGTAGTATATGCGTGATTTTTGCACTGTGTGTTTAGTAAAAATGTTTGTTTAATACGTTTAGGGTTAGATTACTTGACACTGTTAAAATTTTATGTTTGCTGAGCGAAATTTGACCTTTCATAATAATAAATCTACATATATGCGCTGAAAAAAAAAATACTAAAGAAAATTCTGTACTAATTGTCTATAAAAACGTTTTAAAATTGTAAGTCTGTCTAGACACTAAACTATATAGTGCGACTACACAATATACTACCAATTTGTTAACGCCGCGATATGCAATACTGGGTAATAAATAAATGCGAAGAATGGGACTTTTATTGTTACATAACAAGGATTTTTTTCTATTAATGCTTGGTATTTTATCGTAAATTTTCCCAAGCAAAAATAATATTTTCATATAGCTTTAAGAAATTGTGAGGATAAACGAGTTGAACGCGGGGCTCCAGTTAGACTGAAATTAATTGTTGCTGAAATTGGAAATAAAAATCTATTTTACGTTCATGATTTATAGATTTAACATGAACTCATTGTTCTTGATTTAAGGATGAGTATCGGGTAGTTTGATGATTATAGTTATGCATATCTGAGTTGTAATACCAGAAACAATCTACTTGCTCAATTATCCTTTGCGGTAAAGAAAAACTAATACCTAGTAGTTTTCTATGTGTAGGTGCGATGTGAATTTACCACCGCAAAAATAAAAAATGTTGTGATTTTTAAATTGAAGCAAATAAGAAAAAGACTGAATATCTGAACTTAATACATATACCCTTCCAAGAACACGTTATTCGAAGAATACGGTTTCGAAAAACACAGTTACCCATTTCCTCAAATTGCACGGTTTCAAACAACACGATTTTCGTTATTCTCTTTTATTTTGTTTTTTGTATATCATAACAAAAATAGAAACTAAAACGTAACCTTTTTCTTTTCTTTTTTGTTTCGAAGAACATGGTTTTAAAGAACACGGAACGAATTAAGCTCGATTTATATTATACGTTCCTTTCAGTTCCTTCATTTATCGTGTCAGACAAAAAAAAACATTGTTACATGTATTTTCATAGGAGTATTTATATTATCCGTTCCGTAAGTGTAGGAACGAATAATATAAATACTCCTATATAAAATATATGTAACAATGATTTTTTTTGTCTGATACGATAAATGAAGGAAGTGAAAGGAACGTATAATATAAATCGAGCTTTAATCGTGTTGAGGGTTTCCTGTATTTGTATTTTTATAAGAAAAATTAAACAATTACAAAATAAATAAAAATTCAGTTCATAAAAAATAAACAATAACAAAACAAATAATAATTAAAAGTGAATTTTCTCGCTTTTAATTCTCCAAAATCCTTAACAAATCCTCCATGTCTAATTGATCAGCAATTTCTTTTTCTATGAAAATCGTTGCTAGACCAACTAAACGATCTTGACACATCTGTGATCTCAGATATGATTTTATTATTTTCAGCTTTGTAAAACTTCTTTCAGCACTAGCAACTGTGACTGGTAACGTTGACAGTATGCAAAGTTCTATCGGCAAGTTTGGGACTATACTTCAACAAATTTAGACGTGTAAATATATTTTAACACACTTTTTGGATCGCTTTTCGATTAAAAAACATACTCTGAAGTTTAGTTCTGGTGATACTATCGGTTCATCACGACCTTCGTATAAAAATTGTGTACTCTTTCTGCTAACGCGTACGGGTTCTTCCTCATAAAACCCTTCAAAAATTTTAAATTTCTCTAAAGCCAGAGACAAGTCTAAATGCTGTGATTGCAGCATTTTGCTGACAATGTTAATTTGCAATAAAATGTCGTACCACAATACCAAGGAGCAAACAAATTTGAAGTTTTAATTATTTCTGACTATTCCCTTAGCTTCTACACGACTTTTTTACTTGCGGTAGAGTTGTTAAAGTGTTTCAGTTATTTCAAATAGGGTATCGTAAATTTCACTAATTTGAAATCGAAGCGCCCGAACGACATCTAACCTACTTTCCGAACGAGTGGCACTTGACGGCTTTACAGTAATATCGCGTACGTGCCTTAATAATACACTCAAACGATACATTGATGCAGAGAAATAGATATAAACTAGCTGATCTGTGACTGAATAATCAGTCACGTGAATACATTTTATTGAATTTTTGGTTAAGAAATGATTAAGAAGATTTTTTAAGATTTAAATTTGATGCACTTTTAACAAAAAAAAAGTAAATTCATATACGCGGTTAATTTTTAAATCTTAAACGGCAAGCACGCGCTCAAATCCACACAGTATGATTTACGCGCCAAGTCAAATATTCATATCTCAAACGGGAAGCGTGCGCTCGGGATCACATGATTGCACTTACGCGCCCAAACCAAATATTCAATTCTCATACGGGAAGAGCACGCTAGGGATCACATGACCACTTACGCGCCCAAACTAAATATTCAAATCTCAACTTGTGCTGGAGACATTTTCATTATCCACTGCAGCAGTTGTTTGACGAAATGCATCCAACTGCTTTTCGTTTAGCAGTTGAATTCATAATTCAGCTTTTTCGGCTTCTCGAACTGTATCGAAGGCTTGCACTTCTACGGGACTTCTCGATGGAGTTGGTAAGCCAATCATAGTGCCAGAAAGTCTGTGCTGTATAAGAAATGAGAATTATGTTGATATCGTGTAGAGCCAAATTGTTTGCTACATTTATATGGTGTTGGCTGTAATCAAGAGTCATGTCATCTGCATACTTCATCCAGAGATCAAGAGGTTTTGAACGTTGACAAAAGCAACAAATATGAGTGAAAGTCTCTCGAAGCTGTCTTGGCATTTGAAAGACTGCTGTTTCAAGCAATGATCCCATTCATCATCGTTTACCATACCTCGTGCAGCTCTAGCTTCTTTGAAGGTTTTGTAAATAAAGCCATTGAATGTTCGTACAAATTCAAAGCTGGTGGAACCACGAATATGTAGCAAAAGTAGCCGCAGGAACAAACGCTCCTCATCTCTCAAGCTTACTGTATACATTCGTGCAACAACCTTCTCTCCACCTCTTTTGTAACAGTAGTCTGTTACAATTTGCTAAAGTCATACTAAGAAAAAAAAAATACAATCGCACTATTTCTTCTTTTGCATCGCGTAGGGGTATTAATATAATAGATATAGATAGAAGATAGATAGAAGCTGACCTTCGACTGAATAATCATTCACGTGAATACATTTTATTGAAATTTTGGTTAAGAAATAATTAAGAAGATTTTTTAAGATGTAAATTTGATGCACTTTTATCAAAAATAAAGTAAATTCATATACGCGGTTAATTTTTAAATCTTAAATACATAGAGAGTGTCATGACAAAATTGTATTTTTACACTCACAACTATTAACACCAAATTGTATGTAAAATCATTTTATGTTCTCTGTTTTGTTTAATTGAGATTCAATTACAAATTTTCTACTCATTTTGTCATCACAGTGTTATGACAAAAAACATCGGCAATTTTAATAAATTTTGTCATTGTCACGGTGTAATACGCATGACTTCAGATTCATTAGTTGCTTTCCAATCGACCACCGCCAGTACTTATAAACACTTAAGGTTTTTGTCTTTGCTAAATTAACTACTCGCAACTGTTCTACCTTTTTATTATGAGTAGTTGAAAGCAGTTACGATAAATTTGTCCGCTAGGTGATTGTGTGAAGTATTTTTCTGCCAAAAATATGTTTGAATGTCGTATGTGAAGCGCTAATAAAATCCTGGTATAGATATTATTTTATTAAAAAGTTATCACAAATAAACTACACATTTGTAGGTTATGTTTTGCTTTTGTGCTTTCCAATCGACACTTTAGCCAATACACATTTTTCGCACTTATAAGTACTTGCGGTGGTCGATTGGAAAGCAACTATTAAACATATTTTGTCATGGCATTCTGGCGTCGTGACAAAATTTTACTGAAAACACCTGAGGTACCCGTTTCAGGTACTTCCCGGTGGAATTTTTCCGATTTTTCTAGCAAAGGAACACCGCTATATTTATGCCGACATACCGTGAAAAATTTAAACGGATCGGATCATGTTTAGGGGTCATTTTAGGGTTGAGTTTGAAAAAATTAAGCGTATTAATATAATAGATAGATGCATTAAATTAAATCAAAGAATGCGGCAGTCTGCATACAACTATTAGCTGCATCGTTCAATACCAAGTTGAGAGGGTCTAAATGCAAGTCTAAATGCTGTACCCTTGTCTTCTCATGACATCAAGATTTACGCATAATTCCTGCAACTTATCGATTACAATTTTTGTCATATTTGCTCCAGTTGTATCATGTAATTCAAGAAAAGTTACAAAGTGTTCAGAAACTATGACTTCAGCTGCTTTTTCTGAAGATGATTCAGTTGCACTGATAAACCTTAAACCAACTATCATCTGCTCCTTGTGGCTTATATCGAGGGTACAATCTAATATAATTAAGTAGTACTTTGCTTGTTTTAGTTTCGTTAAGACGTGATCTTTGTTTTTATTGGCAAACAATTCAACGATTTCATTTTGAATTGTTTTTCCGAGATAGGTGGTGTGAATTTCACTTGTTGTTATTCGTCGAATATGTTTACTCATACTAGAATCATAGTTTCCTAAGAATTCCAGCAAGAGTCCTAATTAATGTTATTATTCTTTCAATAACTTTTCGCCAATGTTTCGTTTAAGTGTGAATTATTTTCTGTTTAATGTCATCATTGGTAGTACCTGATTTAAATCTCACCTCCAGCTCTCTCCAATTTAAATATGAAATAGTGTGAGCACTTGATGTTTCATGTCATTTGATAATAACAGAAAGGTTTTCCCTATATCGGCATCCGTCGTTCCGATGACAAGGAGAATTTCCCTATCGTAAATTTATTTTTATTTTTTTCTAACACGTAAATAGTTTTATTCATGGAAATGAGCTACGGCCAAGGGGAGATTTGAATTTGAAATCAATATGCAGGATTGCCAATATCCTGCCGCTCATCGGACTTATCGATTTTGTATTTTCATAAATCGCAGATATTGCATATAAGATCCGCAGCTTGCAAAAATGATAAGTGAGAAGGTGAGAGGTTTTAATTAATATTACAAATTATTTAATTTAATTTGGATATCGCGATTTTGCTGCGTTAAAATAAAAAACGGTAATAGTTTTAATTTTTGAATTAAAATTTGAAGCAATTAGGTCAATTTATGAATATTTTTTGCCGCCAAAGACATATTTATTTCTTCAACATAATTTTAAATAAAATGTTGTATAATAGTGACGTTTCTAACAGTTAACAAAAATGAATGTGTATGTGTATGTGCATTGTCAAAATATTCCTTATTAGAATTTTGAGTGAAATATAGAAAAAACTTATGAAAATATGTTTTATTATGATAATTACAAAAAGCACACCGCCCCTTTCTAACTATCTACGTTTCCAAAAATTAGCTCGTTCAGGTTATATTGCATTCCTATTTAAATACTTGTGGTAATAAATGCTTCAACTAAAAAAGTTGAAAGAAACTACTCCACTATAAATTACTACAATAATTCGATTATAAATTCACACCTTATGATGTGATGAGTAGAACTTGTTTAGTGCATTCATAGGGTTGATGGCCAATAACAAGATATCGCAGGGTTTGTACAAAAGTGCCACTATTATCGGATGTTCCTATCTCATCAATTGGCTTAGTTTTTCAAATGCAAATGATGGTTTTCCCAAACGGATTGATACTGGACGACTTTTGCAAGAGTAGAACTAATTTAGGGCACTCATACAGTTTGAGTGGTTTACTTTAAATAAACAATAGCAGGACATCATAGAGTTTGTACCAAAATGTCATTATATACAGATGACACCAATAGGCTTAACCCTTTAAGTGATAAGAGTGGTAATAAAATGAAAACGAGCTTTACACAAAATAATGTTTCGCTATGGTTTGGAAATCAAATCTAAGTCATTTGAAAGGTTAAACCTATACAAATCATCATATAGTGGCATTTTAATGGAAATCACTCAAACTGTATGAGTGCACTGAATAAGTTCTACGGTTTGAAAATGCCACCGTTATCATTCGAGAGGTTAAGCCCATTGGTGACTTTGAATTTGAACTGTTCTCTACGATCGCCTGTGGATAGATGAATATGTTGTGGCCAACACCCGATTGACTCTTTTCCCATGAATGTATAAAATGAAAGATCTCGAATATACCACACTCCATTTCTAAATCGTAAAAACAACCTTTCCGAACTTTTGGTAAAAACTGTCCTACATAATCCAAAAAGTTGGCATTTCGGGTACATAAATTTTCACCAAATTTCGTAAGGGTCTCCCAATTTGTCAATAAAGCTTAAGTAGGAAGTTTCTTCCTAATAGTCAATCTGTATTAAATTATCACTTGCCATTTCTTGTAAAATTTGGAAAGAAATTTTGAACAAATTTTTTGAAATTTAATATACAATCTTTGTGTTTTTAATCGTTTTTCGTAAATGCTGTACTTTTCAAAATATTTGCAATATACGTAAAAGCTTCAATGGAAACTGCTACGATTTCGGCCAACGTCACTGGTTTCTCCCAATTTATGGTAAAAGGTTAATTATGAAGTTTCATCCTGATCATTGAATCCGCCTGGGCTGTACGGAGGCCGAACTTTTGCTGAAAAACAGTGTTGGTTAAAAATTGTTATTTTCGCTTAAATTTTGGCTTAAATTCTCTTCTCAACCGGTGTTGTTGCAAAATTGTTTTAAAATCATTTAGTTCATAGTCGTTTTTCTAAATATTTGTAACAAAACGTAATGGCTGGTATGGAAGATGCAAGCTGCTACTTCCGGCGACTGATGTTGACGAGAAATCATCCCAATTTATGGAAAAAGCGTCTCGGGGTCAAAATGTTTTGTGATTATTTTACTCCGTAAAAAAAAGTAAAATGGTTCTCGTCGCTAAATTTAATTGTTTGATCAACATAAGTATTTACAGCTCGATGATTTTTTTTAAGGAAGTATTAACTGTCCAGTGGATTTAATATCCTTTGAAGCCTTTGAAAGTCAATTAATACTCCCCTTTCATTCACGCACAGACCACCCATTCTAACAATTACAGTACACCACCTGCACATTGCAAGCTCCATGTCAACCTGTACACTGACATGGACGATGGTTCGGCGAAGAATTCTGCACTCCAACAGAGGGTGTTAGTGGTGTTTATTAACAGAAAAGTTGATTTGAATCACCAAACACGAAAGATATATTTTTTATTTAAATATTAAAATTGATATATGAATCATCACCCATCACTTTATGATGCCACCCAACATTTAAATATGATACTTTTTACGCTATTGGCCGTAGGCACTTGGCGAAACACACTAATACTTAATAAAGACATTTTTATTAATCACTTGTTTTTTGTTTCGCAGTTATTTTGAATAATTTTCAAAAAGTTTAAAAAATCACTCGATCGATTTCGACTTGTTAGGTCATCATCAGGAGTATCTACTGATTTGTGTTAGTAAAAAATTTTGTTATATAGTAGAAAAAAGCAAAATATAAATAAAAGAAGAAATAAAAGAAAAAGCCTATGACTCATCGCACACCTGCGCGATCCGTAGATTAATTTTTATTGCTTATTTTTTATTTTTTTTGCCCTCCTTCTTTTATTTATATTTTGCTTTTATTGCTTATTTTTTATTTTTTTGCCCTCCTTCTTTTATTTATATTTTGCTTTTTTCTACTATATAACAAAATTTTTTACTAACACAAATCAGTAGATACTCCTGATGATGACCTAACAAGTCGAAATCGATCGAGTGATTTTTTAAACTTTTTGAAAATTATTCAAAATAACTGCGAAACAAAAAACAAGTGATTAATAAAAATGTCTTTATTAAGTATTTAAATATGAATCCAATATGGGATCCGTTAAGAACGGCATAATTTAAAATTGCATTTTTTAAAACCATATATTTCAAAACGGTATTTTTTGAATGGCATTTCGAAAACTGCATTTTGCAAAACGGTATTTTTTAAAACTGCGCAAGGTGGAATGGAATCTTTTAATCGATTATGGAAGGTACTCTCTCTCTCTCTCTCTCGGCACTATATCCCCTCGAGGGATTTGGCCGCGTCACATGAGGTTTCATAATCATATTTTCATTTCGGATAATGAGTGATTAATTCATTGATCCTAAACCAGCCGTGAAATTTTTTCCTTGTCACCACTGGGAATCGAACCCGGGACTGGGGCAGGTGAAAGGTACGGTTATTTATTAATGGAACACGATAAAATTTGACATGAATGAAATTTTTGAGCGATTCTTGGATTAAATTCTAGGATAAAGCCAAATGAAAATGAACTTGTCTATTTCTTAGTCGATTAAGATCAAATTTCACATATTCCTATGGCAGGGCTGAATTAAAAATGAATTGGAATAAAATTGATGAAATGAAATTGATTATGACAAATTCCTTCTACGTGTTTTATATAAAAAGTAGGTATGTTATAAGAAAGGTATTCACCTCCATCACCTAAATTTTTATATAGAGCTTCGAAGATCTTCGTTATTACAATGTTGCATGACCGTAGCGGCCCATGGGAATACCACATATTATTTATGTTGTTTGATATTTAAATACAGAAATTAGCCGCCTGCATACCGGTCTGCATTTATTAGTAGAATTGCCAAAAAACTAAAACTACCAATGGAGAAATTGAGAAACTGGAAAGCGGAAATCCTCCATCTGCAAAAAACCTAAATATATTTATTAAACAACAAATATAAAAACATAAATTTAATTTTAATAAAATGCGCAAATATGACTTTTTGAAAGCTATTGCTGGAAATATATCCTTTTAATATGTAATTAGTATTATAAGTTAAAATTTATTTATTTTTGTATGTATTTATTTTTGCACTTTTGAAAATATAGAAGAAACAACTTACAAACTAAATAAACTATAAATGTCGTTTTGAAATATACAAATTTGAAAAATGCCGTTTTGTATCTATGTCGTTTTGTACCTTATTCCGTTTTGAAATATGCCTTTTTGAGAAATGCCGTTTTAAAAAATGCCATTTGGTGTCATTACCAGAGAAACATACTCTTCCTCTGATCAAGAGAAAGGTACTCGAAATGAGGTTTGTTAAAGCTATTCTGGTTTTCGTGTATATTTCGGTAATATTTGTATTTGGGAAATCTTAAACCAGTATTTCGATATTAAAAAAATCGTCGGTTACCCTGTATTAATATGAACCAAAAATATTTTGTGCTTTCGTTATTAAACTGATTAAAGTATTGTTTTAACAGGCCTGCCAGTAACTACTGCTAGCTGATACTGGTGTTAAGATTATGGGTCGAATCGTGGTTTACATCACCTACATCTAGCAACTTTATCCGCCGTCTATTCTATTACAGTTTATTTTAACTAATAAAATTGATTGAAGTGAAATTTTGAAAAATTTTCATTGTTGCTGTATGTTGCAGTTAAATATTAAATTTTGATTATGAAACCAGATGCATAACTGACAATTCAATAAATTATTTCTAACAATGACCATTATATCTAAAATGATCTACCATTAATATATTTCAAGTTTTATCATCACAACAAAATAAAAATCTAGTTTCTGACTGATAAATGCATTGTACATTCATTTAGCTGCTAAACTCGTACAGAAGGATAATAAAATACAGCATACAAATTATGGTAATTAAATTTTTATTTTAATTATAAACTTTTTTGATAAAACTGCATTCAGTCTCTACGTACCTAAAACTTTTTGAAATGAACTAAGTTCTTAACTTATTTAGTTATAATGCTACGTATAGAAGAATCTCCGAAACTGAATCTGATATTTTCATAAATTAATGAAATTATGCAAAAAAAAACATTTGAATTCGAATAATGGTGGAAATAATAATATTAGTAATTTATTTTTTAAGAGAAACTGTTTCATTTTCCGATTCTATTATAATTCATAACTGAACGAGAAAATTTTATAAATAGAAAAACAAATAAAAAATTTTATTTTTGGTCTACTAAATGATTTTCCATTTTATTTCCATGCCCATTTTCAAAACAAATACAAATTTGGTTAAATGGATTTTCTAAATATTTTGTTCTTGCTTCTTTTCGAATGAAATTTATGTTGTATCAAAATGATATGTTTGTTTGGTGTGTTGTGCCTGAAGGGAGATGTAACATTATACCTACATTATATGTAAATATTTTTTATTTTTTGGTAGCTTGTAAGCTTTTCCTTTGTATTTTTCAAATTCCCACGATATGGAAAATTAAATAAAATTCGGTATTTTTCTGTTCAGTCGTACATTATGCGGTTTACCTATGTACAAGAAAAGTATGTTACCCAATATGTTTATCCCAAATGCAGCCGCATCATAATAATTCTCCTGTCACAAAACAAAAATGTAATAAAAAACCAAATTTTAAGTGGAGAAAACACTTAAAAAAAGTGTCAACGTTTAAAAATAAAAGTAAGAAACACTGTAAATTTGCAGTTGAACAAATAATAAAAAGAAAAATTGAATTTTATTTTGAATAAAAGCATAACTAAAGGTGGGAAATAAAGTTTTCACCTGCAGAATAAAAATACCATAACAATAAAACAAAATTATTTTCTCGTTTATTTATGTTCCCAGGTGCATAAAAATCAATTGAAAATGTAATGAAAGAAAACAAAAAGATTTTTTTTTATGTTGTTTTTCTTATTTTCCCAATTTTCATTTATTATTTGTTGTGTTTATTGGTTTTTCGAATGCTTTATATATTTCCCAACCAATACTGACACGAGTTTATGGATACGTAGTGTAGAATTGTACACAAACTATATAGATAGGTTAGACATGGTACGTTAATCACACAGCAATATACGAGGCACAAAAAAAAGGAAATTGAAAATTGACAAAATAACAAGGGAACACAACTAGAGGTGATTTTATTTTATTTTTTTTTCTCTTAACAATTTTATTATATATTCTTTCCAATGAATAAAAAATATATACAATCGGGGCACAACAAAAGCACCAGCAGCAGCACACAAGGAAAAGAAAAGAAAATTAGGATTATATCTACTGGGATATGTAAATGACATAAAATAATATGTTAGACATTCGCATCAAACATAACAATTTGTGAGATAGATCTAAAGGTGAAAACATGACATGCACTGTATAATGTATTGGCCATTCATTCAATTCAATTATTTGACCCAAGATTTTATTTCCATGATTTTATTTGTATTTGTTGTGTGGTTTGTAGCTATAAATTATTCATAGGATTTTTTTCTTGCTGTGGGTAACATAAGCCATTGTTTTGGCCTTAGATAAATAACAAGTGTCAGACTCAGGCGTCGTGTAGACAAAAAAATCTTAGCTTCTTTTGATATACGGACATATTTTTCTCACTATACCCATATGTATGACCGGAAATTTGATTAATTTAAGGAAGTCTACAAATATATTTATACCAGTACAATATAAAAAGCATTATTACTATCCATACCTTAGATTCTGATTCTATGAATAAGGAGTTTCTTAAAGATTAACAATAAATAACAAGTCATAACAGGTGACGCTACTTTTAAACTACATTAAGAGATGTATAATAAATTTAAAGCTATATAAGAAGGGACGCATATTAACAACGATCCAAAACATACCGAAAATATAACTATTAATTGGTCGAGGATTAAGAATATTATTGATCATTATGCATGTTGTTCAACGTCATTGAATTCCATTATAGGAAATGGCAGTCGTCATACTGCGTACACAAAAATTGCCAATTTCCAATTACCAATTGTATTTTTGCATTACATATTTTAGCGCGTAATCGCAGGTAATTAGGTATATTCGAAGTGTCATCAGTTGTATTTGGTCATGAAATTAACTATTTTCAAGCTTAGCGAGGAATCTTCTTTCATGTAAGGCTTCACTTTCCTATAAAATTTCGAATTTAAATCTTTCAGATCTTTCTTACCTTATTCTAAACCTTTAGATTCTTTCCAAAATAGTACTAAAAATTAACACTTAGATTACTGTTGTATACACACATGTTTCTGCCATCGCATTATTTTTACTGTTAACATATGTCTATAACATACTCCAAGTGGAAGGGTGCTATGGATGAATGGCCGATTTAAACAGGTAAGTTCCAATGTCTAGAAGTATAGAGAAGAGAGAAATATAGTTCACTGCAATCGTTATTATATACAGTTGCAAAATTACCCAATGGCGAGCTTGATGCATTTACTTGTAAGATTCGTAAATCCTTTTGGTTTCGATGAGACCAAGAACAATTTTTCGTTGTGTTCGGTTTCTTTAGTAAAGAGGTCTAGAGCGAGTGAAGCAAAAAAGTACATCGTGCATTACTGTATTTAACTGCCGATAGTCCCACAGTTCTCCAATCGTGATCTTTGTTTTTAGTGGATAAGAAGCAGAAAACGATGCTTAACAAATACCCAATTCCCCCCTCTTAACGATATGATGATCTACGGATTGCTTAGGAAAGAATTGTATATAAAAATTGGACGATTCCAATTCTATTTTAGCTGGAAAAATGATTTATTATTTTTAAATAATCATATGTCAACAACATTTTTTTAAATTTTGTTATAATTCGCTAGATTGATATGTTTATTTATACTATTTATATATGCATACATTTGTTGGGAGTGTAAAAAAGTTCGGTAAATCTGTAATGGAAAATATTGAACATCGAGCTGTGATTAAATTACTTGTAAAGGAAAATAATACTTCTAAGATTATCAAAAGATGAATGAAAATTGTTTATAGGGAATTTCTTCTTACAAACAATAATGAAATGAGTCGGTCTCTTCAAACAAGGTAGAGTCTTTGGAAGATGACTCCCGTACCACTTGAAAGCATAACAAATCTACTAAAATGTGGTACATTTTCGTAGATTTGAAAAAATGTACCAATTTGGTACATTAGTGGATTTGATAGTACCAAAGAGAAAACATTATAAAAAAAAAAATCGTTGCAAAGATTTTTTTTTATTGCAATTTTATATTAAAAATTAAATAATTTATTTTAGTTTCAGGAGTTTATTACAACTTTAAATTATAAATATTGGTAGTACAAATTAATGCGGTCGGTTTTTTTAATTTTAAAAATGCATTTATTTTAAAATAAAATGAATTAACAGATTAATTAAAATATTGTTTTCCACCTCTCAGGCTATTTTCGAATCACACCTCGGAAAACATTTCGTCTTTTGAGGCCATCCAAGTTTGAAGCCAATTGAAGCCGTAACGGAATCGCCAGTATATCGTAGCTCGTAGTAAACAACGTCTCTTTGATCGAACCAGATACACAGCATAACCTTCGAACCATGAATGTTCGCCTTTGGTGTTGATGTTGCGGTCAATGGCAACGATTGGCCGGGCAAAACTTAGTATTTTTTTTTCTTGGGGTTAAACAAAAATAATAAAAATTAAATAAGCTCAAATGCACAGATGGTTGGCAGCGAATTTACATAAATCGTTTTCCGGTGTACATCACTAAAATTTTCTTTGAGAAGCGTTCTAGTGAACATTTATATTTCCAATTGTTTTATTATCTAGACTAGACGGTTTTGTTTTTTTATTTTTAATTAAGTTTAAGGTAGAAAAGGCTCTTTCCGCAGCAGCACTACCGTGCGGCAATGACAGTAGTTTTAAGGTGTAATCTGCCAATTGAATTCATATGAATTTCTAAATTATTTTTAATTGATTTAATTTTCAGATTTTCAGATTTTGATCATTTAAAGTTTCAACCGATACATCGGGTTTTGAATAGGGATATTTTAAATGTAACTGTTTAATTGTCCGCATTCTACCAGACACAATTTCACAAAAGTAACAATATTTTAACAATTCCAGTTTACTGTCATTAAGCTCAAATCGGTTTTTTAATTGGCAGCATAGCTCTACATAGAATGTAATTATGTTGGTTTTAACCGTTTCGATTTTAAATGGTTGCTGGTTTATCGATTCTTCTAGTTCTTAAAAACTAATTGAAAACAACTTGGACGTTATCGGTAAATGATTTTGATCATCTTTAACATCTACATTTAAATTGATTTTGTCCAAAAGTGTGAAATTTTTTAAGATATCTAAAAAAATGGATTTCATCCTGAAATATAAATTGTGAATCTCCGATTTCTCTGATTGAAAGATTTTGTTCACATCGTTGAGTTTTTTTTTAAATATACGAAAGAAATAGTAAATACAATTTAAATTCTGAGTTACTAAGGAAATGAAAAATTTCATGGTCATGTTTATCCCTTTCTTCGGTTACCTCGAAACATTATAAAATAATGTTTTAAGGCTTCCCATGTTTTAAGGAGATCACCTTGTTTTGCAAAAATTTAAAATTTTATGATTTTGTAGATTAAAATATGATTGAAATGCAGAAAAATCGTTAATTCTCTAGGACTATGACTGAAATGTTTATATATTTTTAATTTTAACTTTAAAAATGAGAACTAGGTTCGAGTTTTCACTCTTCCTCAGCTAATTCGCTATTCTAATTTTGACTCATAAATGTTTTCTTTATATAGTCGTAGATTTCGTTATATGGTATCCTATCGTTCAACAGTTGTGGGTTATCCCTATTTTCATATATTTTGTACTCCTCTAATCTATTCATTTTATCACCTTTCTTCATTTTATATAGGATTTCAAGATTGTTGTCATATCCAGTGTATGTATGTTGATGATGAGTCAGATGTTCTGAATATTTCGACTGTGTGTAGATTTTCCTACATCTTCTATATGTTCTTTGAATCTTATTATAAAACTCCGACCATTTTATCCGATATATCCCTGTATTCATTATATAGCTTTCTCTTTTATTGTTTAGGCGGGTTTCCATTTTGTTTCTTGTTTTATATGCAGGTGTGTAGTTATGTTTTTTGAGAGTGCTGTGTATTGCTTTCGCAGCATCTGTGTTGTATTCCGCTACTATGAATTTATTGGTTTTGTCAGTGTCACTTTTTAATGTGGTGAGTGATCTTAATCTTGTTTTTGGTTGTATTCCTTATTTATTTGGTCGATCATTTTATCCTTAAATCCGTTGGATATGGCTATCTGTTTTATAATGTTCATTTTCTTTATGTAATCGCTTTTATGTATGGGTATGTTATTCACGCGGTTAATAATGTGCTCATATGCTGACCTTTTATGGCTTGGGGGATGGTTTGATGTGGCGTGTATTGTATGATTGGTTTGGGTGGCTTTTCTATATATTTTGAAATTATGTTTGTAGTTGTGACTTTTTTTTGTGATGTCTAAGAAGTTGATTTGGTGTTCCTTCTCAATTTCTAATATGAATTTTATATTGGGGTGTGTGTTGTTGATGTAGTTGTGTAGATTTTTAAGCTGCCTGTTGGATCCATTGAATAAGATTATGATGTCATCGACGTAGCGGTACCAATAAATGATGTTGTTTTTGAAGCTATTCGTTTCGTTGAATATTTATTTCTGCTCGAAGTTTGATATGAATATTTCTGCTAGTGTACCTGATAGGGGATTCCCCATTGGTAGGCCTTCTTGCTGGTTGTAGAATTGGTTGTTGTGTTGAAAATACATCGGACAAACTGGTCGGAGTTTTATAGGAAGATTCAAAGAACATGTAAATGATGTAGGAAAACCCACAACACAGTCGAAATATTCAGAACATCTGACTCATCATCAACATACATGCACTGGATATGACAACAATCTTGAAATCTTATATAAAATGAAGAAAGGCGATAAAATGGATAGATTAGAGGAGTACAAAATATATGAAAATAGGGACAACCCACAACTGTTGAACGATAGGATACCATAAAACGAAACCTACGACTGTATAAAGAAAACATTTGTGAGTCAAAATTAGAATAGCGAATTAGCTGAGGAAGAGTGAAAACTCGAAACTAGTTCTCATTTTTAAAGTTAAAATTAAATACAGTAATAAAAGTACACAAAAAATGGAAAATAAATATTTTTAATATTTTTTACTATTAGATCTGGGAAATGTTTTAACGAATGGTTTATACATAGTGCAATATAATGGCATGTACATCTTAAAAAAAACTACATTTTTATTGACTTCCATAAATTTGGCTTTTAGTTAAAAAATAACGGAATTTAGCGCTTACCTATTTTTATCGATTAGCTTAAAATACTTCAACATTATGCAAAATCGGACACCTCGCATTTAATTTTGGTATTTATTAATGTATATCATTTCTCTAGTATGTATATGGACGGCTATTTTAAAACTAGTAACTATAATAAATATAAAGTTACATTAAAAACATATAAGTTAATTAAATATTGTTTAAAATAGACAAATCAAACATGTAAATAACTATTAGTAGGCCGAATCGTCGGTTAAATATATAAACCAGATAGTCATGAGTGACAAAACGTGAACTCATCAATCTGACCCAGATTCGAACCAGGAATCCATACAATGGATTGTACTGGGAAATCCAGCACCAAACAAGTTGAGAGCTCAACTATCTGCGGATAAGATAATGACAACAATTTTTTGGAATGCTGATTGAATTTTGATGATTGACAATGCAGCAGCACATAAGGTGAATGCTGCGCAACAAGCAGTACGAGATTGCGGGTTTAATAAAATATCGCATCCATCTGATACAATACAGCTTTGCACCTAAGTGATTATTTCTGTTCTAAAATTTTAAAAAACAGCTTAGGGGGATACGATTTTCAAATGACCGTGAAGTAATGTCCACTCATTCATAACCATACAAGGTGTTCCCAACTGACGATATTATATTGAGAGGGGACAAAAAAATATAAAAATCTGAATAAGAAATATTAATACTTAAAAACTAAATTGTTAATAATTTAATTTTGGCCTTACTATTTATACTCTTTCATCCCCTTCAATTTAATTCCATCAGAACACGCTGCATAGCCACAAGCTTTTTTTTATTTTTTAAAAAAAACTATTTATTAAAAATTAAATAAAACTAAGCCACGATACATGATGAATACCAACATTTCGATTCATTTTTTTAGGAGAAATCAGATTTTTTCAAAATTGCATTATTTCATATTTAATGTATAGTAACCATACAAAAATTAAAAAAAATTAGAAGCGTAACTAAATAAAATTAAAGATTGCGTTAAATGACGTGTCTGTGCTTTCGACCATAGAGAAATTAATTTAAATTAAAATTTTTTACGAAACTTCGTTAAATATCAATTGTCACTTAACAAAAATTAAAGGTCACAATGCTAAAACTAAACAGAAGGTGTGAAATAATATAGCGAAAAATGTTTGATTTGATTCTGACAATTTTTGTATTGTTGACGCTGAAACTAACTTTCATTTCTCTCGCTCTGGCTAGTAATCAACATTTTGAGTTTTTTTTTTTTTTAATAGTCAAGTGTTTCACGAACCAAGTAACATATTAAAAATGTTTATTTGGCCTGAAAAAAATTAAAACCAATTCATCAAAGGCTTTTCAATTCGTCAGATTGGCCTAAGATTATGCGATCATGCAACTGTAGTAATTACTTTCGATATGACGCTATTTTTGGACTGGATTTTATTGTAAGTGTAGTATGCGTCTTTTTACACTTTTTGACTGTTAGGTTTCCGTCAATTCATCATAAACTTTGAGGTAATACCCAAACCTAAAAAATATAAAATCGATTTCTACTCTTGGTAATAGTCCTCATTTCTTTAATTTTTTGACTCGTGTACTCTACCAACGATCTAGGTCTTCAGGTTCAACTTTTAGCTATAGTAAGCATATATCCATAAGTTACAATTGGTAAAATAATTTTAATGAGAACTTAATTCGATTAGAAATAATGTGGCCGATCACATAAATGAGATGGTTGACTTTCACGAACAATCAATTTTTAATTATAACAGAGAGCAGAAAGTGTAACATTTTCCACCTTTTAGACACCGTAAAATATTCATCACGATAAAATTAAAGCACCACAATTTATACATAATTAAATAAGTAAATACCTTTTTTTATATCCTATACCGCACAAAGCCGAAAGTACCACGGCAAAACCATGTAACTATACCAACTAAAGAAAATTCCTTTAAATTATCATAAAATGATTCATTTTATCTACTTCAGTCAAAAGGAGAAGAAATGATTTTTTTAATTAATTTGAATAAATTCAAAATAATTAAATCTGATTTTTTATTTTAATTTCTTAGTTTTATTTAAATAAGATTTTTTTTTTTTTTAACCTAAAATTATAATGCTATACCGCACCTTTATGTATAGAGGTACTGGTTTTTAAAGGTAGATAAAAAATTAAAAACTAGAGAGAAAAGAAAAGCTTTTTATTTATACATTACGTATAGTATACGAAAGCTACCTTTATGAAAACAATATAATAAAATATGCAAACCAGAATATATTTTGTGAGTATAAAAATTTGATTGAAGTAAATCCGATTAAAAATTATATTTCCCGTAGACTCGAAATTTATTAAAAAGAATCCTTTTTATTCTTTTTTATGTAGGTAGCTATCTGTATAATTTAATGATAAGGATAGTGTGTGCGGTGGATACATGATGGGGGAGAAATCAAAACAGTTTTCTAATAAAGATATATTCTTATATACGATATACATATACGTACATATATCCATACACACATGCGGTATTACGAAATAGCTTAGTAGACCCATTTAACTCAAAAATATTTTATCTTGTTGTTTTCAAATTTAATTAATTTTAACCCCTTTTTTCATCTTTAGTATCTTTAAATTATTTGTCAAATAATTAAGTTTTTTTTGCCTTTTTTTATACATCTCGTCTGTCTATTACATATAAAGGAGGCGCAAGTCATTTTTATTGGTAATACATGGATGGAATTCTTGGTTAATATATGGAAGCATAAACGAATAAATATATAAAGTTATTGGAATTTATGAATAAATTTTCATCACGGCATTTGCCAGCTAAACAATTTTCAATATAGGGATTGCTAGAATTCAGTTCGTATAATTGTTAAGTCATTCTTTTAAATTGTAATTAGTTAGGTAGGCTTTTATAGAGGACAGTTTTAGGAATTAGGAATATATTTAAGGTGATACGATAGTTTTAATTTGATATGCCCACAAAAACCATTAATTCAATTTTGTTTAGCTTCTTCCATACATCTCCGCTAATTTAACTGCAATTTAATGTCTACTGATAATTGCATATCTAGAGCGAAAATGGCATACCAGACTATCATTTTGTATTAAACGAATCAAACGAGTGATTAGTTATATATTTAGGTAATAGAGTATAAGGTCCAATTTATAATCCCATTGTTCATCCATTTACACATTATAACCTATTCTATTGATGTAGCTAAGCTTGTTATATCCTAGGCTATGTAATTATTTAGAATTATATGCGTAAATAAGCAGGAGACTAGTAAAATATGAATTTATTCAAATTGATAAAAAATTATCCATTCGAATCTCTCTGGGGAAATATATTTGATTGTGCACCTCCCCGAGGCCAATCGAAATAAGACGAAATAATATCCAGCCAACAAAAAAATAAAAAATTATATTCTCCAGATATATCACTTAGTACAGTAATTTTGTATTTATTTAAATAAAAATAAAATAAAAATGAAAATTCGCATCGTAGAACAAAAAAATTATTTAACATATTTTTGCGGTTGTTAGATAAACATACGTACCGAGGGTGTGTTTCATTGATTTTTCCATAATTTTTTGTGTACGACTGAACATTACGTACAAAATGTATTTAAAATAATTATATAGTTTTTAATGTTCTTATCATGTTACAACATTTTTTGTTACAGTAAATATCACATATTTTGATTAAATTAACAGCTAAATATGACTAAAGGCGATATTTTAGATTGAAATTTAAATATTTCGTAAAGAAGATGGGGAAACATAATCACTGTATAATATTTACATTTTTGGGAAATATCTTGAAATACAATGAGAACTTCTGCTTCAGCTTTTACCGTATTGCAAACGCTATTCTTGTCTTTGTAGGTGTAAAATTATTTTTGAATTAATGTTAGATGTAGAGATCTAAATCTATACATTTTCAAGGATTTATTTTTTGTCAAAAATCGATTTAATTTAAAGTTCAGTTTAGGAGTGCGGGTTGTGCATCTTTAATGATTCGCGGATTGGTTTGAAAACATTTCAAACAAAATTAAATTAATTTTCAAGCGCAGGCGATTTTACAATCATTGAAGCTTTTGACAAATTGGACATACACAAATTGGACATATAGATGTATCAAATTAACTTAACATTTTTGGTACAAGAATATTTCACATTCATTCGAGCTTCAACAATTGTATAAAATGTATAAATATTATTTTTGTAAAGTGCTCTAAGAAACTAAGTCGCAATAATAAACAGCTCAGTGACTGATCTGTTTATTACTGTGAAAAAATTGTGTACCCAAGAAACTAAACACAGCGAAAAAATACCATCGTTTAAAAAAAGAAAGTAAGTCCTTCCGACGGAAAATAATAAGACGCGGAAATTCGCGGAATTTATTTTATTATATATTTATTATATTTTATTAAATAAATAAGAATTCCTACAAACAATAAAGCTGTATTCAACAACAACAATCAATCAACGTTATATATCAACGTTTTCTTCCGGCCTTAAACAAGTCAACATAAAAAATTCGGAGCCTGAGTTTTTTTTATTGCTTTTTCGCGTGAGTTAATGTGTATAGAAAATAACTTATAAAGAGCTAAGAGCAGGTAAAGAAGAATATAGTCAGTTGTAGCAGGGTGTGAACATAAACCGATTATGTGAAAGCTTATTTGATTAGTGTTAAGGAATAGGAAATTAAATTCTAGTTTATAAGGAATATTCGTATTTAAATTTTGTATAAAATAAGAAAAAAAAAAATAGAATAAGGCCGTCCATGAGCCTTTGAAAATTTGATTAAAATCGGTTTAATACTTCATGAGATTAGCCCGAACAAAATGCATTGGTTGCAAACACAGAAAAATTCTTTATTTTATAAATATAGAGATGATCTGTCACTGTGCCTTTTAGGCCCGTATTTTTAAACTTGGATAGAGATAAGTCGGCGGATTTATCGTCTCTTTCGCATTTTTAAACGTAGATAAATACACTGATTGAAACCTTAGTTAAAAGCGTATCCCCAAATTTATACCTCGATATCGATGGCTACATTATTTTCAAAAATTCAGAAATAAAAAAATCAAGCGTTGTGTCAAACAGTCGTGTGAAAATTTATTTCAGTTGTGAATAATCAGTTTTTAACAGATATGAAAAATCTCGGTAATTCATCTTCGTCGGATTCAAAGTCTATAATAATTCAGATTATTAGATTTTATTTAGTCGACGAATAAAATGACCAAACATATTCCATGAAAGAATTGATATGGATTATTATAATGCTGATGAATTTAAGATGCCGATTTCGATGTAAGAGAAAATATTTGTATTTATAAGGAGACATTTTCTCGTATTTTCTGGCATATCAATTAAATAAAATAAATTCATTTCAAATAGATTAATTTATTCATATTATGTTTTAATTCAAGTATCACGTTGTAAGTTTCATTAGAATCGCATCCCAAGTTTCAAATTTCATTGGAAACTGAATCTGTCCTTTTGCTCTCGACTATGTTTTTACTTTGCTCCACCAATTCCACTAAAAGAAGGCTGTCGTTTTCATTTATATTTTTTGACGTAAAATAAAAATATTTAAATAATAATATAATAACATTTAAACGTGCAACGTAAATAAAACTTACATGGTACGCTCGCTTTCCATTATATTATTTTCTTGCCCGAACGAAATAGAAAAATAAACATAAATGTTTTACGTACAAGAATGATAAACAAAAAAAAATTTGACATGTGTCCCAGCAAGCAGTTTTAATTTGAAAGTCGATATTGAAAATCAAAGATTTTAGCCTCATTCAAAAATACCACAAAAAATCCGTAGATTATCCACCTTTTTAAATTACCAAGGCCCAGTTCGATTTCTGTAATAATGAAATAATTTTGACGTAAGTGAAATAATTTGCTCTTCCATATTTTGTAGTAAGTTCAATTGCTGTCCGAAAACTATAATAATTTTGACATTTCAAAATTTGTGAAGTGTATAAATGGACATGCGATTAATTTAAAATTGTGTTAAGTTCCTGAAAGTGATTAACTAAATAACAAAACTAAAATGATTGAAGTGGAATTTGATCCAAATATAATAATATTTTGCCTGATAACTTGGTCCAGGCATCTAATGAGAAGTCGTCGGAGTCAGGCGCGACCTTTAACAATGAATTTTGTTACAACACAGGCAGTTAACTCAGTTAACACAGGCAGTTTGAGGAATAGAATGTATTGTTATTTGCTAATGGTATGATTTTATTGATTCCAGCGACCAACAATGTATACTGTTCCATCAACCGACAATATTACACATTCCATCTTAACATACGATGATGCTGTAACGAGAATGCATCTTAGGATTTCATTAAAAACATTTATTGAAATCAGCAAATTTTTGCCCAATAAAAAACATAGTTGGGGGCCACAAATGGTATTATTGATATTTTTGCTGTGGTTGGCAAGTAGAACTAGTTACCGAGTAGTAGAGCCAGCTACCAGTACCGATATAGCAAGATCTACTATTTGTAACATTGTTCACAAATTATTAGATTTTACAATTGATAATATAATGCCCCGAGTGATAACTTTGCCTACGCAAGATGAATTACGAAATATTGCTCGCAGATTTAATCGAAGGGCACGAACATCAATTTTTCAGAAGGCAGTTGGTGCTATCGATGGAACTCATATTGAAATTGTATGCCCAGTGCGACTACATGACCAATATATTAACAGAAAATTAAAATATTCTATCCAGTGTCAAGCCATCTGTGATGCAAGCTATAAGTTTCTAGATGTCTTCATAGGGCATCCGGGTTCTGTGCACGATTCTCGGGTTCTATATTGCAGTCCAGTATTCAAGAAGAAATTGTATCCACCGCCAGGTTATTTATTGGGAGATAGTGGTTACCCATGCAGAGTGGAACTAATTACTCTCATTACTCCATTTAAAGAGCGCCGCTTAAACAATGATAAAAAAAATTCATTAGCGCTGCTCGTAATGTTGCTGAGTGTGCATTTGGACAAATGAAAGTCCGCTGGAGATCGATTTTTGGACGTGCTTTACAACTCGAAGTTGAAAATATTGTTAAAACCATTGCGGCATGTTGTACGTTCCATAATATCTGTTTATTGACGAATGATGGTATTGTATTATCATTAAATGAAGAGGTTGAAGCGTTCAATGAACCTACCGATGAGGAAATTATCGATACAATTACTTGAAAGGTTTTTAAACATCCGATAAAGAAATGAAAAATAATTTTTGTAAATAATTTTTAATTCAATTTTATTAAAAAATACTTAAACATAAAAATATTTCAGACTTTTGTTTACATTTATTACAAAAAATAATACAATAAAATATTTAATTCAATATTATCACAATTCATTTAACATATTAATTATTATTACTTATTAGGCAGGTAAATAAATTATTCGGAATCCGATGTCTCGGAATCTGATGACGGGCGCCCAAATGGTATTCCAGTAAAATTTGCAAAGTCCTCCAAAAATTTAAAAAACATTTTGATTCTTTTTTATGCCTTTTGCATTCTTTTTTATATTTTTTCAATATCTCCTCATTAATATTTTCCTGGAAGCGTGACGTGCTGGAGTTACGTCACCCTCCCTCACATAGTTACGGGCTATCTGTCGGCTTGTCCCCGGCTCTGTGTGGCGTTCAGCTTCAACTGACAAGGATGCGAACTCGCTGAAACAGTTGGGCAACTCGACTCCGACGACGCTTCCACCTGGTCTGTCCCAGTAAAACTATTGTTTGGATTATGTTAGTATCTACCACATTGGCTGTGCAGTGCCAACTGGGTGGGTGGATTACGTGGCGACTTGACCCATATGAATGCATCAACTCAAAAAATTCCCAAGTTGCAGCGGTTACTTTCCCATCCTCTGTTGTTTGTACCCCTGTAGGAGGATTGACTAGTTCCTATAAAAAAATAAAAGAAATTAATAGCCCTTGACTACCATTGAGTATATCTATATAACAAAATCATAATACATACCTTATATTGTATAAACAGGTTGTTCCATTTGGCCCGTAACTGCTCAATCGAATATTCCAATAAATTGGCGGTATCCCTAATAATTCTGAAATATTTACAATATTAAATACTGGATAATATTTAAATAAACAAATTGTGTAACTTACGTCCAGTTTTCATCCCTTCTATAAAATTTTTTGCTGAATAAATTTTCGTGGGCAATCCTCGCCTTTAAAAGTCGGATTATTTCTTCTTCTGACACTGCAACAAATAATTATATTAATACGTATGCATATAGAAAAAGTAAATATATGAAATATTTTTATATGTTCAAATAGTTTTAATTACTTACATCGTCTGTATCGGATTTGTTCTTCTGCCATTTTACAAATTTGGAGTTGAAAAAATAAAAATTTATTTGATAGCTATATGCATGCACACTACAAAAAATTTATTTGATACCTGTGTTTACTAGCAAACCAAAATTATTAGAGAAATGTCAAAATTATTACACATAGTTACTGTAATAATTTGGTTGCAAACAATTTTCTGTCAAATTATTACAAGAAAAATAATGTTTACAGAAATCGAACAGGGCCCAAAAGTAGTCTTGGCTGAATCAGTGAATTTCTGAAAACCACGGATTAATCAAATGATTTATCCACGCTTAATACGGACCTTAAGGCCACTAAAAATTATACTGTAGTCGCAAATACCTACTTGTTATTTTAATTAAATCATTATTAATTTATTAAAGAATTGACAGAGAGACAATGCGACAATAACTTCATCAAGAACGTTGGGAAATCTTTGCTTGGGCACAGCATAAAAATTGTAGAAATGTAGAAATAAGGCGGTGGTACAGACATTTTATAAAAGTAAACAAAGCATGCGATTTATTTTTATGTCATAACATAACAAATAATTATGAAAAATATAAAAAACGTTTTCGACGTAAATATTTCTTATTCTGGTCCTTTTTGTATTTTTTAGTTTATTTCATTTGCTTCCGTGTATATGAAAAATACAAAATCTGATAATTTGCATTATTCACAAATTCAAAATTGATATTTCTTGTCAAGATGCCTACTCATAAAATTATAATTTTTGAAAAAGTTACTCTAGTGATCAATAGTCCAAATTTGCGTAGAATAATTTTATTCCTATTCCTACAAAAACTTGGAATAAAACTATTCTGGTTGGAATGAAATGTATGGCTTTTTTTGTAAAATTGCCAAAACAAGACGCTTAATATATCCCAAAGTAAAGGGCCAACCATAAAAAAATTATAAAATTAAAAAAAATTAAAAATTTTGACGACACTAATTTTTAATGACATTCCAGCCATACTAGACGTAACGAATATGCCGTAAATATTGTAGAATATTGAATGACAACTATTTATTTATTTATAAACTATTTGTTATAGTGACAGCTGTTTATTTTTTGTTGTTTTTTTTAGGTAGCACGATACAAATTCTAATTTTTTTTACGTCTGAACGCAAAATTTCGCTCCAATAATTTTTATTAAGTGACAATTCATATTTAACGAAGCTTCGTTAAATTTTTTAATTTAAATTAATTTTTCCATGGGCGAAAGCACAGAAACGGCATTTAACGCAAACATAATTTTTTTAAAGTTACGTTTATAATTTTTTTTAATTTTTCTCTGGTTGCCCCTTAAGACGCCAGTGATCAACTAAAAAGTCTGACAAAATCAGTTCATTTTGTTTTACCTTAATTTAGGACAAACAAATATAATATAAACAACAAGTTGATGCAATCGTTTCCCAGAGCAGCCGCACGCTCCATTCAAAATAAATCTAAGACTGTGCCTAAGAGCGATTTTTTCGACGAAACTAAATTAATGACTGATTCATATCGTTCTTTCAAAGGTGGCACTAGTATCTTTTAAATATGCTGTGCCTCCGATTGTAAACTAAATTATAAACTAAACTAAATTATGACTTCATATTATGTCATATTGTTTGTAACAACACCGATTTGCTATTTTTTAAAATCAAGGAAATAGAAACAAACAAATATTTTTATGGAAATCGCATTATTCAAGAATGTGATTATAACGGAATTTAAGAATGAGATATTTCCTTTTAAACATTTTTTACTCGTATGCACACGATTAAAAAATAATAAAAATAGAATATGAAAAGGACAACTAAATAGTCAAGCAACCTCAGCAGGAGTCTAAATGATAAAACCTGGTGGCTAATAGCATAACTACTCATTAATTTAGTTTAGTAGGCAATTTAGCCGAAAGAGAGCGATCTCTTAGGCACACGGTCTAAGTCAAAAACTTGATTTCTCATGAAATCACTTTTTTCTGAAAAAATTAGTGGAAGCTCAAATTTAAATTTAATTAAATTTAATTTTCAAACCCGATTAACTTACACAGGGAAGTCACGTGGAACAAATCTAAATTATGACATCGAAAGAGATTGGTCCCGAAATTTTTGAAATGGCGCAGAACCTTCCAATCAAAACATACGATGAGAAATGTGCTAGAAGTGCGAAAGATAAAGCTGACCTGTTTGCTGGACATCTTGAAGAAACATTTCAACCTCTAGATCGGCAGACCAGTTATGAAAACACTGCTGATATGCTCAAAATATCTGATTGCGGAAGATATCAGGCCTATAACACTGAAAGAATTAAAAGCTGAAATCAAGAACATAAAAGCAAAGAAAGCTCCTGGTTATGATCTGATAACAGGGCAAATAATAAAAGAGCTACCTGAAAAAGGCATCCGTAAATTACTGCACATAATCAATGCGATTCTCAGGAAAAAAAAACATGTGCCAATGCAGTGGAAAGTAGCAGAAGTAATAATGATTCCGAAACCAGGCAAGCCACCGAATGATAGAAAATCTTCCCAGCCGATTTCACTTCTATCAACACTAGCGAAAATGTTTGAGAGCTTGTTGCTTAAAAGATTGGAAAGAACCATAGAATACAGAAATCTTATCCCAGAATATGAGTTCGGTTTCAGAGAGAAACACTCAACTATTGAGCAGGTTCATAGGCTTACAAATGTCATTGAGAATACATTAGAGAGGAAACACGTTTGTTCTAGTATCTTCTTAGATGTGGCGCAGGCCTTCGATAAGGTGTGACACACAGGTTTACTCTTCAAACTACATATAGGTTTACCAAAACAATATTATATGATTTTAAAATCACGCATAGAGAATCGCCACTTTCGGGTGAAATATGAAGATCAATATTGCGAGCTAAAAAAGATTTCGGCAGGAGTCCTGCAGGGTAGTATTTTGGGACCTATCCTTTACCTGCTCTACACCAGAGATTTACCTCAATTAAACGATGTTACCGTTGCAACATTTGCTGATGACACTGCAGTTCTCTCAGTAGGAGACACTATCGAGGAATCGACAACGGAACTCCAAGAAGCATGTGTCAAAATCATAAAATGGACAAAAATGTGACGTATCGGGCTCAATGAATCGAAATCAACGCATGTGAATTTCACCAATCTAAAAGCCAGTTATAAACCTGTAATCACTAATGGTCAGCAGATTCCGTATGCAAATAATGCTAAATATCTAGCGATGACCTTAGATACCAAGCTCAGATGGAAAGAGAGAAAAAAGATGAGCTTTATATCAAATATCGAAAAATATATTGGCTGCTCGGGAAAAAATAGGAATTGTCAACCGAAAATAAATTACTATTGTATCAACAAGTGCTAAAGCCTGTATGGACTTACGGAATACAGCTCTGGGGCTGTACAAAGAAAACCAACACCAAAATAATACAAAATTTTCAAAACAAAGTGCTACGTGGTATAGTTAACGCTCCGTGGTACATTAGGAATAATGACCTTCATAGGGACGTTAATATTCTGACGGTTCAAAAAGAATTAAAAAAACTTGTAATTCATGGACAACGTATTTATCAACAAGTAAATGAAGAGCTTCGTGATATGTTGGACACTTCACATGCAGTAAGACGATTGCAGAGAACGAAACTAATTGATTTAATTGATTAAGGACACTAGAGCAAAGACTGCTTCCGTAAATAACCTATAAAAGCAGCTGGCCAATGGGTCTCTTCGCATTCACAAGTGACTAAATTAAGAAACAAAAATTGCTAGATGAATTGTATTCAGTTGTAATAATTTAAATAAATAAATAAAAAAAAACAATTTAAACCAATGATTGGTTTAAAAAAATTTAAAAGGAATGAAAGAACGCGACACTAAATCCGCTTTTACAGTCATTTTGTATGGATATCGCGTAATTCAAAATAAAATTTCCATGTTATGACTCTGATTTAAATGGTTTAAATTTTGTTCTTTTTACGATTTTGTTCTTTTTACGATTTCGTCTGAATTAAAGTGAAACTAGTCAGGAATAAAAACTTAATAAACAAATAAGAATGCGATAAATGGCATGTCAGTGTTATTACCCAGTGTAACTTAATTTTTACTTAAGAAACTTTCGTTAAATTTAGTTGTCACTTAAAAAAAGTAATGTGTGCTATTTCTCGTCTAAAAATAAGAAAAACTTAAAAAATTGTATTGAAAATCGGATTTTTTATTAAATATAAAGGCGGAAATTATTTAATTACTTAATTAATATATAAAGTTATTTGAATAATTTTACATCCATCTTTTACTTATGATACAATTTTTGAATTTATGAAACCCAACCTTAAAATTAGATTGAATTATGCACGTTGTTTGAAAAGTTATAATTCAATATTAGTTGTGGCTTTTCTATGATCAAATGTTTGTTATAATAAATTAATCAAAATACATAGAAATCTTATCATGTTTTACTCATAAAAGTTGTAAATTAACATCGTGCTGATTTTGTAAGAATTGTAAGTTGTGCATGGCTGGAATGTAAAAAAAAAATGTAATTGGTATCTTTACATCAAGGTGAGGTTATCAAGATGATGGAAGTTTGGTTTCGAACTAATGAAACATTGAATTTTTGTATTAAAAAATTCGGTCGTCTCATCAGACTGCAGTGACCAAACTACAAAAATATTGAAAATACATTGAACTTTCATACAAAGTATAATCACAATGCCTTAGCGAATTTTAATGATTCGCTACGCAATTGCCAACCCCTTGGTAACCTCGAATTTTATTGTATTTAACGCATACATGCGATTTCTATATGAAATTTTGGGTTATTCTGGATTGATAGCCAGATGGTATTTTTACATCAAGGTGAGGTTATCAAGATGATGGAAGTTTGGTTTCGAACTAATGAAACATTGAATTTTTGTATTAAAAATATTATGTATTTCTCACCTTGATGTAACCTTGAGGTTACCAAGGGGTTGGCGTGGTTATCTTGATAACCTCACCTTGATGTAAAAATACCATCTGGCTATCAATCCAGAATAACCCAAAATTTCGTAATTGGTATCGTTAAAATTTTTCTTTTTCTTTTCAGTTCTTATTCTTGGCTTGTTAGCCCTTTAGTGGACGCCTTATTAGACCATAAACAACGCCCCCCCCCCCCAAATTGTTCAGCGTTTGCCACATTTTCTGCACTTTTGTGATGAGTCGCTGTACATTTCTCTTGTTTCGAAAATTTTCCGGATCTGGAAATTTGTTAAATTGATTCATTTGCTCTTCACACCGTGGTAAACTAAATTTTCTTTATTTTAACAAATTTTTTATGTTCGGGTTAATGTAATATGTAATATAGAACCCGAACTCTAGGGCGCTAATCCCAACATTTGATTTGATGCTCAGAGATCCAACAATTCTGGAAACCGTTCTTTTTTTGGCACATACTTCTATTTGTATTATAGTTGAAGAAATACTTGTTACAAGTATTTTTTTTTAAATATTCCTAAAATTTACCAAAGGCAACTACACATGTAAAGGCGCTTAATTAGTTAGTCATCCTATTTGTCCAAAAGACCAAACATCTTGGCTAAAATTCGCATCTAACAATGTTGATTGCGCTACCTGACATAATGTCGTACAATATTACAAGTATCAAGTTTTGGTATACATTTTAAAATAAAAATTCGTTGTATTTTATAATTTTTTACGAATAAAATAAATTTTACGAAATCACGTTCTCGATATCAAAATGTGAAATAGCCCTTAAGTAGAATGAAAACTTTCCAAAATATTCATGATGCATTGTATAAAAACAATGTTATTTTGAAATTTTAAAGGGGACACCAAGTATTGTGAAAACCGAAGCCAATTATTATGTCAACGTGCCAAAACATATATCATAAATGGTTTATATAATAATCGGCTTCTCGGTGATAATTCAGATAATTCAAAAATCATAATTATCGTTTGTATAATTGCATACAATTTTGAGCTACCCTTCGGCAACTAAATCTGAATAACATGATTTCTGATTACAATATTTCACGCATAATAGTTTTTAATTTTTCAATACACCACCTTAATCAGCGTGCCTGCTTACATTACACCAGTACCTTATAATTTTATGGAAATTCATTCTGGGTATATTTCATGCTCTAGGGATTTATAACGTAAAGCAGTTCTACGAGTATGTATATTTTTATTATTTATCTGACTTTATAAATAACCAACCCTTTTATTGATTTTAGGAGCGCAGTTTATAATTTTTCACTGACTTGTCGGTGGAATGTAAATGTTAAGAATAACAATTAAGATTAAAATATAATTTTTTTATATATTTTATTGACATTTCTGTGAATTTTGTGGAAATTATGATTTTAAATTATGTGTGTTTGATTAGCGGTATAGCGATACATGCGAAACCTCTTTGAAATGTTATCGAATTTTAAGCGCAGTTAAAAATATCCCTAACTTCATTTCAAAAACAATTAGGTTTTAGGCGACACCAAACTCCTGGAAATATGTGAACTTATTTACGAATGAAGCGAAAAATCTAAAATTTAGACTTTAGGGACTATTTTTAAATTCTAATTATGCATTGTTTGACGGTAATGATTTTCATTTGAGCTTTTTATAGGGTTGGTTTTGTTTTTGAAATCTGGTACCAAGAACATTATTTGAATATTTTTTGTTTGCTATATTTTTCACCCTTTTCTTAATTATGGTGTTATATGGCCTAATAAATCTTAAAAATTAACATCTTATGCAACCCTCCATCTAAAAACTACGTACGAGATGTATATTTTATTATGATGAAATGTCAACATCACGGTACAGGTTTATTACATACTCGTATTACCATAATGATATAAGAACCCTTATACTTACCTAATATCGCCATGGTGCCAGACAAAAACGACTTGTTAAACAAATCGATTTAATTTATATATGATTTTTAACCATTCTTCTTGGTTACCATAAACATTTGTTAACAAAAAATAAAATTTAAATAAATGTTTATTTAAGACAAAAAAAATATAATTAAAAATACGAAAACCTAGTTTAACGATTAATTCCATAAAAAAGGGGGAAGTTCTTGTGTAATGCAACATTGGGTTGGTTGTCTTGTTCCTGGAAAAAACGAAACAATTATTATTATTTTATTTATAACAAAAATGAAATTAAATTAATAAAAATAAATAAAGAGAAAATGTATTAGTCATTTTTATATGAATGAAACTGGAAATTTTCACCCTAGTTCTGCTTAACAAAACAAAATATAATTTATTCGTCATAACTTTCCCTATATACGTATGCACGTGTTTGCGAGGGGCTTGTTGCAATCTATACACGTATGAAATTTTATTACATCGATAATGGATATTCGAGTATAGGCAACATGTACACATTTTGACCGCATTAAGAGATGAAAGTTCAAGCAATTTTTCTTGTGCTTCCTGCGTCAATACATTATACACACTGAAATTGGAAAATTTGTATCGTATTACACCGCACCGGCAGTGATGTGAAGATATTCAAT
Source organism: Nephrotoma appendiculata (assembly GCA_947310385.1). Taxonomy (NCBI): domain Eukaryota; kingdom Metazoa; phylum Arthropoda; class Insecta; order Diptera; family Tipulidae; genus Nephrotoma; species Nephrotoma appendiculata. Next base: position 4,060,532 of record OX371224.1, on the reverse strand, counting down.
ATTGTCAGGGACCATTTTCCCTCCTAGTGCTAGACCTAAGTATAATCTAGATAAAAGCTTGTGCAGATATTTTACGCCGTTAACAATCATATAAATAGTACTTTCTCCCCACTTTACTTTCTCTGTATTTCTGTAACGTAGAATATGTTCTACGTACTGTAACGGAAGTAATATTCTAATTTATTGATGTGTAAAGCCAATACACATGTATAGATATCTTATATTTATCTCGAATATTGATGTGGCTGGAAGGTGTGTTGGGATTTATAAAAAATTTGGTTAGTTGGGTTGACAAGGATTTTTTGAGATTTTAAAGGTATCAGGCCTGTCAAACCATTTGATTTATAAGTATATCGCTCGGGATTATAAGTAAATTTCACTTTTAAATCTTGTTGTGAAATTGATCAAAATTAATTACAATTAAACGCAGATGGTCTACGGAATTGGAACCTATTGCGTTACGTTCTCAACTTGGCTAGTGTGCACGGTAGGACGTGAAAAGCGAACCGTTATCTGCTTCGACTTTTAAATGGCTTGAAAATATTAAAAACATACGAACAAATAAAATCTCTATATTAAATTTTAAAATAATTAAGTCAAATGAAGTCATCAAATAGAAAACCTAAATCAACTGTGAAATAAAATCAAAAAGCTTGAATATTTATTTGAAACACAAACCATTTTTTATTTTGTAAAGTCATGTTTGATTTAACTGGAATTATATCATGTTGATATTTTATAGGAATAGCTGCGGAATCTCGTTTTTTATAAAAATGTAGTGTCAACCTTGTCAAGTAAAAATAAAAGTTAAATATACCCACTACAATAACAAAAATTGAAATTGATATCTATGTTGTCATAGTAAATCCGAAATAAAATGTAAACTGTAAATATTGGCATCGTCAAAAAGTTATTAAACACATTTTTTGGTATCAAACAAATAATACTTTTAAAACCGATTTTTGGTTGTCATTAAAAGTGAAGATATTGCATATTAAAATACCACAAAATCGAACCAGTATGGTATTTTTTATCAAATGCATAGAAATTAATTTACGTTTTAGGGTGCCAACGATGTTCATGGTATTTTTAATTTTTAGCTTCGAATGTGGAGTACTGCAATAATGTAGATCACTGCAATTAATCCATTTACAGTGGTTTCATATCATTTAAAACGAACAGTTTCATTTAAAATGGAGCACTTTAATTCGCGCCCGAATCACGGAAATATTTTAACGTAAATAAAACGTAATACAAATCAAGTTTTTTCAAAATAGTTGGACTTTCGCGCCCCTTCATCTGCGTACCTGGTAAAAACATTTGCTCATTTGCTTGGGGTATGCTAAAAATCCCTATTTATTACTAGCCAAAGAGCTGACCACAGCGATTTCGTTTTAGAACTTTAGATTTCATTTATAAATCACTTCTTGTTGATGAATTCTTAATGATTCTAGATCCTGGTGCAATTAAAACATTTTACAACACATCAAGTAACGGCTTAGTTCCGTTCAAAACGGTCATTTTATATAGCAAACTAAGGCAGCGAGTTTTGAATAGTTTCATTAGTTCATCCAAATCGCTTAAAAATAATCTAATATCATTCAATTGATTTATTTTCTAGAAAAACCGCAACTCATATTTGTATCCCATTTTCAGCAAACAAACAAAGTTTCATCGCAAACGATTGAGGAACGGCTTAGTTCGATTAAAATTTATAAAAATAAACTTGGAACTAAAATTGAAATACCATTCTCAACCTACAAACCGAGGTTCATATCTATCTATTGAGAAGCAGCTAACATCTTCTAAAATTAACCATTTTTCAGATTCATATCCTGAACTCATATTGGAATCCTATTGTTGTCATACAAACCGAATTTTATTGAGATCTGTTAGAAATGGTTACGTTTCATTTAAGTTGCCCATTTAATTTTTTAATCTCAATTTGTGACAGATTGATTGTTGATTTTCAGTTTTCTGTTTCTAGAACCATATAAAATTTACAAAATTCACAAAACAAGAAATAACTAAATACTATGCGACAACAACAAAAATTTCTAAACTAACAAAAGGATCCCGGTCACAAACAATTTCGCTCAGCCGTTTGTGGGCTAAACATTGAATTTCAAGGCGCTTATATTTAACTAATATGCTGCAACTCACATCAACCTCAAATCACGAAAGAAATCAATATTGTCCCACCTATCTAGTCCAATTACTAATGTCATCTTAATCTATAAATAAAGCTTAGTTTTGTCTTAGCCAGCCACATTTCGGAATTCTCTCCAAAAATTATTTTCGACTTTCAATTTAGTTCACCTACGTTGCATCTGGATCGTTGAAAAATAGCATTTTTTTGTTTCAGTTTGCCATATCTTAGCACTTCCTTCGGAAATCATTTTAGAATCCTATTTCCATCTGTAAATTTCGTCATGATTACTTCAACAACTGGAGCGACGAATATGTTGTGCCAACGCTCGATACTTTTTCTAAATTTCAGAAATTGTGTCATACCCATTTTGTAGTGCTACAAATTAATAACAAACAATGTAATAAGACGCAATATGACGCATTATTACGCAATGTAATGTAATATAAAGTTAGACATCTAATTAACGTAACATTGGATAACATTCTTGTAAAAGTACAAGGTGAAACATCACACAACATTGCGATCCTATCAGAGGACTTCTAAGCATATTTTCCAGAAATCAGTATTACTGTAACAAAGAACCTGCGCCCCACCAAGGGATCTCCCGTACGATTTTTCTCTATATTCGGATCCACTGTAATCTATTGCTGACACTACACAACTACCAACCCTTACAAATTTTTATCACATAGTTTGGAAAGCAAAAAGTTTAAAAAATGGATACCCTCTGAACGAATTTTCCTCAATAATTTATCGTGGTTTTTCTCAACTAGCATAAGTTAATGCTTGGCTTCCTCTAGATGGAACGTGCTGCATAGAAAACGTTTCCTCTAAGTTAGTTCTATGAATTAAATTTTAAACGTACTCAAAATAAACAATTTTAATAAACTGTGCTATATTTAATTTTTCGAAAACTATAAATTCTGCAAGTTATTTAAATCTTTTTACCGACGTATTTTGGATATTTTTAGTTTACTGGTTTTAAATTATAGATAGAGCGGTGGGTACATTTTTCAAATATCTTTAAAATTGTTTAGCTTAAAATATTGAAAATATATATTTGAGGTCTCTGAGTGAGCCCCTTCTGATACCAAACGTGACTAAATAAAAAATAAAAAGTGTCTATGGTTGGTAACATTTTTTATTCCAAAATTTAAGCAATTTGTGTTTTATTTCGAACAGTTCGAAGTCCGCGTACCTGTGGGTTTCTAAGTAATGTTGCTAAGAAAGCGAGTATTTCATACATACTGTGTAAGCAATTTTTGGTACTGAAACCCTTTTTCAACATTTTCATAAAAGTAGTTTGATCCGAGAAAAACAGGAACCCAGACCATACCGAGGAACCCTAAACGAGTTTTTCCGATATCAGAGTCCATATCAATTGATTGCTGGTACTCTAAAAATGCCGGTCAGCAATTTTCTCGTCGAAGTCGTTTGAGGTTAGAAAAAAACAATGTAAGAAAACGTAAGCAATTTTCAGTAATTTTCATCAAAGTCTAACTTGATGACTCGAGATGACAAAATAAGAAAAAAATGAGCTCGTGTCTCACCGGAGGAACCCATAACAGAGTTTTCTCGAAATCAGGACATATCGCAAGAAATTTCTGGTACTCGAAATCCTCTTTCACCAAATTTCATAAAAGTCGTTTTAGCCTTGAAAAAAGGAATATCTAATCATAAAAGAGTTCCGTTTGTTCCTTTTTAAAGTACCAGACCGTAAAAAGAACCCCTCGCAATACCGGAGAAACCGTTACAGGAATTTTCCCGAAACATCTATTCATCGGAAAACCTTTTTGATGTCTGTGTGTTCATTGAAAAACCTTGTCGATCGTTGTTTAAGGTTAGAAAAAAATTACAAAATTAAACATGGCCCGTACTAGAGGAACCCTAAATGAATTTTTCCGGAATCAGGACCCATCGCAGTCGATTCCTGGTACTCCGAAACCCCTTTCAATAGTTTTCATCAAGGTCTTTGGAGATAACAAGAAAATAAAAAATAAAAATTTGGGCGGACCAGAGTATACGTCAATCGAATTCTATGGCGTGTATAGTATAGTAAATATCATTATAATCGAACCCGATTCAATTCACTATTGCAGTTATGTAGACTATCCTAAAATTCATTCAAGAACCTGTATATATTTGTAGCAACAGTATAAGAAAAATTTTACAAATAACAATTATCATAGTTTCACCCAACTCTACACAAAAACAGGGCTATGTTTTAGCTATCCGGCCATATAAGTGGAACCCCGTGAAACTCTAGGATCGGAGATATAAAAGTAGAAACATTGACTAAAATAAAACATTAACTAAAAAATGAAAAGCATGTGGCAAGCATCCAAAAATTTTCGATTAGTCTTAACTTCATTCAGACCATTACCTTTAAACTTGAGTTTTTTTAATTTATTTGATTCTGATGCTACATAGAATACGCCCACATTTGTGGCACCTTAATTCTCTACTGGGACGTGAAATCAAGTTCATTATCCATTAAAATGACAAATTAGGTTCCCCGAATTAAAAAAGGCTAACTTAAAAATGGCGTTTTTATTAAATTGTTTTTTTAATTTTAAAATTGACTAATAGTACTCTTTATTGGACATGTAAGTCCAAACCATTCAATTATTGCAACTAATGCACGATTTACATGTTCCAATTTTTTTTCCAGTAAAAAATGAAAGGTTAATTATATTACGATTTTCGTTTGCGAGAGGAGCACGAAACAAATTCCAGTAAAATAAAATTGGATTTTTTCCTTTTTAATTTGAGCAAATGTTGGCATAAAACCGGGAATGTTGCCATAAAATATAGTTTCTACGAGTATTTTTATAGCAGTAAAATAAAATAAATTCAAAAAAGTTTCAAATGAACATCAAGCAGCCATAAACATCATTCAAACAAAACGAGCAAACATGAGCGGTAATTAAATGTTTTATTTTTACTTGCAATTCGATGTTGTTCGTTATCTAATTTAAACGCAAGCTGTTCGAACTGTCAAAATTTATGGGACATACAAAAAAAATTATAGCATTGCCTTATTTGTTTATATTGCTGACTCTTTTTAACTAGTAATTTTTTTATATGCGTGCAGCTCTATTTTTCTGTAAACAATTTGTTGGGGAAAAAAATTGGAACATGTAAATCGTGCATAATGCTTTCATTAATGAAAATATAAAACAAACTTAAATTTGCAAATGGACATCACTTAAAAAAGGTCCCTTTTTTCATATAAAAACATCATTTTTTAGTCAACCTTTTTAATTTCAGCCTTTTTTAATTCAGGGAGCCAACAAATTATAAGACTCGAATGCAAGAATTTTCGAAATAGTCTAACTTCATCAAATTCATACTTCAACACTTATTGAATATTTAATCAATTGACCAATGAGTGTCGTCCACTGACGACATCGTTAAAAATTTCGATAATGCAGTTTTCTACAAAATTGTAAAAAATAACACAAAATTGATAACACAAGGCTGATCATGCAGTTTTTCTGCAAACTCCTAGATTCAATTTTCTTCATTTCCTTGCCTCAATCGTAGAGCGTAAATTATTATTATTGATTTAAGGCAGATACATCGGGAAATAATTGTCGCATGTCATTTCGATACCAGCTGTATGTTAGGATTAGTGCTATATGCTCATTTAGTAAGTGATTTAAAGAAAGCAACATCCGTCTCTTCTTGTAGATGCGAGTAAATTATTCAGTGCATTGTTCGTTTGAAATAAAAATTCACTCAGTCACAAGCCATATTCCTAGTCCTATACAAATAAGATTTACACCCAGATCACAGAGATTAAATTTTTATTTTATATTGTGTAAGAAAAACGAAACCACTTATTAGTGTTGCCCCAGTAAAACAAGAACATGTCGCAATTTTATGAATTTTATCCTTTAAATTATCTATTAGGAATTATAATAAATTATAATCTTTCAAAATAAATATGGCGTCATATCAATATAAATTTGTGCGACATGTAAATATAGTGGCGTCATGTAAATTTAAATTTCTGTGATATACCAGTGATACTAAATACAATATCAGACCAACTAAATACATTTAAATAAACATTACACTTAATCTAAATACATAGTGCTGCATTGTATAACATTTGCGTGCATTACAGAGTGGAAGAGCCAAGTACATGATGTAAATGTAACTGAAGCAGACATAGACCTAGTTGTGTTATAGCGAAGTACCTATTTTACGGATTAAAATAGTAAACTCTTTATGAAATAAATTCTAATGTTTTTTAATTGTATTTAATAGACATTTGTACATACACATAAAATTGATTACAGTTTTTAAAATTAAAAATCATAATTTAAATTAATTTGTATATTGCATATCACCAATTCATTAACTTAAGGTACCTTAGAAGGTTCGAGTATAAAGACTTAAGCGGTTAGCCACAATTGTAGGATTTCCAACTCCTATTTTTTGAATTCTAACAATTGCTGCTTAATTTTAGTTTATCAATCCTAAACTTCTGTGTGATTTTAAATCCTCTCTGTACAGTTTTAATGTTTCTTCTTGGATTTCAGTAGTTCAATTTTTAACCGGTCTTTTTCTACGTAGTATATAGTTTCTTTGTATACGCCAAACTCTCTTTTACATAATTATTCATTTCATGGATTTTCGTTTGATTATCCACTAGTCGAAAACGTTTGGGATTCAAATCAACTGGATATTTTTTTTCTACCGCGATTGTTCGAAATATCGTGAAGCGGTTCGACAAAAGGTTCTCGCTCAGGTTCTTCTTCTGAAAAATATGGCAACTTGATTATCTCGTTCATTCGATACTCCTCAGTAATTTGTGGGACCTCAGTGGGCTCCGTTTCACCACTAAATTACTTTTCATCTGGATTTACTGTTATTCTAATATTTATTAACTCTTCTACAGCCTCCTCTAAATTTGTAAGTATTAATTGGCGGTTAGGACCACCGCCTGTATAGTTTATTTCAGTCTTATTGGTCCTTAATTTTTTACGGACTTTAAATTTAAGGTCCGCCCAAACCTTTTACTTTTAATTTATGAAAACTTACTTTAATTCAAACATATGAGTCTCTTGTTGAAGGCCCTCACTATCAGTTCTGTTGAAATTCGTTCCCATCTGGTTTTCAAATCAGTTTTAAAATCTTTTCCCGGTGTTATATCGGTGTTTTTTCGCATCCATTCCACTAATCTCTCAAGCTGCTTTTTATTTGTTACTTTTAATAAAATACGTATTTTTACAAAATCGATCTACTAAAATAATTTATTGTTTTATTTTAATTAGTTTTTTATTGCATTTTTACATAATTTTAAGAAAGTTTTAAGAGTCGCGTACTAAAATGTCATCGAATAAAGCATGGCGGATTTACGACAAATGTCGTGTCGCAAGCGACATGCACGATGCAAATTTTTACAGTCGTTTCCAAAATTACTTCGAACCGACAACTACAATAAAGCTCGAAACAGAACAAGAGCGACAACGACGAGCGTCGACGAATAAATAAAAAATACCACCGCGTATCGCTGTGGCTAACAGAACAAGAGCGTCAGCGTATGTCGATAAAAAACAATCACAAATGACAAAAACAACCAATAACGACGCCATATTTTATACATGTCAAAATGGATTCTAAAAGTTAGCATGCTCGGATAATAAAAATTTTAAAATTATAAAAATTGTTTATCTTTTATGTTTTTGGCCCATGACCATGATGATGTATAGATAAAAAAAAAATTGGCAACATTGTTTCGTCCGCGATAAAAATAGAAATAAACTCTAAATTTATTTCAACGAAAAAATAGTCGTCACCTGCATCGATGGTTTTGTTTGTTTTGCATATTTTCGGTGTTTTGTAATATGACAGGCGATTTTGCTCGCAGCCTTCACACTTGTTCTGTTTTGTGCTTAATGCTGGAAACACATGGACAGAATTCTGAAAGCAGAAAAATTAGAATGAACACGTTTATATAATGTGAAATACATGTCAGAATTCTGACTCATGTCTCTATTTCTAATTTTTCTCTGCCTCGCACTTGGGTGTGCTACGTAGAACAAAACAAATCTAACAATCGCAACTATGTTCATGCGATTTTTACTTTATTATTTTTTTTATTTTGACGCATTACCAATTACCATTGAGTTATCAATCAAAATGGAGGAAAATTATAGATAAAGTAAAACAAAAAAAACAATAAAAAAAAAATTCTGCTAGTCAAATAAGACGATCATGTAGTTCATTTGAAATTCTGCCGGCAGAAATTCTGCTCATGTGTTTCCAGCATAAGGCTGATAAATTACGCCGATTGTCGTTTGAAGTGACTACGATAATAAACATATTAGATATTTTGTTACAAATTAAAAGAGTTGAGGTGTTATTCATCAATAATCGACGACTGAAATGTTTTTTAATTGTATTGTGATAAATATTCTAATTTTGAAACATGTAATTAAAACCAAATTTTACCAATATTATTAGCATAGCATTTTAAATATGCAAATTTTGAGTAAATTACAAAGATATCATTCTTCTTAGAATTTCGGACCTGCATTCTCAGTATAAAATCTTGTTCTGTATATAGTAATATGATGTTCAACTTTCTTCCTGCTTTGTAACTGCAGAGGTTAATTTTTTTGTGAAAATAAATTATAATAAGCAAATTTAAAGCATGTTTTCGATAACCTCGAAAGAAATCTTTAAGTTCTTTTATTTTATTTAGCTTAAAAATTTTGGGCGAAAAATAATTTAAAAGATATAACAAAATTTATTACAAGCTAACGCCAAAAACAACGCTAGAATTATTCTAAAAATTGTATGGTCTTCGGGTGATTTCATTTTCTTATATTGTATATTATTTTAATATTGTGGCGATTTTACTTATTTCATTAAGCCGTTTTTCAGATAATAATAATATCGTTAACTTCGTAAGAATTGTCCGAAAGAAGCAAATATATTGATGCAATACATCTCATTTCCAGAAATTGCTAATACAGTAAGTTTCGATTTCTAACCGAAAAATTTGCATTGTTTGCATTGACACTTGGGACGAAAAACCTTTTGACTATATACCAGGTTACAATTATTCAAATAAACACACAAAAATTCGAGTAGAACAATTTTTTAATTTTTTATTATCTTCCTTAAAATATATTTTAATATAAATTATACTTTAATTAATATCACTTAATTTAATTTTGAATTTATAAGGATTATCTGAAGCAACCTATATTATGTCATTTAAATAAGGTTTAAAAATTAACAATAATAAATATTTGTACAATATGTATACCTGGAAACCTTGGAAAAACAAATAAAAGTAATTATAATAAACCTATAATAATCAACTTGTTAAAATCTAATCAGATTTTCTAGTGGTTTTGGTCCCATTAGGTCAGCAATTAGGATATCATATTAGCATTTATGACTTTTTTGCCATCACCTTTCACCACATAAATAGAGAGAGAGAGGTAGTGTAACACCCATATAAAAAGGAGAATTGCAATTAAATTCAACCTTAACATTTCTATATTTGTTTGGAGTGCTTTTGAAAAACTTATGAATGGGTTGGGGTGGGCTCCCATATTATTTCATACATATTTATATAAACGAGTAGATATAGAGATACAGTTGAAGTGCCCGTAGCAATATATTTATGCAAAGGTGCAAACATTCTTTGATTTCCCTAACTATTTGCCTTTCGAATATTTTTGTTGCTACTAAATGTTCATAGATATGGGGATAAAGTTTATTCGCTTTTTTTGTATTTTCTGGTCTAGTGATTACATCGCCATGTCATTTCGGATAGAATCCAAACGAAATGTGCACGCGTTCCAAACATTTTATTTCGATATACATATACGATATGTTTGCGTTTTTAATATACGACACTGCATAGTGGAAATTCTCCTTTGCTGTCATTAAAATAAAAAACTTTTCTGTATTTTATTTATATTCTGAATGACTGCCGACACGAGAAAATTTACCCCTCTTATATATTAAACGAGTAGGTATGTGTGGTGGGCATACATCCTCTCGTATATATACCATATATATATATATATATATATATATATATATATATATATATATTATAACACATACGGTTTGTTCATTTATTTTACTCAGAGTAGTAATGATAAGCAAATAACTGCTAATGAAAATGTCGTTGTGTTGTTAAAATGACATTTGATGAATAAAGTCGACAGTATATATGGTTTATATATTTTATACGTTACATATGTACATACATACATACGTATATACAAAAAAGAAAATCATAGGTTTTATAAATGTATGTATAACGTATGTATATATGGCAGTACTTTGTGTTTGATTATTCTATTTGTTGTATCCCGCTGGCACATTAAAAAGCAATAACGTATAGTGTTAACATTTAATAACGGAAGTAGAATACTTCTGAGGAAAGCAGATATTATTAGATATATGTCGTATATATATAAATGCAGACGCTCTGTATAATATCCCGGTTATAATTAATTTTCTTGCGAATCATGGGTTTGATGCGATGACAGGGGATAATTACGTTTTAGCATTGTATTACCAATAAATGTCATGATATTCTGCAAGTTGTACTCTTTTTGGACCGCTTTAATTTTTGGTGGTAGTACCACCAACAAAACCGGCCCTTAATAGTACTCACTTATGACCTTATTCTGTTTGTCTCAAACTAAGTTAAATTTCGAGAAGTAGCTCATGCGATATGTATGCAAGATGTCACAAATATGAAATTTTTATGATTATTTTTTTTGTGCATACATATTTCCATCTAAGATATTGAACGAAAAGCTGCGAACTACGTAACCGCGTTTCAACAGTCAAACAAAATTTTTGATTGTGTAAACTACCACAACAGGACTGGGATTTTGCACAATACGAGTCGCCTTTTTTGAGCGACTTGTAGCTAAAAGCTACATAATTTTTGTCATCTTTATATTAATCAGTATTTGTTTAACGATAAATTATACGTACACCATTAAAATTCAAATTCAAGCCTGATACTATATCCACGAAAATTTCTAAATTTGTTTAATCTTAATTTTATAGCTTACACGTTTTTAAATAATATTTACCGAAATTCGTTCCCTACAAATTAAATAAGCTTTTTAGTTCTATATATTTTACATCGTTTTAAAATAAGCTTGCAGAAAACACAAAACATCAATTGACGCATCGTTCAAGTTTGTTCGAAGTTTCGTACAGATTTAACCTGCAGCCGAAAATACTCTTTCAGCCTCAACACTTGTAGGCCGGATTGTTAATAAAACATCATAAATCTGCTAGATATATTTACCCCGTGTTCCTTCTTCTTCAAATAACGCCATTTATTTTTTCAAAAAATTAGAATTATCTTGGGGTTTCTTTGCTTTCTTTCCGGAAATCGCATAATTTACTTCTTTCGATATAGCCTGATCAAGTAGTTCCTTCATACTAATGTTTCCAAATTTGTTCTGTGATTCCCTAATTTCTTGTATTTCACAATTATTATCGTTGTGATCATTATTTTCGTTACAAACGTTCTTTTTTACATTAAATAAATCTAATTTTTGTGTTATATCGACCAGTCATATTGCTCCAAAATGACGATTTTTTTTCTCCTGCATTTTTCACATGAGATGGTTGGTCGAACAAATTGTTTGAATGAATAACTCAACGAAGTAATAAAAGTATGAATCCGGTCTCACAGTTTTGGTGAGTTTTGGATATGAAAACTTTTCTTGATCATCTGCTGTGCATATTTCTTTATTTACTTCAAATGCATGATGTAAATATTGAATAATGCCCGAAATTTCGGTGCGACGCTCACAAAGACGTTTCTTGATTGCATCTAATAATTCAGTATCTAGTGGTCTATTTACCTTTAGAAGTTCCTGGTATAAAAATTTAATTGTTGGATTAGCCATAATCAAATTGGCATCATTGCAACACAATGCCTCAATCGCTACTTTAACACGAATTACAGAAGAAATAGCTAATGAAACGATGTTAGATTCATAGTCCGAGAAACTGATTATCAATTTCAAATCTATAATTGATTTTTGAATACAGCTTCTTAGTAAAAAGAATCGTTACATCATATCAATCTAGTATTAAAATCAACTCTTTTCCAAACTCTGCTTTTACACATTTTTGTAAAATTTCATCGTTATTGGTAAGTGACTTACGAAACATTTTGATGATTTTTCTCATTTTATTAATTAAATCACCGAGCACTTTGTAACTAATTACTGGTGTATCCCCTTCCTTCTTCGATTGTGAAAATACAATTTACATTATCATTATCATATTCATCATCAGATTTGCCCTCGGATACTATGGGTTTAATAATTCTTCAAACTCTTTTCCAATAGGTACATTTTCAGTCTGTTTTGAGTACAACACATTTATAACAGCTAGGTGAACGTCATAAGCAAAACACAGCTTTTGATTTGTTTCTATTAGTTGAGACATTTCTATACCATCACAGACGCGCGCGCATCTGTTGTTAAGGATATAATATCTTTGTCTATAATGACAAATCAAATTCAAGAAGTTTTCGTTTAATAATGTCAACACATTTCGTTGCTGGTGTACTCCCATAAATCCGTATGTATCATTCAATACCTTTATTAATTGAAAACCGAAAACCCGAAATTGAACCAACAAATACCGGTTTTAAAAACCGGCTCAAAATGGTCCGGGATCCCGGTTTTCGAAATTCCGCGGTCCCGATTTTGCACTCCCTAGTGTGGGGCGACCTAGGTTATGCAATGACGCAAATCTCGTAACATAGTGCAAAAAACAAAGAAGAATCCAAATCCCAGTGCTTGAAAATTGGCAATAGAGGCTTTATTGGAAACCGGGCAATCAAGTCACTGGTCCATCATATGTAATATATTGCATAAAGCTAGATACAAGAGTCGAGTGGCGCGAAAAAATCAATCATAAAAGAAAAAACTAGGTTAAAACGGCTAAAATGTGCTCAAGGACACGTTAATAAGAGTGTATCGTTATGGTCGAACGTAATTTTCAGGGATAAAATTAAATTTAATGTCTATGGTAACGATGGAAGGATTCGTGCATGGAGGAGGCTCAATACTGAATTGGGAACTAAAAACTTGACCGGAACTGTAAAACGTAAAACGTGTGTGTGTGTGTCTGCTAATGAGGTCGGAAATCTATAGTCTTCGCCGAAAATACCTTGAATAGGTTCGATTATTTGAAGATTTTGCAAAATAATTTGCTACCTAGCGCTAGTCGAATGGGTTTAGGCAGCGATTTTATTTTCCAGCAGGACCAAGATCCCAAACATACTGCAGAAATAGTAAGAAATTGGTTATTGTACACGTTTAGTTTGAAGTGAAACATCATAACTAAGGACACCGCTGCAGTTGCTCGTAATGAATCCTATCGAAAACTTGTGGAACTGGATAGAAAGATACGAAAACACAGTTAGAAAGTAAAAGTCAGCTGAAACAAGTACTACAAGATAAATGGGTAAAAAACGAACCATCTATTTCTTTAAAATATGTATTTTCTTTACTTCTGGAATCTGTATATTAAATACTACGTTAATTACAATAAATAAATTTTATAAGATTGATTATTAACTACCTTGTACCATCGATGTCAAAAGGTTTTAAATCATCCCTAAGACGAGACCGGATAATTCTCATATTGTTTTTTTTATCAAAAACAATAGCAATGGGCAAATTGTCCGTTGTTCACTCGTATAATTATTTTAATTTATTAAAATATTACTGAAAATTTAAAAGAAAATTCAACACAACACTAAACCGAAAAATGCGAATCATTTTAAACACAAAATGACATTTTGACAGCTAAATCGGTAGTTGCTCAATTTTCTCGAATTTTACTTTTGTCGATTTATAATCGCTAAAAAATTGTCGGACAAAATTAAAAGGTGAGAAATCAAACGTAAATTCGCTTCTCACCTTTTGTGCAAAATCCCATTCCAGGTTTAGTAAAATCATTGTTGTTGTTGTAATCACAAATCATTTAATAACGATACAATCAATTATCATCAAGTATTTTTATTCATTTTCACCATCCATAAGTAGTCACTATCCTTTACTTAGTCAATGATCGTCAATGACATCTTTGTACTTGCTTCTTACTGTGCTGTCATTCGTTTGCGAAAATAAACTTAAATCCAAATTATTTTCCCTTATGTATCAGGTCAGTCTATTCAAAACACTCATCTCACCACGCTGCTCTTAAATTCATAACTACCAAATTTGGAACACTTCATGTTGGTGCTTTTACTAAGATAATAGTCGAGTTTTGGAAGGGAATGGAATTGAAGAGATTTTAATTATAAAGAATAGAATAGTTACTACAGCGATTATCTAACGAAGAACCAAGATATGTTCAGCTGTATTTTGTTGCACATTTCTAAAAACGATTTAATGCCCCAGAATGCTACCTATGATCCTTCATATAATTCTACCTATGATGTGATCCATAACCATCATGTTTTAAAGGCAGTCTATGTGTTATATGCATAAAAGAACACAAATGAAATATGTTTGCACTTCATGGTCGACCTGACCTGCTTTCACATTGACGTACAATGCTAAGTGAAAAGAATGTCAGCTGATGATTTTAATAACAAAATTGGGTCAGTAAGATGTTATATGTATTATATATATTTATCAAATGGCAAAAAAGATAACCGCATTCTCATATATATTGATTTAGTTGACAAATAAACTTGGAGACAAGGAAGATAGTTATTCATGGTACCGTAGAAGAAAGCCTGCTAATCTCGTATTTACAACGAGAATTAGGAAATACGAAATTAGTAATATATGGATAGTTTCTTTCTGCAATCTCGACTAAAACATCAAAAGCTCATAATAATGTAGAACTTTGGATTTCTGTGGACGTCTATCTAATATGTGTTCAAATATGTTAACATGGGTTCAAATTTGACTTTTGCTGTACATGATGGACTGAAAAAATAATAACAAACTTGTCAACGAAGCACTTTGGAGAAATTTTGGCTCTTGAAAAATTCCCTGCTGTACAACAACTAGCCGTTCACTAAGAAAACGTAAGCATTTTTGAAATGTGTGAACTTCTCGTGAGTATGGCTGGAATAATGTACAATAGCTTATAAAAAGGTATAGGAAATGTTGAACTGCTTTACAAGATGAGAGAAACCAGAGAACATTAAGAGGCGGTGTGGCTATTGTCTAATCAGGAGTTAATACCTTTAAGTTTACAACTAACCTACGCCATAAATTTTATAATGATCCAAGTTCAAATCGTTTGCATAGAACTTACTACAACTTGGCGCCGGTAAAGTTTCAGTAGGCTGTAATAGCAAAGCTAAAGTTATACAAAGTGTTGATAAATTAATAGAGGAGGTTTTCATTTTATAGATATTAATTAGCGTAAAAGAGTTAAATTGATAAATCAACAACTGCTACAGAATATTTCAATTAGCCCATATGTTTACAAATAAATAGATACAGCTATCGGTCAAAATAAAAATATTAGTTTTCCAACGGACATTCTAAATTCATTAGAAGTTATCAGTTATTCAGTTTAAACGCATATAATTTCCAGTAACATTAAGTTTTTCCACGTCAATAAATAAGTTGCAAGGATGACAAGATATTGAACTTCAATTACGGAAAGACTACTTCTCCCATAGTCAACTGTATACTTATTCGAGCGCAACCGTATACTTACTCGCGGGCCCTAGAAGCTAGCAAAATTGGCACCCGTCAAATTTGGATCATATATTGATTCCTATTGACGTGGTCTCTTTAAATATGATTTTCGACTACGGTTACTCACTTTGCTAATTTTTCTTTGAATTTGTTACCTTCTTTTGTTAGATATTTGCCATGGATTTCATGCCAAAACGCACCTTGAAGCAAGAAAGACCTTGGGTCTCGGTTGTGGTAGTTTGGATTTGTCATAATTGACACCCTTTTCATTGAGGGAGCAATTTTAATTTTATTAGAGCTAATTTTTATTTTATTTTTTATTTCGAACTGTTTCGAGTCTTCACTTTTCATCAGCTAACTCTACTATTCGAGAAAAGAGAGAATAGTAGAATTAGCTGATGAAAAGTGAAGACTCGAAACTAGTTCGAAATGAAAAATAAAATAAAAATAATAAATTATCACAAAAAGAAAGTTATTCTCATTTATTCAAATTTAAAATTAAATACAGTGATAAAAGTACACACAAATAATGGAAAATTATTTATTAGAGCTTAAATCTTTAACTTCATATTTGTGATATATCGAATTTCGATGATATTTATATCTTTCATTTTATCGAATGATGGGCAATGGATTATAGTAAATGATCTTTTATTTCTTCTGACTTGTAGAAGTAATATAGCTTTTTTGTTAACGAAGTTATTGATCCAGACGGGTTTTCATATACATGAAACTTTCTTTTTTGTGATCAGTTCATTCTTCCTAAACTTAGTGACATCTATTTTTTTAAGTTCTTCTTTTGGCTATTGGTAGTTCCCTCCCGAATCCATGGACTTATAGCGGGTGTTACCGGGTTTATAATTATTATGTTGATTAATAACACTCACTATCTTTTGTTTATATTAATTATTTATTTATTATATAAATTATTTATTATTTTTGTTATAAAATATTAATTTAGTTTTGGTTCACAAAATGGTGAACGATTGTTCGTGGCACTATCACTAGATTATTTATTTTTGAGACTGTGTCTCTTGAGATTCTAAAACGCGACTTATCCAATTTCGTTTCTTATTTCAATTTTCCTCCAGTGAATTTGAAATCTCGATATTTATCGATAGTCGATAAATATCGAGATTCGCGAATGTAGGTGGCGAAATTACTCTATTCAGCAAAACGAGCAATGCCTCGTAATTAAGCGGCGCGGTGTATAAATAGTTTTGCTACGAGGAGTGCCACGAAGTGAAAAGGATTTTATTTATTTTGAGCCGCTACATCACTCCCCTCCTGGATCGAAAACCGTAGTGTTTGAAATTGAATGTAACCGTTTTTGGAACACTACGTTTTTCGACTGGGTTTACCACAAGTATTCCGTACGCTGGCTTAAGCCTGTCGATGCCAATTGTTGTGGATTTTCCATTTACATCCACAACAAAGAATTTGCGCAATTTGCGGGTCACTGGATACGGTCCAGAATAGGGTGTACTCAATGGACCTCTGACTCTATCCACACGTACGAATACGTGTGAACAGGTTTCCAGATTTTTGGGAATGTACGTTGCCTGTTCAGGTGGATGTCTTGTGCCCGTAGGAACTAAGGTTCTCATGGTGGTACGAAGCTGATTCACGAAATCCGAAGTATCTGTGTTTGGGTTCGAATTTTGATCGTTGATGAAGAATTCACCGGGAACCTTGATATTTTGACCATATACTAGCTCTGCTGGTGTGCAGTTGAGGTCTTCCTTGACGGAGGTTCGAATACCCAATAGGATTGTAGGAAGTTCTGAACTCCAATGGGATGTATTACATCGAGCTGTTAAGGCGGATTTTAGTTGCCTGTGGAACCGTTCGACAAGACCATTCGCTTTCGGGTTGTATGCAGTTGTCCGAATGCGATGGGAACCTAGGAGCTTCGTGAGCTCGGTGAACAACGTTGACTCGAATTGTGTTCCTTGGTCTGTCGTGATGAAGAGTGGGACACCATATCTACAGATGTACTCATTGTAGAAGATTTTACTTACGGTTTTTGCGGTCATTTCTCGGATTGGATAAGCTTCTGGCCAGCGGGTAAATCGGTCGACTATCGTTAAAATATAATGATAGCTATTCGATTGAGGCAGTGGACCAACCAGGTCCATGTGGATGTGTTCAAACCTGCCACTTGGTAGCTCGAATTTACCAAGTTCTGATTTCGTGTGGCGGTGAACTTTGGACTTTTGACATGGGATACAAGATTTCGCCCAATTGCTTGTGTCAGTATTCATTCTTGGCCAGAAGAATTTTGAAGCAATAAGTTTTCGCGTAGCACGGATGCCGGGATGTGATAATCCATGTAGACTATCGAAGATTGTCCGTCGCATGTTGAGAGGAACGTAGGGTCGATTTTTACCTGTTGAAGTCTCACACCAAATTTGCTGCTTGTCTGGTAAGTCGATCCGTTGCAGGTTTACGCTTGATTTCGGTGTGTGTGCTGAAATCAATTTCTGCAATTCGTCGTCGCGTTGTTGTTGTACAAGTAACTCCTTCGTGTCGAAGGAGGAGACGCTGAGTTCTGTGAGAAGTGTTTCACCAGAACGAGACAAACAGTCGCTCACCACATTGTGTTTACCTTTGATGTGATGAATATCGGTAGTGAATTGGGCAATGTAATCGAGATGTCGTAATTGCCGGGGACTACGTTCAGACTTTGACGCAATAGCTGTTGTGAGAGGTTTATGGTCGGTGAATATAGAGAAATTTCGACCTTCGACGAAATGGCGAAAATGTTTGATTGCTAAATATATAGCAAGAAGTTCTCTATCGAAAGTAGAGTATTTAATTTCCGCAGGAGAGAGCTTCTTTGAAAAGAACGCTAATGGTTGCCAACATCCTTTGTTGCGTTGTTGTAAGACAGCTCCAACTGCTACATTGGAAGCGTCGGTAGTTATGTTGAACTGCGCGTCGTTCAACGGGTGTGCCAAAAGAGTGACAGCGGCAAGAGAACGCTTGACCTTGTCGAAAGATTCCGTACAATCTTCGGGCCAAGAGAAGTTTCTTCTGTTTTTGCCTTTCTTGAGTAAAGTGGCCAAATGCCTGTGAATCGGCGATAACAGTTCGGCTAACCGTGGTATAAAGCGGTGGTAATAGCTCACCATACCGACGAACTGCTGTATTTGGCGGATTGATGTTGGTTCTGGAAAGTTTGAAATGACATCAACTCTGTCTTGTGACGGGAGGATGCCATCTTTCGAAATTGTGTGGCTCAAGAAGTCGAGTGACTTCACGCCGAAAATACATTTCGAAGCTTTAATATTAATTCCATATGCGGAGAGACGTTTGAATACTGACTCGAGATGTTCACTATGTTCCATCTCGGAACGGCTTGCAACGAGGATATCGTCGATATAAGAGTAGACGAAGTCCAGCCCTTTTAACACTTCGTTAAGGAATCGCTGGAATGTCTGTCATTCGGGTAAACTCAAAAAGCCCGAAAGGAGTAGTTATCGCTGTTTTGTGAATATCCTCGAGAGCCATGGGAATTTGATGATATGCCCTTACCAAATCTATTTTCGAGAAAATAGTGGCGCCGGCGAGTTTCAACGAGATACTGTGTATGTGGGGGATAGGATATCTATCTGGGACAGTGACAGTGTTTAGCTGTCGATAGTCTCCACAAGGGCGCCAGTCCTTGTCTTTCTTTTGCACCATATGTAATGGTGAGGAGACTGGTGATGATGTGGGGCGGCAGATTCCGATGTCTGTCATAAACTGAAATTCAGTTTTAGCAGCTTTTAGTTTAGTTGCGTCGAGTTGTCGCGGCTTAGCACAAGGTAACCTACCTTGCGTGACGACGTAGTGGACTACGTTATGCTTCACTGGGAGATTGTAATTCGGTGCCTCAGTGAGCGAGGGGTATTTCTTTAAAAGAGCGCCGTAATCGTTGTTAACGCTGAAATGTTTTGGAGATGGCGTATCAACTTGGGCGATGATTGCGTTCACAGTGAGGGTAGTAAATGAATCAGAAAGTCTTCTGTTCTTCAAATCGACCACGAGACCATATTTGGACAGAAAGTCAGCACCTATAATAGGCCTGTCTACTGCCGCGATGATGAAGGGATGTGTGAACGTACGCCTGAGACCGAGATTAACCTTCAAAAGTTTGGTACCGTAAGTGAAAATTGGGGATCCGTTTGCTGCGGTAAGAATGCAAACGGTGTCTTTAGCATTTCGGGGAAACTTGTTTACGGGTATCGCAGATACTTCAGCCCCCGAATCGATCAGAAATTGCAAGTTGTTTTCATGATCGTGGATGAAAAGACGGCGAGATGAACCAATCCCACTGTTTGCCGTAGAGACAGCAGGATTTAGTGGTTTTCCGAAGGCTTAAAATGTTTGGAAGTAGCTTGTCCATGAGCTACCGGTCGGAAACTGCACGGCTGATTGCAGTTGCGTGCGCGTGAGCCGAAACGACGGTGGAAGTAGCAGAGTCCAGATCGAGATGACGATCTCGACCTTGACCTGTGTCGGTAATTGAAATTCCGTCTGTTGTTTGGCGATCTTCCACGTGAACCAATGTTCATGTTGGCCAGTGTTCGCTGTAGATCTGCCAATTGTTGTTGCGTCTTGTCCAGTTGTCTTTGCATTGAAGCAAGGGCTGATTCACCGTCAGCAGTTGCCTTGCTTGTGGATGGCTGGTTGACAGCAGCAATTGGTTTGGATGTTCTGGATTGAGCGTAAATCCAGATGTTGTCGGCGACCGGTAGGATTTCCTCGATGTCGTTCTTTATATCCCGCGCCATTATCGCTCGTAAGTCGTCTGGCAAACGTTTTAGCCAGAGGTTTTTGAGTAAATCGTTGTTTACTAATTTGGAATCACCTGCTTTTTGTTCAAGCAGGCGATAAAAGTGGGACGGTTTAAGGTCTCCCATTTGTTGGAAGCCGGAGAGCAACTCGTCAAGTCGTTGCTCCTCGCTGATAGTGTAGCGGTTGGTTAACGCGGATTTCAGTCGCTTGTATTTCATGCCTGGCTGCGGGTTCCTGAAAATGTCCGTGATGAATTGTATTGTCTCCTGTGGTATCGCGCCGAGAGTGTATGCAAATTGTTCATCGTCGTCGACAATGCGGTGGATGCCGAACTGGTGCTCGACGAGGATGAACCAAGCTGCCGGTTGCTCGTTCCAGAAGGGAGGTATTTTAGGTGGCATCTTATATATTTTGGTCGTTGCCCGCGATGTTGATGTGCCAGCATGGCTGTCGTTCTCATCTTCGGATGATGACACGGCTTTTTGTTGTTTCGGTGGCATTTTATTTATTTTATTTTTCACTTCACTTTATAATAAACCGGCGTAGCAAAAATATTTATTTTATAAACGTGTCTATTAATGTAGACTTAAAAAAAATATTCGAACGCGAACAAACTGAACAGAACTATTTTTCCAACTACGGGGTAAGCGAATAATGGAATGGGTAGGACAGATCAATTGCGAAAATCAGCAAAAAGAAATCAATAATTTAAAAAATTGTATATCGAGCGAAATTGTAGAAACGAATAAGAAAAAAAAATTTGAAATATCCACGAAATTAAGCAAAAATAGTGCGAAGTTGAAGCGAACAATCGTACACTTACAATAAACTTAATTAATTAATGAAATATTTGTAAAAAAAATATGTATATTCAAATTGTTTGAGAAAAAAAATTAAGTTTGTATATAAAAAAGTTGAATGAAGTCGTCGAGTTTCGAACTTGCGACTTTGTTATCTATAGCCATCAACGCTATCCGTTGTGCTATACTGCTTATATACTATATCGTAAAATGTATATACATATAGTTGTAACGTATTATTTAATATAATATTTTAGTAATTTATTTATTTATAACATTTTCAAAAGTTAAAGAAAAGATTTTAGATAAAAAAAATTTTGGACGAATGAAATTGAAATTTTTAATATATATTATGTATATATGCTTATTTAAATAATGGTTTAAGTTAGTTTTGAAAATAAAATGTTTTTTTTTTAAAAGCAATGTAAATGTTTAATAAAGTTTGTAGTTTAATATTTACTCGTATTCATGTGTATATCCGTGTGATGTAGGATGTGTGTATTGTAATTGTTCCTTTTTGTCGCTGATGTTTTGATTATGCGTTGCTGTGGCGTTGAGTTGATCTGCTTGAACTGTTGTTGTGTTGATTTTTCCGCATGCACTATGTTGTTGCCAGACCCCTGGCTCCCTCGGTGGGCTCGTAGGTAGAGATGGCGGACGATTAGGTTCACACCTAGAGATGGCGGACGATTGTTCGTAGCACTTTCACTTTATTATTATTAATTTTGTGAGACCGTGTCTCTTGAGATTCTAAAACGCGACTTATCCAATTTCGTTTCTTATTTCAATTTTCCTCCAGTGAATTTGAAATCTCGATATTTATCGATAATCGATAAATATCGAGATTCGCGAATGTAGGTGGCGAAATAACTCTATTCAGCAAAACGAGCAATGCCTCGTAATTAAGCGGCGCGGTGTATAAATAGTTTTGCTACGAGGAGTGCCACGAAGTGAAAAGGATTTTATTTATTTTGAGCCGCTACAGACTTCTTTGAAATTCGTCGGAAGTATTTTATTTCGTCCTTAGTATCCAAGTATTACTTATCCGCCACCCTAAAGACGCACTCTTCACCAAATACTCATCCATGCGAAAGGAGTATGTTGGAATGCAAATATTCTAAAGTTTCTAAAATATTTAAAAATGCCATTGCTTGCAAACGTCATCATTTTAGGCATAAAATTCGGATTTAAAATATTTACAATAAAGATCTATGAGAAAAATGTTATATCCGATTTAAATTTGTAAACTAAATATAATACAAACTAGTTAACCCCTACCAAACTTATGTGTTCGATTATACGAGGAGTTATTTTCGTATACAATTCACATTCTATTTAGAGAATGACAGATAAAAATTAAAAGGTGCGACCACCTAAAAAAAATATTAGTCACTTTCGATCATATGTATTTTATGCATATTAACGACCCTCAAAATTAAACAATCTCCTATTATAACAACGCGAACAATGAAAGAATGAGTAATGATTTTTTAACATGTTCTTGCTGTTTGATAGCGAACTGCGCGGCCTATCATTAATTACATATGCGAATGACTTATTTATTTTCATTTTATAAAGGTTGGTTTATGTAAATTTGAATGTTTCCAAATCAGAAGTGAGAAGTGACTGTCAGTTGAGATGTTAGTCACGCATGACGTATATTATATAATAAAACATCGTATTCTTTCTTATCCGTACCAAAAAAAAAAATAAACATTTATGAAACGAATCCTTTTTTTACCGAAAAAGAGTAAATTCTTTTGTGTTCATTCACAACGATATACATTTTTTGCTGTATAAAACAAAGCAACTCTCTGTTATTGTTAAATGTATCTTAAAAATAAAAATTATTTTTTAATAGGTATTATAATGTAACAGATTTATCAATTACAACAACAACAACAACTATTCAATGTGTATTCTGAAATCACATTTTTAAAATTATTTTCACTTGAACGAGTTCAGGAAAACAAGGAAAATTATAGCAGAAAAATCGATCGACGGAGCACATTAACAAAGCATTTTACTGCATTGTCATTTCATTTTTAAGTCAATTCATTTTAATAATACAATTGAAGTTTTTTTATATCGTTATAATATAATAAGCCAAAATAAGGATTGTTTAATAAAAAGGATATCATTTCATCCCCTTTAATTTTCAGGTTCGATTCTATACGTAGACGTTAAATAAAATCGTTACCCCTAATACAATGCAACAGTAATCATTTATTTTGCATTTTGTGTGTTATACCGATTGTATCCCTAAAAATTGAGGAATCAGGATTAATTCGGTAGTTGTTGCTGTTTAAATCTTATATTTTTAAATAATAGATTTTTATTAGGTTTCATGTTCAGTGTTCATCTGTTGTGTTATTTGTCCCCAATACATAAACTCTCCAAACCACATGTACAAAAAGAAAATTTAATCTTCTGTAATAAATATGAATTTCGGTCATGTGATGTTATCCAGAGATTACAGTTTAGTTTATGATAATATACATAGCTTAAGCTTTTTAGATTTTAGGTTAAGATACTCTTCGCTTTATCAACAAAATTTTTGGACTATACATAGCGCTGTATACTTATGACCAGTTTTACAAACTTATTTAATTAAAGAGTAGCTAACTTATTTGTTGCACTTTAATTGCATACATATAGTTTAAACATTTAACTCTTAAACTTTAGCAGATTAACCTAGTACAAAAATAACATATTGTTATACGTTTTGTGAAATCTATACCATTTATTACGTACATAATTATTATGATTTTTATTATGATTAGGCTGGTTTGAAAATTAAAATTTTTTAATAGTAAATCAAAACCACAAAAAATAATTCTTAATATAAATTTATCTAGCTTAATGAATTAAAATTCGTTAATCAACATTAATATTTGAAAATCAGCATTTTCTTTAATATGTCTGCTGCTTGCTTCAGGTTCATATTTTTGTATAAATTATCGTCTATTTAGTTCTATTTGTTCTAAACAAAGAACCCAAGTATAACAAAATGGAACTCACTTTGACAGTTCCAACTTTCGTTTCGTTTCTGAGACATTTCATGGAAGACCTGAAACTCAAAAATATCCAGTAGTCCTATTCTGGTAATTCCCTGGGAACGGGGAATTGGGGAAAGAATTTACACATAAATTCTATTTTCAAATATTTACATCAAACTTTTTTTTTCTCAGTCGGCCAGGAAAAACTAATTTATAGATAAAAGCTATGTAACATCTTCCCCAGTTCCCTATTCCCCGGGAATTACCAGAATACAAACACAGTGGGGCTATTTGGGAATTTGATTTGATAGCGAGAGTACTAGATTCATATTTGATTTGAACGTGACTCGAACGATTCTTATTTAAAATCAAATATGAATCTAGAACTCTCGTTATCAAATCGAATTCTCAAATAGCCCTCCAGTTCCTTGAGTTACGGGTTTTTGTTCCACAGTTCATAGTAAAACTTGTAATAAAATTTAACTTGACCGTGGAACGTTGAAGCGATAATTGGGAAGGCTGTCACAGAGGCGTGCACATTTGTTTTGTAAAATATCACATAGTTTTATTTTCTTCTACGTATAAAATAAAGTATCCAAATCATGAAAACTCTCAACGATCTATTTGCTAATGGGCTTAGGTTGTACAGCCGAAATGTGGTGGAAATTATTGTGCTGGAAGTGGCAGATCCTCGAACCATAGAAACTCTCTCGTTTTTCCTACATTTTTGCATATTTGAGATATCTTTTTAAATTTTAAATAAAGGATACTCGTATAAATTGTGTGAAATGTTTATTAATTTTTATTTGAAATTAAAGTACATTGGTTCCGGTTAATAATGAAGAAGAATGTCGTTCAAGTGATTTCTGCTGCAGGCGGTCAATCTTTTACCAAAATTTGAATAACTTTTTCGCATAATGACGGTTGAATTATAGGGATATTTGGTCGATGATGTTTTCTTTCAAAAGATCGATTGATTCCGTTGCTGTGTGTCATGTTACGCCGTTCTGTTGAAACTACATAGTCTAGACATCAATATCTTCCAATTAACTTCTAATGATCTCTCGATATCGAGCTTCATTCAAGTGATTGCATTGCCATTTTGATTTTCAAAAAAACATAGACCAATTACGCCATCACACCAAAATCCACACCATACAGTATGTGGTTTGCATTTATCAAGCTCCCGTTTTGACGAATCCTAATTTTTCTAAAAGATTCTACATCCAGTGCGATGCCAGTTCTACTAGCATAGGTGTTGTTTTATTTCAAAAGTCGGTCGCAGGACAAGACCACTCTATTACCTTTATGTCACAAAAGCTTGATTCGATTCAGCGGAATTATAGTGTGACGGAATTGGAATGTCTCGCGGCCGTCTTAGCTATTAAGAAATTAAGAGCATTCGTCGAGGGTTTGCCTTTCAATGTGATAACGAACCACGCGAGCTTCACCTGGCTAATGTCGCAAAAAAATTGTTGGGTAGATTGGCTCGGTGGAGTCTTAAACTTTAGGGGTTCAATTTTGACATCGAATATCGTAAAGGATCGCAAAATATCGTACCCGATGCTTTGTTTCGTACATTCATGGACGAACTTCGGAATAGGTTAACTTTCTTTCACACTCTGACCCAATCAACCTCGACTTAGACTCTAATGCTTTCTCCAGCTCCTAATATGAAATTGATTGCAGATATCCAAAATAAATCGGAGATAAATCGAAGATAAATCGAACCTGAAAGTATTGGATAACCGAATTTATATAAGATTACCCGATTCAATCGGTTCCCTCACACCAGACTATCCAAAATTGAAGCTTGTTATTCCTGAACAACTTCGCATGGATCTTATTATTTTGGCAGAGTGTCCCCCAACTTTCGCACACCTCGGTGTTGTCAAAACGATCGAAATCTTAAAACGATCCTATTATTGGCCCACGTTGGCAAAGGACGTCCGAAAATTTGTTTTATCTTATGAAACGTGCAAAAGTCCCAAGTCTTTAAACTATATTAACAGGCCACCTCTTGGATCTTGTAATGTTATTAATTATATAAATTAAACTCACTTATAACTTTATTAAATTGGATTTATTTAGACCTTTTCTATTATTTTACATATTTTATCTTTTAGAATTTACTTCATTGTTAGACCATCCATCGACGGCTCCTCAAACAATAATAATCTTTTCACTCGATCGATTTTATCAATCTGCCAAACTTAATTTTAATTATTACAATATTTCGTAATGCCTAATAAACATATTTTATTTTTGTTATTAAATTATGACAAAGCAAAATAAATTTTGAAATACAAAATATGTTTATTTTACAAAATACAATTTCATGCAATTTCTCAAATCATTAAATATTTTTCGCGTGTAATTATTTCGAAATGCAAAGTGTATTGCACCGCGAATGATGTTGAAATTTCATGATAAGTGTGTGGCATTACAATCTCCACCACCAACTTTTCGACCGTTCCAGAGGATATATTTGGTTTTTATGGGGTAGTATCCTCGTACTTACGCTGGAAATACTTGCATCTTAATAGTCGTTGACCACTTCTAAAAGTTTGTATTAAGTTTGTATTAAAATTTTTGAACAATTTTTAAAAAAATATGGAGTCAAGCACATATATATTCTCCCCAAGTTAACCTATCTGAACGCGTTAACCGGATCTTGTAAGCGTCTCTTCAAGCGTATTTAAAAGAAGATCGTCGGACATGGGATACCCTTCTAGATGCCGTCAAACATATTCTACGTAATTGGATTCATGATGCTACTAATTTCCAACCATATTTTGTAGTCTTTCGCCACCATCCAATCATGCAGGGTTCCGCGTATCGCTTGTTGAAGGATGCTTACGCTTTTGGAGGTAATTTTATATCTATAGAGAATAAGCCAGAAAACTTATACGAATTGTTTACAAAAATCCAAGAGTACCTTCGAAATGCCCAATCAAAAGCGCATCATAATTATAATATTCGTAGCCGATCTCCAAAGTATAAGCCCGGACAAATGGTGTTTGTGAAAAACTTCACACACAGAGCAGTGCACCGTCCTATTATTCTGCAAAAATTGCACCAAAATATCAAAAAGTTACCATTGTACGGCTAGTAGGAAATGTTTCCTGTGAAATTGCAGACGCAAATGGAAAATCTTTTGGCATTTATCATTTCAAAGACCTTAAAATATAAATTTCTTTTCTATCCTATGTAAAACTTATTCTACTCGTTATGGCCAAAACGCGAAGAAAATGTCTGGCTCTTGAGACATCTACCGTGAGTCGTCCCCACGATTTGTAACGACCGCTTCTTTCATTCGTTCCAAGCTATGTACATTCCATACCCCTTACTTACTTTTACTCATACTAATTTTAATAATAGTAGGAAAGTATGCAAATCAATATTTTTTTTTGGAATAGACGTTATACTTGTTTTCTGTTGAAAATGATTTGGTTGAAAGGTATAAATTGAAAAATTTGGTTACACGCGGGGAGAGTTTATTTTTAAGTCAATAGACAAATCTCGTTCTGAATAATTTTGTGTAGTTGTTGAAGCCGAAAAAAAAATAAATATTAAAATAAAACAAAATAAATTCGCTATCAAATAGATACCTAGGAATAAATTTAGTAATTTGGGATAAGTCAGAAAGACTTATAATTTCGGTAGCAATTTAATTCATAAACTGTGAAAATTATAAATATCGTGACCATTATACTAAAAAAATCAATCACTGTTTCGCTTTTGAAATTATCGAAATTAAAAATAAAATGAATTAAATCAAAATATGAAGGACTAACATAAATGTTATTAGGTTATAAATTAAGTTATAAATTTAAATTAAATTAAGTTTAATTACAATAAAAAGTATCTGATGAACTGTTAATAGTTGAGTGAAATGGGTCTAACTTCTTAATGAGATAGTAACTGTTAAGTTTACTACCTGTGCCAATCGTTTCCATTTTAATTCTTTAATATTTAGCTTAAAAAAATTGATTTTCTGAAAATGATTGGCTAAGGCTAAGCACATGAAGTCATTTTTTTTCTTTTTATAGTTAAGCCTAGTTAAGTTAAAAAAGTCTTCAGAATCTTGTTTTATTTTTTATTCGCATTCCGAATTAAAATTTTTCTTATATACCCATTTATATTTTACATTTCAAAAATAATTTAGTTTTAATTGTTAGCAAGTATAATTTTCACAATTTTTCATATGTGGTTAAGCGACCACTCCAATCCTTGAGCGTCAGGCAGGCAGGGTTAGACCACATCAAAGCTCTTAATAGGTGAACAAAAAAAAAATTCTGTAGTGAGCGGCATTCAAGTTGAAAACGAGTTTACTCTGGACCCATATGCCAGGGTATGGCCAGGGTATCGTTACAATGAAATTTACATTTCATTGTCTTTTGAAACAATTCCCTACGATTTTCTTCAGTCCAAATGCGGCAGATTTGTTTGTTGTTATAGCCGCCAATATCAAAGTCAGCTTCATCGGTGACGATAATTTGATTGTTAAAATCCAACACTACGGTCGATGTCATTGTTGGTTTACTCGTCAATAGAAAATAAGCTTTACTCATTGATATGTGAGAAGTTAGAATAGTTAGATATCCTCCAACCCACTTAACGGAATAATTTGAAACCCCATGAGAAATTAAATATTAATTTGGGGTAAATGTTGAGAAAGTATAGCAGAGAATGAAAGCAACTCAAGCCTACTATTCCTTGAAGTAGCACAAATTTGAACGACCGCACGGGGACACTTCTGTGGCAAATGAATCAAAATATAGAAACCGATCCTTCTGAAATCACTCATTGCTCCGAAAGTTAAAATATTATAGAAAGCACTGCGCTGTAGTTATATACCTATATGAGATTCAGCACCTTCTTTTCTGAAAACGCCGAGTTCTAGAAATGGAAAATGTTAACAGAACCCCAACAAAAAATCACTTTAGCATTTTTCAAACATATTTGTGGGTAAGTCCTAATTGGTCAGATATATCTCGAGTGTTCACATGAGCATTATGAGCCACCATTCTTTTTTGTGTTCTACATTTCCTTTAGTAGAAAATTGTCTAGCAATATGAGATTCAAATTCCTCCAACTTTCGAAAGAAAGATTCGAGAAAAATTTGAAATTATTTTCATTTACTATATGAACTATTCCAAACTTTTCTTGTGCTTTTAAATAATCCATGATGCAAAGTTAAATTGTTGTAACTACACCATGACGTAAACAAAAGAACATAAAATAAATGTTCCTTTAGTAATAAAGTTCATTCTCTCTTTCCCTATCTCTAGTTATCACACCCCAAGGGATATGCCACAGGTACACTGATACAAATAAAGTGAACGGCCGTATGATCATGAGAATTTCTTTGTTTTTGTGTTTGCTACAAAAAGTGAACGTATTTCTTTTGAAGGTTTTTCTATACACGCATAAAAGTGATAGTGACGAGACGGATCAACTGTGCGCTTTGTGAAACGCTGGAATTTGTTGTAAACCAACTTTCCACACCGGCGCACATGAATGAGTGACGATTGGGTCAAAACTTATTTTGGTTGTTTGCAACATGCGTCCAAATAAAATTGCAGTTTATGTAGTGTCTCAAGTTCAGCATTTATTGGGGACTGCAAGTACGAAACATTTGAATAACGTAATTTCAACAGCAAGTATATCTTCGTTTTTCACTTCATACTCCTAATATTTTTCATTTTCAAGCAATTCGTAACAACATTATTGTCTCTCTTAATACCCACCCAAACAACAGCAAGTAAAAGTAAACTCGAAACATTTTCAACTTTACCAAAATAAAAAATTTTATACATCATGGCATTCAGCCGGAATCAAACAGTTTTGGTTCTTTACTAAATTATTGATTTTATAAATTACTGAACTAGTGGATTGAGCATTCGCACGATATCGGTTTTACCTGCTCATCAAACGGTGATGATCAATCTACAAAATTAAAGCTAAATACTTTGTGTATTTTTTCAAAGTAAATTAAAATGCTGATATTTTTATAAATTCGTTAAATTTGTTGATTCGGCAATCCATTTGAACCTGTGCAGTTCGATAACCTACACAATTTTGAAATTGTTTAATAAGGAACAGTATATGTTAGATAATTATTTGGTGTCCTATCACGGTGCTTGCATGGTTTAAAATTTTAACATAATTTGTATTTATAATAAAACTTATCTACCATTTAGTGAAAATTACAAGAATTTATATCGAGTGATTTTCAGTAGACCCAATTCGCTTATCTGAACAACAGCTTAATGATTTTATTGCCTTCGCCATTTGTTTACATACATATAAAAAAACCTATATTCTAGTATAACATTAACAACAAGTGTCGCGGTGTAAATGTATCCTAACAATAACAGTACACCCAAAAACACTTAAATTTTGTTTTTAAAATTGAAACAGTTAAAACGGTAAACACCAATTTAAAAAACTACCATAAAGGAAAATGAAAATAGAAACAACGGTATTAGTAATTTTCATCTCATATAAACATATTCGTACATACATAATATACTCGTTGGTAAATGCAGTTTTCCGGATAAGTATAATGTTCAAAAAGAATTTTCCATTCTCTATAAATATATTTTCTTATCCATTATGCATTTTCATTTATTTTCTACAACGAAAACCTTTAATATTAATTATAAACGTTTTCACTGTATTTTGCCGGAGTATATACGGATGATACACATCCTGCATACCGAAAAGCTCTAGAAGAGGAATTTTGGAAAATTAAATTTGATTAAAATTTGTTGAGTATGATTGTACATTCATAAACGTTTACATATGCCCGTATTTACTTTGTAATCAAGGTATGTACATTTAACCAAATGAGTTATTCATGAAATTTTAATCCGAATTGTATTATGTATAATTTGCAAAAAGTAAACGCTGTCAAAAATTATGTAGATTATGTTTGTTACTCTAAAATAAATTTCAACTAAATGTCACATTCATAAACTCCCGTATAATTATAATAATTTGTAGAGATTATGTGCCTAGCATGTGTAAATGACAGAGGTCCTTGTATTCGATTCCTGATCTCGCTCTGTATATGTGTAATGTAGAATGTTCTGTGTTCATTACTTTCGCAGCACAGTATACGAAAAGCGTTTTGTGCTTTCTTAATAGTACATCGGGTACTAAACACAGAAATTTTATTACTCCTTATAAAACAATCCGTCTTTTTAATCATAAACTCGGTCTGTTTGTTGTGTTATATACCGCTTCAATACATGTATAGATATGAAACGTAGCATTGGTTCATCCGACACAGAGCTTTCATCGCTCTATGTATACCCATCACACCGAATACATATAGACGCAACATTTTTTTATAACGTTTTATGTATACATTTTGTGTGTGATTTCTTTATGCCCTCTTAAGATTTTATTGCCATAATAACAATAACCATAACATGGGAAAACGGAATAGTGATCTCCACCTTAAAATAAAAATATACACGTAAAATAACACGAACATTAGAGGATTTATCTTGTCGTTTTTTTTATATTTCCAAAATATTTTCAGCCACCACCACGGCAGCACAATAAAAATCAAAATCAAAATGTAATACTCGTTTATTAGTTTGTTGATCCATAACGTCTAAAATTTAATTTATAAGTCATTACTTGAGTCATAAATGAAATAAAACGTATTAAACACCTTCTTAAGTATTTTCGAGGCGAGAATTTTCGTGTTCGTGTGTTATTCGATTTCGAATTCATTTAACACGTTTCTATGGTTGCGCGGGAAGAACGACAACATAACAGAATAATTGATTTGGGGGCATGGGTAAAGTGATTTTTATATAAAGCTTAAGTTTTAATGCGCAGTAAGAAGCATGTTGTGTACGTTGTAATTGTAAGTGAGATAAGTATATGGGTTGTACAGATCATTGAATAATTGCTATAAATAGGTACTTTATATCTACTGGTGTAATTAGGTGAAGAAGGCACAACGATTACAGGAAGGTATAGATGCTTTATCGTCCTTTAAGCTGGAAAACCAACCTGAAATAGTGTTAGATTTAATATTCGTTTAATCTTACATTAATTGTTTAGTACAAATGTAGAATTTGAAAGTATCTAATCTAATTCAGATTTTTCAAAAATTTTATTTTGTGGGAAAAATTTTATGAGACAACTCTGCGAGATTTGAATGCTATTGCTCAATAGCATTCAAATCTCACATAGTTGTCTCAATTTCGCTTTCATTGTTGAACTTGATGCTAGACTAAATCTCTTTAAATTTTAAAATACCAATTTGTGAAATGTCAGTGCTAAATATAATCACAACAGGAATATTCAGATAAAGATAAAGATATTAAATTGAACATTAGTAATTTCCAATGACCAATTATTGTATACAATCACAATCTGCTTCATTTGTTAAAAAATTATTTATTGTACTATTAGTATATGATTAATTAATGTTTTATTATTAATAATTAATTTAGTTAATTAATATCATAATTATAAATTTATTTTTGATTGTTTTTTTCATAATTCAATCGGTATTCGGATATAATTTGCTTTAAAATTCTTAATATTTTGGTTTTTCGAATTTTTCGCCTGCTACTTTAATAATTTTTTCAAATTTCATTGCAAGTCTTCAATATTTTTTGTCCCTACTAAGGAAAAAATTCCGACTGGGTAAATCGATGCGGAATTATTCGAAATAATAATAGAAAACTTACAAAAAAATTTGAAAAAATTATTTCGCAGCAGCAGCCGAAAAATTCGAAAAACAAAAATATGAAGAATTTTAAAGCAAATTATATTCGAATGTGGAAATTTCCACCGATTTCAAGAATAGGGGCTCAGGTGAAATTCATTTCCACATATTTCATTGGGTTCTCCTAATTTATGGAAAAATTTTGAGTATGAAATTTAATTTCGATCAACTCACCTAAAATATCGTCATTTCCCTATAATTTTTGGAAAACTTATCTGGATCAATTTTTTGCTAATTTAATTTAGATTCATTTTGTTCATAGCCGTTTTTCTCATAAATCCTGTAATACTTTTCAAACTATTTTCTATAAACGGGGAGGCCGTTTATAGCTAATAGGACGTCACTTGCAATGGACGAACTTCCTTGAACAATTTTTTTTTTGTAGCTTTAGTAGATTGATGAAATTGCTGGTATTTCAATCTATTTGCAGACCAACCCACCGTAAATGTACATAGAGAACTATAACAATGCAACCCAATAATAACAAATAATCATAGTTCACTTCATAGTTGCATTATCTGACAAGTTCTGATTAGTGGTGGACGCGGACCTGATAGACAACGTACCGGCTTCAATTTTAAAACTTTATCATACTTTATATAAAAACATTGAAAACTCCGCAGAGTGTACCTTATATTATGTTTCTCGATGTTTGGAAAAATTTAAGAATAACATTTTCAAATCAAGTAAAAAGATAGCATGACATGCCTTAGATGAATGGGTGGAAATGGAACCAACACTGATTTGTTATAACCGTTTTTGTATATACCATGTTAGTAGAATTGAGCGGAAAAATGATAAAGGAGATGGAAAAAACGATCAAGAATTCGCTATCTCTACAGTGGACTCCAGGACTCCAATTCGCGTTCCGTGAAGTAATGAAAATGAAAAGTTTTTTTTCATTAGCAATCGAGTAGGTTTGCGTCCCCATAAGACATTTTGATTTCACACAGTAAAATTTAAAATTACGGGCGAATAACTCAAACTACTAGATTGCCAATGAAAAACAGTTTTCATTTTCATTATTTCACGGAACGCGACTTGACCCCCAGTACAGCCAAAGTATCTATAGTCCTTATATAAACAATTGAACATCCGTACAATGTTTTCAACCAGTTTCCTTGCTTTAGAGTAAACTTCTAATTCAACTCATTGTAAAAAAACGCTTATTCGAATCATCCCCGTTTTTGTTAATTTTTGCGTATTCCTTAGACTCCTGTGTATCTAAATTTACAATGTATTCGTTTAACTATTAATTGACTGCTGATTATTTTGTGTCATATAACTAACGATTTTCAACTGCTACGTCATCCAATTGATACAAAAATCGAAATAAAGAAGCACCAGAAATGGTGAGAGGTGAGCTATGGATAGACAAATTTCTGATGAAACTATAAGAACGCCCAATTTATCTTAATTCGTTAAATTGATGTGTAAGGTAAGCGCTGGTAACACTGATGATAAAACTCGGGTCGGTGAACAATATTGTCGTGTTTTGTTTAGGAAAAGAAAACTTAACAAGAAGAAAACAGAATAAATCGAAGATAAGTACTTCAAGTATTTACTCATATATTCCCTGCATTGTAAATAATTGATGTAATGCAGCTTTCGGACAAACATAGTGGGCTTATTTGTTGATCATTTAATTTTAACTTGAGTATCATTACCATGAGCCTACCACCACTTTATTGAAAATTCCCGATCATGACCGGTTCTTAAATTTTCCCAGAAAAAGATTATGGATACTTGGTAAAATAATTATACCCCTATTAGGAATCTCATTTACTCGTCATCGTTTGAAGAGACTTCACCATAATTTTATTTTGCTATTATGATTCTCACTGTGAGTGGGAATCTCATATATCCTCACCTACAATTTCTTGGCGACTCCAAATGAGAATTTAAAATTTTTTAACATACAATTTTTTTTTGTACATTTTAACTTAATTTGCCAAAAAACCTAAAATTTCCATTTGTTGTCGCCTAAAAATTGTAGGTATATGAGATTCTCACTCACATTGACAATCATAATACCAAAATTGAAATATGGTAACGTTTCTTCTCTTCTGGTATTTAATTATTCTACTAAGTATCCATAATATTTTTCTGGTGAAACTTAAGAACCGGGCATGATCGGTAATTTTCAATGAAATGGAAAATTAAATAAAATTCATAATAGAGTCATAAACCTCGAGATATTAAATTTCTTAAGAAAATCTTATATTGTTTGAATAGATTAGTAAAGTATTTATTTAACAACGACAATTTCATCGAAAAATGTTTTTTTATAAATACTAAATTGAATTAGAAAACTATTTAAATATTTCAATATTTCGCCTTAACCCTTTGCCTGTTCAAATTACGTGAACCAGTGAAATGTGATGCACAGAGCAGTATTTAAACTTACTACAGCAAAACCCCTGTTATCCGGAATGCTCGGGGATGAGAACTTTCCGGATAATTGAAAATTCCGGATAATTGAATGTTTCATTAAAACTAGAAATTTTGCGAGAACTTCGCTTGATTTCATTATTTTTTATGATTCTCGTTTATTTATTTTTAAAATATGAACCAGAAAACTATTTTTTTATACATCAGTTTATTGAGTTTATTGCAAATAATAAATACTTATTATATATACAAGTATACACCCATACCGTGAGTTCCCAAAATTTTTAAATAATTCATAAATTATGTAATTCAATTATAAAATTTAATAATAAAATATCTAAGATTTCATCATTATTGAACCTCAAATTTCATGTGGTTTTTAAAAGTCACGATATTATATCTATATCTGTTTGGTAGACATTTTTTTCACAAGAAAATTGTTCTGCATGACATAAATCTGTATAACTTCTCGAGCAGAATACTGCGAACATTATTCTGCAAATTTGAAAAATGCCATCAAACCAGCTTCTGCTTCTTGCCAAGTGATACCTTCACGATTTCTATAATAATGCTAATTTTTAAGTTACATCTATTTTTTAAATTATTACGAAATCTGCAAAAATTTCATTATAATTTTGTTAATTAATACATATCAACAAAGTTTACCAATTTCCGGTCTACCAAAATTGAACGGATTCGAATACCCGGATATCCGCCGGCCACTTTCATGGAGACTCCATTCAGAGAGCTGAGCGTTTGCGGAGCTGGCAGAGCTCTCTTTCGATCATCACTTATAAAATTTCCTTGCCAAATTGACTTGTGTACCAAAATTGGAACCGGTTAGTGAGCGCTTGTATCTTCACGTTTTCCGTGCTTGCAGGTGCGTCATTTTAGTGTGGTTTACCTAAGCAGTTGAAATAAATATCAAACGCAATCTAACTTACAGGCAAATATATCTAATCGACTGTGAATGAACCGGACTAAGAGAGCGTAGTTTACTGATTGCAAAATTTATCTCCGAGCAACAAGAACTTTAAGAGTCTAAAAATATCGGAGAGATGCACCTGGACGTGGTACAAATGTCAGAAATGGTATCTCATCTAGTCATCAAACGCAGATTTAGCATGCTTCATTGACTGGTGAAGTTTAAACTGCTGCTCAATCGGAATCGGACCGACGCAGAGATGGTAAAATCCAAAGCGAAGTTCTTCATCTGGAATGGAAAATAGTGGTAAAGTGTACCGTCGACATATTCAATTTTTGCAATTTTGAAAGAAACATTCATTTGTACGGGGAAATATATTTGACAAAATATTTTTTTGTTGCAGGTAAACAATCTTATCGTCAAAAAATAAAAATATCGTGGGCTCATAAACTGACGAAACGTTTTCAGCATTTGAATTTTTAATTTATGTTTGCAATGTTGAATGAAAACTAACCAACGAGAATTATTTTTGAACTGTAATAAAAATCCAATATTTACTCGAAGTATACTTGAAGAAACTTTTAACGCTAGAAAATTATGAATTTCTAGTCATTTTTGTCTTCTCTTAATTTTAAGTCGTCGATTAAATAATTATTGAAATTAAAATAATACAAAGGCAACAACTTTCTATCCTTTTATTTGGACGAGCCGCCAAATTTGTTGGCTTGTGATAAGCCTTTAATTGTTCACTAAAGTCGGCTTGCCTTAACGACATTTTGGTAAATTTTAATTTTGGTAATAAACTAATAAACTCAAGTTATTAGTTTGCAATCAAGCGGTTGTGTAGTTTATCTCATACTTTGCAATATTTTTGTAGTTTAAACTTAAGTTTACGCCTAAACATTTTACAAAACAAAAAATATAAAACTATTTGGCAAATTCGAATAAATTTTCCATATGAATAACTTTTCAAATTATTATATTTTACTTGTTCCGTTACAGTGTCGTAAACACATTTCTATAAACCATAATTATTTAATTAGTTTTCATGCGCCCTGTATGCACGAAAATCAATAAAATGCTTCAACTTAGTTACTAAACCGTAAACTAGTGCAGTGACAGTAACCGAGTACTTTTTCTTTAACTTTATCACCAGTAATGGCACTGAAATTAAAATTAAAATTAACAACTTTTGTTGTTGTTATTTTGTGTGTGCTATTTTTTTATTCAGTAACATAAAAAATTTATATCATACAAAAAACTACGAAAAAGTTTGTTAAAAAAAACTTCTGAGTGAGATAAAAACGCTTTTATTTTTAATGTTCATAAATTGCGCGAGTAAAAAGTACAGAGAGCTTTTTTATTCATATAATTTTTTTAAAATTTTTATTTCCTCTTTGACAAATAAAAAGCTGCAAAAAAAAAGTTTCCTCCGAGTTTAGGAACAAAAGATTAAATTTATTTTAAGCATGAAAGGGAAGAAGGAACATTTTTTGACAATGGTTTTCTTTTTTTTTTCGTTAACCATAAATTTTTTTATTTTATTTTACTTTTTTTTTAATTCGAGTTGAAGTGAAAAAGTTGTACATCTGAAATTTATTTATTCTAAATATTTTTTGGGAAAAACTAACTATAGAAAAGAAAACCGAAAACTGAAAACTTTATTTTTTTATCAAATTGTTTAAAGTCATATTTTATGTAAAAGGTTTTTAGTGAGACGTTTCAGCTTTCTTTTATAAATTAATTTGTTAAGATAGTCTGAAATATAGTTGTACGGTATTTTATTGTAATATAACTTTTTGTACGTTTCTTAATTAACTACGACAAAACTTGCACACGTCAAAATTTAATTTATTATCTAGCTGATTTTTCAACAATGTGTAATTTTTCAGTTTGCAGGTAATAATTTGGTGAGTCATAGCGCATTAAGTACAAATTTGATTAACTTACTCGTATGTTAAATTTCTAAGATACGGGATTTATCGGAGTGCGTTACTTGATAGAATTTATGTATGTTCTAAAAGTTTTTTGATATCCTTTTAACATTTGTGACGCATGATTGTTTGTACTTTGGACATCACCAAAGTAGCACATGTCAAAGTCACAGTCGCATTAACATATCAAATTTTGAAATCATCTAAAAACCAATCTAAAAATGAATTCTAAACCAGTCGAACAATGAGTACTACATTAACCCATAAAGTTCCAAAGTCGTAACACCTTTTAGTTTCTATATAAACCATATCAAATCGTCTATTGTCATCATCATAACAATCGCATTGTTTGGTAAAAAAAACTTTCCAACCTTGAAACTCTATTAGTTTTTATCAATAGTGCTATCAATCAATTAACTCGACTACATGAAAACTCGTAATTAAAACTTTTTTTTTCATATGGTTGTTATGAAAATATAAAATTGAATGTCACAAAATTTGATTTCAATGTCGAATGAGTGATAATCAATATAATCACTCAACACGAACAAAAAATAAATAAATAAATAAACAGAAAGTTTGTTTGGGGATGGAACAGGGTGGAATGTATGATAGATTAACCCCAATTAAAACTAAAATTAATTTTGTTGAGTTTGGTATGTCTTGTCTCTTCGTTTAAAATAGTTTTCACCTGTTATCAGTTATGAAATATTATTTTGATTCGTCGCATAGCGTAGACAAATATGTAAATAATTTTACCGATTCACTATAAGGGTGGTATTAGGTATAGTTCGATTTATTACGACATTTCGTATAAGTTTTGTGTCTGTGGATTTTTTGTGTTTGTGAGAATTTGTACATCTTGATTTCTTTTTATTACTTTGAAACACGATGTTTTTTTGGTATTCGGGTAAAAGTTTTTTACCAGTTTATTATTCAAAAGTTATGGGTGTCATATAAACTTAACTTTAAATTTATTATCGAAGGGAATGAAAATAAACAATATAAAAAAAACAACCTGAATAAAATATACCTAGACCCACTCTAACACATCCAAGTGGTTGTTCATTTTAGCGCAAATAAATTAGTTAAGTACACAACTTTTACATTATATGATGAAGCAGCATTGTGTTGTTACTTTGCACAATCATTAAAAATTAATCATCATGCTCTTCTCGCTGTATAACGTAATTTCCTTTCAAATTAATTTATGTATTTGAGATGCGTCCAAGCGAATTTAATTCCATCATTTCCACGGTTTATATTTTGTAGACGTGAATGTCATAAAATTATATAATGGTTTCCCTTTAGCAAAAGTTTCAAAATTTTAACATTCCATTATCATGTGGATACGTAAAATTACATAAAGTGCTATGTATTCTACATACTCGTATGTAACTCCCTCCTCACAGAGTGTAGAATGTTAACGTATTGTCTGAGCACGATATGTGCAGATAATTATTCCCAGTTTTAGAAATAAAACATTATGTACTTACACTGTACATACATTTATATATTCTATTAAAATGTAACAACGAAATAAAAATGTCTCTTATTTCTTTAAATACACACAAGCTTTTTTTGTTCCTTTGCTGCTTTTTGTATGCACAGCAGATTTTATACTTTTAAGCTTTTTTTATTGTAATGTAAAGGTGTTTCATACACCGTAAAATTCTTGATTCGAATATTTGTTCTAACCAAACACCGTCGTATATAATAACCATACGTACTCGTTATGGCAATAATTTCTACTTTAAACTGCAGAGTTTGATTTGAAATACTGGTTCACAGTTTAAAAATCTCAAATTAGACAATCAATTACTTTTCTAAACTAAATAGAATTCAAAGTCTTCTCATAGAATAGAGATCAGCTAAACACGATGGCCTCGTTAATGGCAGCCACACATAGGCTTATGTCCTACTGAGTCAAAAAATTTGTAATCCAGATTTATCTAATCTTGTTTAGTTGTTATCTAGATATACGATAATTAAAAGTATCGTTCAGTCTGTTTTGAAAAAAAAACGAATAAAAACTGCAGCACTGCTAGGAATCCTATATAGGCTTATTATTCATCATTCTGTTCAGTTTTATCCAGAACTTCATCGAGAATGTATCTAAAATAAGATGAAAGCTTAGATTCTGATATTAGTGTTGCGATTAGTGGTGGTTTTTAAAAAGTGGCTCAGGGGATTTCAGAGAAGTTCAACCTGTAATGTTACGCATTCTGCTCTTGAACTGGGCTCCTATACTATGACTCATCGTATTCCAGTACCGCGGTTGGGGTATATTATTAAAATCGTTTCGGATAGAAAATTTATATATGCTTCCAAATTTTGTAACACTACTATGCCTTACGCCTTCTGTAAATATTTGAGGGGTAAATTCGAGATTCCTATTAAGGTAATTAATTATCGTCTGTTGGTTCTTG
Source organism: Nephrotoma appendiculata (assembly GCA_947310385.1). NCBI lineage: Eukaryota > Metazoa > Arthropoda > Insecta > Diptera > Tipulidae > Nephrotoma > Nephrotoma appendiculata. The sequence continues at coordinate 4,019,662 of OX371224.1, read as the reverse complement.
CAAACAAAGATGTTAGCCCTCTCAATTTTGCGCCTTTTTACACGTTGACGACCGAGCTCCTAATGGCACGATAAACGTTTTATTTATTTGTTTTGTGGGGGGTCGCCGGGTTTTTAGAACAAAATTTCGTTGTATAAACCGCATGACGCATATATGCTTCGTGTGGTCGTCAACGCGTTAAAGTTGGACTTGACCCAGCCTAATGTCATAAATTACTACAGCTTAACATATGGTCATCTGGAGTTTTGGTAAAAGAGCTTTAACCGCCTAATAAACTTAAAGCAGTCAGTCCTGATTACAATTTATTCACTGAAGAACATTTTCCACCATGTCATTCCTTATTTCGTCATGATTGTGCGCCTGAATATATATATGTGATCACGCTAGCATTTTCATTGGGTCGGCTCCTGTGTGCGCCACATGCAGTTGGCGCCACATGACTTTGCGGAATCTGTACGGTACTACGATTGGACTACCAAATATGATACACTCGTGGTTGTATGATAATGACTCTTGACGGTTGTAAAACTGTAGTAGTTCTTCACTGTCAATGCTTCCTGACCATGTTTTCTTCACTTCTGGCCATCCTTGCTGGATGTTTGAAACGACCATTCGAAGAATTTTGTTGCTTTGTATTGCGCTCGAGATCGGTAGCGGTTTATCAGCAAGACCTTTATGGTTTCTTCAAATCCGTCATCGATCTCTTCTTCTGCGTGGATACACAAAATGACCTCGTCTTCATCTTTAACATCTGTTGCGTCTATGAGGCATGACAGAATGTCTGCATTGCCAAACTCGGTTGTTGACTTTATTGTACTCTAATGTCGTAAGACAGTAGTGTTAGAGCACAGGGCTCTAGTAGCGCCGTTTGGCGGTGTACACATACCGCTCTTATTGCCGAATATACTTAGAAGAGGCTTATGGTCTGTGACTAGCGTAAACTGTCTACCATACACGTAGCGGTGGAATTTCCTTACCGCATAAATAAAAGCTAGCCTCCTTCTTCTCGATTTGACTGTAGTTTTGGTCGGCTTTTGTGAGTGCCCTCGATGTGTGTGCGATAGCTTTTTCCGTTCCGTTTCCGTTGAGAATCTGTTTGAATTTTTAAAATGCTTGTTGGCATTCTGGAGACCATTCCCACACAACATCTGTTCTTAAGAGTCGATCTGTAGGCTGTGCTTTTGCTTCACAAATATTCCATAGAAGTTTATGGCTCCAAGAAATGAGCAAAGTTGAGTTATGTTCTAAGCAACCGGCATCAAGGCTACTGCAATAATTTTCGATGGGTCTGTTGTGATACCATTGGCATTAACAATCATACCCAGTTATTTGACTTGGTGCGTTAACAGGTCGCACTTCTCAAGTTTTACTCGAAACCTATATTCCTCCAAACGTTGGAATAGTCGGTTAACGAATTCTTTATGCGTTTCCTGGTCCTTTGCGTGCACGAGGATGTCATCGAAGTAGGCCGCTGTACATTCGAGTCCTGAAGTCATTGCAACCATTATCTTTTGGAAACTACCAGGCGCTGATTTGATACCTGGTGCGAGTCGATTGAATGTGCGTATCAATCGACTGTTAGTAACGATTGTTTCTGCGAAACAAAAAACAAGTGATTAATAAAAATGTGTTTATTAAGTACCCATGGAATAGTTGACACATTGTTATATTGCATTCTTGTAGACGATACAGTACGTGTTCGCCGCTATCAAGTGCGGCAAATATACAGGTCTTTTCGGGCGATAAATCGGACTTTCATTAGGCTTTATGTGTGAGCTTTATAGTAACTTTGCATAAACCGGGCGTGTCGATGAAAACTTCACGGAATTTTTGCTGTTTCAGTTCAGTTCCATTACAAACTTGTTACGACTACTTCCTTTGCCGCGTATAGCATTGCAGATAGAACTAATGGGCTGATCCCAAATTCCAAATGGTTTGATCCAATCAATACCTAAAATATTGAGCCCCTTAATATTGGTCACATAACATTTGCCAAATAGTACTTGCCCGATAGTTGGTATCCTGATTTCGCAGCCTAACTCTGCGACAATTCTTGTTACTCGGTCTAGTTCGTGGGGACCCGATGGCTTGCCACATTTTTTCGAAGATGACTGTGAAACCTCCGGCCATGTAGATTTGCAATATAGCTTCATGCCCATTTATTTGCACAGTGTTGAATTTCCGATCGCTGTTTTTCCTTCTCTTCGCCTCCGTCATTGATATTCCGGATGACGTTGGTCCTGAATTGCTCTCGATGTTTTCGTTTTGACTGTGGGGGTTTCTTGGAAAAATTACAGAAACCTTCTTTTTTGCCCATTGCTTGACGTTTGTGTACACTTGTGCGTGCGGAATTGACAATGTTACGAATAGCGCATGCCACCACAGAGCCAACATGGCGTCAATGGAGTCCTTGTGTGTGGCTGCTGATCTTTCTCAACTGGTGCAGACGAAGTTTGAATTTGCTTTCCTTTGTACTGTACTGTGTGTTTGGTATCACCGGAGGCTGCTAATTTTTCTGCCGCCGTTTAATCGCATGTATAGCTGTTTGCATACGTTGTATTTCTGCTTCGAGTCTGTCGAGGGTGAGTTCTTCCGCTGCGTCGTCGTCCAGCTTTGATAGTATACGTGTGTGAATTTCAGCAAAACGAGTTGACTTTAGCCCGCATACGAAAATCAAACTCTTGAATTGGTTTATGGCGAGTTTTTCTTGTTGAAAATCCTGACACCTGCGGTTGATTTGGGCTTTGTAAGACGAAAAATCACTGTTGTCGTTGATGGTTGTTATAGACATTTGAACCGTGTATTGAAAACGGATTCCGTTCTTCCGAACGTATACCTTTTAGCTTTTGTATAATTTCTTCGAATGTGAAGTCTTTCGGCTCCTTCGGTAGAAGCATGTTGTTAAATTTTGCATGTGATGTTGCGTCTAATTTACGTAGACCCAGGCGAATTGTGGCTGCGTCATCGAACTTCTTTACATCTTCCATGAACAATTCTTTGTAGAGTCGATACCAGCTCTCAAATGTTTGGTCGTTTTCCGTTTTAACAAAATATTTGCATGCTGTTTGACAGGCTGTCCATGCATTGCTCGACATTTGCATTTCCAGAAATTCCTCGAATTTTTATAATTAATTCCTGCATCTGCATCTGCTTCTGCTTTATTTGTTCTTGGAACACCGTTTTCCTTCGTTGCGATTCTCCTTTTTGGAAATTAAGCGGTGCCAAAAATGTTTTGACCACCTCGTCCCACATTTTTTCCTTTTGTCCTCGTCACCACTTTGTTACCACTTGGGGTGACCGATTGTTTAAATAAAATACGATTAGTCTGGATAACAAATACTTTTATTGATTTGCTAATCACTTGTGTTTGGAAGCAGCAACTTATACAACCTGTCTTTGTTCTCTATCTTCCCTTACTTATATATCTCTTTCTCTCTTCCTTTGTGTTAAAGCATTTCTCAGCACACAATTTCTTAGCTTTAAAGCTTTTAAAACTTTCATCAATTAAATCTAGAAGACAAGTGCACATAAAAATAGATTAAGTTCGCGTCAACATGTTTTTATCACGGGTAAATCGACAATTACTAATTTGATCGTCTTTTCCAACGATATATTTGGCACTGTTGAAAATCGTTGTCAGGTTGATGTTATATACCTACATAGACTTTTTGCGAGCTTTCTGAGACCGTTTCTTTTTACAGTATTTATAAACGATATCATTCAATGTTTCAAGTTTTGCAAGTGTCTTATATATACCGATGACCTTAAAATTTATGCTAATATCAATTCTGAGATGGATATTGAGCGTATGCTAGATTATTTTAACATTTTTTGTGATTGGTCCAGACGTAATAAAAAAAAATATTTTGTTACCTTGTATGGTATACCTGCTGATATCCTTTTTATTTCAGAGTACCCGTTTTCAAGTTTCACTTGATTTACTTTAATTCATCGTGTCGATCTGCAATTGTCTATAAGAATTTAATAAAACTGCTTAAGCAGGTGTCAGGTTTCAGCCTCTTGAGTACCGGATTTTTAAATATTTTTATTATGACTCGAAGTAGTGGAATTTAGGAATCATAATTATACTTCAGCCCCCTTTCATTGAAATGAGATATTTCAGTTATATTTCAGTCCAAAGGCTGTATTAATTATTTCAACTAATTTACGCAAGCCTTTCTCGGGAATGACTTTTACAATTTGCCCAGTAGTTAAGTCATAATCTGGAGCTTTTCGGATACTTAAATTATTATTGATTTAGTTTTTTAGTTCCAATAAAGTTACATGTTTTATGTTAACCCTTCCATGCATATTGTATCATATATGATACAACCATTTCATATTACAAAAAAGTACTTGTATACATAAACATTTCTTATTTGCTTCATAAAAGAATCTTCTTATACACATTTTGAAAACCTATACCAACACATAATTTAGTTTTCCCGCGTAATTTTATAGAATAATGCCGGTTGAGTGTCGCTTGCTGTGGTGATTAGTTTTTCGCAACCAACGTAGATTTTTGGTCGTCTTTTTCTAGGGTATTTATAAACTATTTCACATAATAAAAATATTTTATTAAATATATGTAATTATATTATGTGTTTCAACCATTTTGACATATATATGTCTATATTATAATTGTAAATATTGAAAAACATGGGTTGTATCATATATGATACATCATGCAATTACGGCACAATTCTTGGTTGTATCAAATATGATACAACCGTATAAATTGAAGAAAAGGTGGAAGTCTTCTTTAATAATAAATTCTATTCACCATTTTTGGTAGTTAAAAATGACTGATCAATGCTAGTCTTTAAATGCTATGGAAATCGAGGAGTTTATTAATATGTAATTCTATTGACATTGATGAGAAAGAAGACAGTGATGATTTTTATAATTAAAATCCAACAAAGTGCCACTTCCGAATCGAACCACCATCTGAAACGGATGACGATGTACCATTAGACATTCAAAATATACCTGTGATACTACTAAGTGATAAAAATGTGATTGAATTACAAGATTCTGATATTGGCAACGCAATTGAGGTGACAAGTGAAACAAGGGAGGTCAAAGAATTAAAAAAGTTGTATAGTAATACTATTTGGAAAGTCAAACATTTGAATGTTTCATCAGATAAATATAAATTTAACGGTGATGAATCACCACAAAAACTTCTCGAACTACAAACGCCTCTTGAAATTTTCTATTCTAATTAAAATGATGATAGCGTTAGAGAATCAAATAACTACGCAATGGAAACTAACATCAAAAATACGTTTTCAATAAACGGGAAGGATTTGGAAAAATTTCTCGGGGTGTATATTTTTACGTTCATGTACCAACTAACAAGTTTGCGCTGGTACTGGTCCCATGAAGTGGAACAATATAATACGAAAAAGCAATTCGAAAAAATTCGTCAGTTTCCTCATTTCAATCGCAATGAGAACAATATGCAGCACACAAATCCAAATCACGATCGCCCGTTCAAAATACGACCCGTAATAGATGCTCTCATTAAAAACTTTCAGAAGATTCCAATCGACGAAATATATCTATTGATGAACAGATGTGCTTTACTAAAGGTGGAAGTTACTTGAAACAGTACACGCAAATGAAGCGGCATAAATAGGGCTACAAATTTTTCTTCTCAGTGAACATTTACGTACAATTTTGAACAATTTTCGGGCCAAGAAAATGATAAACGTATTTTATCAGAAAAAGATTTGGGGAGCTCATCAAATTTGGTCATTCGACTACTACGAAATGTACCAACAAATGTGAACCACCACGATTACTTCGATTATTATTACACGAGCTTACCATCGATTATCGAACTAAATAAAGTTGGTGTTCAATCAATTGGCACAGTACGTCGTGACAGACTACCTTCAAGCAAGTTACCATTACCAACCAAACGTGCTCTAAAGAATATATAGGTCACCACAAAAACGCTCCAAGAAATGGTGCATACGAATATTTACTATCTTAAGAAATATCAACGGTGGTAAATTCATGGTTACTTTCTAAAAGAATCGCTGCTGATTTAGGATAGGAACATCTCGCTCTAATGAATTTTAGAATTCAAGTTGCTGAAAGTTTGTGCAGAGTCAAACGAAAAAAACCCAACGCAAGTTACACAGCTGCAATAGACGTCGGCCAGTGTATCGCATTTTCTCAACTGGACATCTGAAAAACAGCGGTGTAAGTTACCCGGAAGTTCCAAACTCACTTTTATAATGTGTGAAAAATGCAACATACATCTTTGTTGCAACAAAGACAGAAATTGTGTTATGTCCTTTATTATTTTAATTTTTATTATTAAATAGTTTTGTTAAATTAGGCTGTGAAAAACTATGTAACATTTTTAGTTATTTAAATTTAAAATGGAAAAAAAAAAAAAATATGTTTGTTTTTTAGTTGTAAATGCATGCCGTATCATATATGATACAACCACGAAAATCAATTTTCCGAGGAAACTACAAATAATTAGAATTTCTTATTTTGATATTATAAATAAGGATTGCAGAAACTTTAATGTGGAATTTTTTCAACAAAATAGAAAAAATCATGCGTTGAAGGGTTTTAAATTCATTTACTTTGCCTCGGCAACGGTTGAAAAGTCTCTTCCAAATGAGTTGCAAATAAGGAGACTATCTGCTTGTCACTTTTAATCCAGGACGTTTCATCTTTGGTTCTTTTTAACCATTTTGTTACTTTCCAAATTGAGTAGTCATCATCCTTTAGTTCAGAAAAACCTCGCTGTCGCTTATTTATGCTTTCGTTCTTTATTTTTATTATGTTGTTTTACTTTGTTGCACGACATTACGAGCATTCCGTTTCTCTCTAACTATTTCTCAGACCTCAAGAGGATAATTATGTTTACTTAAAGAGTTGGTATGAAGATAAGTGAACTTCCTAGGCACTTGGCAAAACTTAGCGAGATCATTTTAAAGGAGATGTGCATCCATAGTGTGCATGTGTCATATTATGCTTAGATGAGAAAAGCGGTTTACAAATGGCTAGGTGGCATAGTTAATAATGGTTTCAAAATGTTTTGGGAAGGAGGAAAGTTTAACGATTGGTTAAAAATTTTAGCAACATCTGATTTCACTCATAATTTTCCATTTGAAGTGATACAATTTTTGAAATATCGAACGTGTTATCAATCAAACATTTAGTAACAAAATAGATTTTTCTTTTAGTTTTTGGTCGCCTGCCATCTCCAAAATATTTAATTTTTGTCTTGTTAGTGAACCTTTTCTAGCGAATTTTATATTGTAATTCCAATTCCACTCTGGGGATTTATAATTATTTTTAAAAATAATTAAAATTTATTTTTAAAATGGAAATCCCACTTAAGTATGGCTGAGTGGGACACATCCAGTTTCACATCTGGAAATTGGTCAAAATTTTCTCGAACAGTAAATATAGAGGTATCACAATAGACGAGGGTTGAAATATGCAAAATATTATTTGCACAAAACGTTCTAAGCTCATTTCACCAAACGAACCAAAATTGATTTATTAATTCGATTTAAACTTTTTCCCAACCAGAACACAAGGAAAACACTTGTTTCTAAAATGAGGAAAAACTTTTTTTAATTATTTCCCGTTTTCTATTTTAATACATGCAAATTGAATTTTAAACTCATGAATACCAAAATAATTGTTATTGTTTAGAGAGACTAACAATTTTATAATTAATGCTTAGTATCGTGTAATTTACAATTATTATCCTTGACATATAAAAATACTTAAAGGAAAATTTCATCAAAATAAAAATGTAATGTTTATTTAATTTCATTACAAAGTTTGATATTTGTTAATGTCGAAATTAAAATGGTCTAATCATGGTGTGCATGCTCGCGTATACAAAAATAAAATTCTATTTGATTTAGGATTGATTTGTGGTAATATACAAATTTCCAGGAAAGTAAATCGTGATTGGTTATAAACTCCCTCTTCCTTCTTCACACAGATAATTTTATTTTCCTATTTAATAAACATTTTTTATTATCGTCTGCGGTGCATGAATTTTCTAACAAACATACAATTTATCAATTTACTCGTACTGTCAATATATAATCATCTCGAAATGTGTTCTCCTTTAACGAACATTTCAGGTACACAAACAAACAGAAAATAACGAGCTCCATTCTCGCATTGAAACCACACACAAACATAAATACAACAGAAATAAGTTCAAAATTTACCCTTAAATAATAATCAAACAAGGTATATTCTCCTTAATCGAACCAAATGTGTGCGGTGCGTTAATATTATATTTCGCACAAGGAAGAAGAACACGTCGATGAAAAATTAAAATCCTCTCGTAAAATGAACGAACATTGTACGCGATAAAAAATGAACGGGAGCTACAACATAAACATAATTTTATATATTATGGAATTTTTTTTCGTTTTCGATGGTAATTTTGTGATACACTAATCGATAAAAAATTATAGTTACTTCTTATGTTTAAAAGTCTAAAATTTCTCTCGTATCTTTGCATTTTCATCAAAACATATAAAAAAAAATTGTCTTCATTACGTTGATTATACAACATTTTCTTTCTTTTCAATCATTTTTTCATATACACATAACATAATATCACCTTTTCAATGATGAGCGCGAATTATGAGTGCGTGGGTGGTGTTATATAATTTTTACATTATTTTCTTTTTGCCGTTCCAAATCAGTCGTTTTCCGTATACGGTATTCATCCGCATTGCGCGGCTTTATTTTGCCTTATTCCATCACTCTGAAATTCCAAATTTTCTCAACACCAAACCAGTGAATGATAACGTCCCTTAAGCTAGCATAACCCATGCAGCAGAACATTACAAGATAGTATGGAGGCTAATTAAATGCTCTATTAAAAAATGTTGGGCTCCATCCCTTCCAACTAAAACGCGGGTTTGCTAGCTGTAGAAAAAGTTAGCAGAACCCATATCAAAAAATTATTTAGAAAAAATTGTAAAATTAAAGGTTAATTTTAGGCTAATTAAATGCCCTATTTAATTTTTTTATATTGCTCGATCTAGAAAGTGCATAGGGCTTTATTATTTCAAAGCTAGCAGTACCCAAATCGAAAATCGGACTAAAGACGAAATTTTAACACAGAACAAGATCAATTGACATACATATAATTTTAGCCTCATTATGGCGTAATATCCACTTGTTCTTAACTTCAGTTCATTTAATCTTTCGATTCAGGTTCCGCTAGCTAAGGGACGTGAATGATAATGATTTTTTGATTCATAGTTTAGTTTTTACTCGCTTTGGTGCGGGTGGCGTCGATTTCGCAACAATTTTCTATTCTTGGTTTCTTGGGTTATGCTGTTGTTTCTAAAGCTTCCCGATTCCAATTTTAAAATATTTTCAGATATTCATCAATTGCTCTATATTATAATAAATTTTTCTTAGAAATAACAGTAGAATGGAAGAAAAAAAATTGAGATTTGAACAGAAATTCTTCGCCCAGCCTGATACATCCTTGTCAAAATTTCAATCAATACAATCGCTATCACTTCAAACTCAAAATGAAAAACAAACTCCACTGAACTGTATAGCTAGTCGATAAAATTACAGTTACTTTAGTCATGTAAATTAATCCAGAATTTCATAATAATTTTATATAATTCATATAATTTTAAAGCGAGAAGTAGTAAAATTTTCTAATATTAAAATATTCAATTGAAATTTAAAATTTTGTAAATAAATTGTTAAGAATTTAATTCGCACTTTTTTAAAATTACGTTGGATTGTTTGGGTGAAGTTATCTTTGCATTCTCATTAGCTTTAGCTACTGTATATCTTGTAATTAGTGAATAAGTTCAATTATTTTTCTAGTATAAGTGCATATAGCATAGATAAAACCGATAAATATCGAATAAAGAGGAATTGCAATACTCAACGATATAATAAAAAAAAAAAAAAAAAAATTTAGACGGCAGTCAAGGATTAAATTTAAAACGAATAGGACGAAAAAAGTACAAGTAATGTACTGGCCCCTCGAATTCAAATAAACGAAAGACGTTTTCGAATGATCAGTATTTGTGAATTTGAAAATACGAATAACGAATTTTTCTTCGTTGATAATTATATTGACGAATTCAAAGAATAATTACGATTCTCTATAATAAATTAATATGTAATGTTATTTTATTGGTGTAAAAATTATTTTGGTAAGTTGTTAAGACAAGTTTCAAACAAATTTATATATTATTTTAGTATAATTTTTATTAAATGAAAAAAGTTTATCTAAAAAAAAATTTACGAATTACTATTGACAATTTGAAACATACACTAAACGAAATTTACAATACAAAAGCAAAAAACTCGGCTGGAAATGCTGATATATTTTAAACTTTTAACACAGTAAAATACTCCGTGTGTTGTTTGCAAAAAAATAAAATTTTTGTTTTGGTTGTCAAACGTCAAAATTCCATGACCAAGGCTGGTATTTTTCGAATAGGTATAACCATAAATTAAAATTTCCCTGCTGTTTAATTTACAGGGTGCATTTTTATTTACGTTCGTATTCACAAATACCAAATCATATTCGATTCGAATTTATCGTTCGAATCGAATGTTCGTTCGAAACGGATTCACAAATAGGGCCCCTGGTATCAGTAATTCGGTTGGAGAATTAACACAAGTGTGTAAAACGTGTGTTTTTATTGTTAACTATCGATCTGTTTTGAGGCTCAAGGCTCACGCTGCTCTTTTGCGGATATGACCGATTTAAGACCATATATATGTGCTAGACGATATTATATGCTATACTAGCATATAATATGGGTCGGCCGCCCATCAACTTGTTCTTTGTGTATTTCATTTTTGAAAAAAGTTGTTCGTAAGTATAAGTACTACCAAAAATCGATGCCATTTGTTTTGCATGATTTATTAAGTTTAGATAAATCCCAGCTTCAAGCTACTATTTTGTATAGACATCTAGTAAAGAAGAATATTGAAATTTATTTCGCAACAGATCACTGCATTGTAGCTCACTCAGTTCCATTTGGGCATTTTGTGGTACGGAGTGCACTTCCACATTAAACGGAGTACCAAAGAGTTTTTTATCGATAGCTGCTGCACGAATATCAGCAAAACGAGATGAAAACGTCTTTCTCAAGTCCTTTAATACATTTAAAAATGTGCTGGTGCTTTGATGATTGGTGTTCTCGATAGTCGGAAAATGGGCGTAGTTTGTTTTTTGCAAGTTGACTTTCCCACAGTTGAAGCTTGGTTTCAAATGCGAGGATGTATCTCCACATGACGTGTATTCGCTGATTTTTGCCTTGAAGCTGCAAATTCAAATTGTTTAAATACGATGTTAAAAATACCAAAAAAGCAAAGCGTGAAAGCCATTCGGAGTCGCGATATTCACTTAATCTTGTGTTCGTACTCTCAAGAAATGTAGCTATTTGTTCCCGCATAGACTCTTCCTAGCATTGTGCCTCGACTGAGTCAGCGAACATTACAGAAGTATAGCAGGTCACAACGGTGGTTCAACCCCTAAGATAAAATGAAGTTCACTCTGTGGTAGTACCGTTCATAGGTAAGAGTTGAGCTAATTCTTCAATAATTTCGAAATTTGGTTTTACTTCACGAATAAATACTGCAAGCTGCGTTGTATCTATGGTATCTGTACTTTCATCAATGGCTATCGAGAAAAACGGAAAATTTATGCAGCGCTTTTTAAAGATATTTTAAGATTTGCTGACATTTCTCCGATGCATCGTGTAATGGTTCTTGCAGAAAGACTAATATTTGAAAACAAATTCCTTTTCTCGGGACATACAATCTCTACAACGGTCATCAATTAATTTTTCACGAATTCCCCGTCTGTGAAAGGCGTCAGTTTTTCTGCTATCATTTTCGATACTGCATAGCTAGCATGTGTAGTGTTTTCAGCTTCTGTGTTTTGGTCATGGAACACCGAACTTTGTTTTTCCAAGTACATTTTAAGTTTATGAAGTTCATCCTTTCTTTTTTGCCCAATTAACTTACTGAAATTCTGATGTTTTGTCTCGTAATGTCTTTTGACGTTGAATTCCTTATTTACAGAAACACTTTGAAGACATATTAGTCATGTGTTAATACTACGATGTTTCACAAAAAAGTACAATTCTGTCCAAGTTTCTTGGAAAACTCGGCACTCGGCTTCAATTTTCCTGCGTTTTGTTGTCATTGGGATTAGCTAAGAATGAATAATTAAAAATTTAATAAAATAAAACAGATTATCTGCTTAAATAAATTGTAATTAAATTTTCGCAACTTACCTTTGTAATTTGTAACTTTAGCTATATGATAAATAAACTACTCACGTTATATTTTATTATCCCGCTCGATTCGTTATTTGAGAGTTAAAAAACTAAGCAAAATAAAGAATATAAAAAACATTATCGATTTTATATAATTTCCGAGAAAAACGAATTTTTGTTTTGTTCTTATTTGGAATTCGCTCAAATATGTATGTACGTCGTTATATGTCGTAATTCGCGGGCTTTTTTTTAGTCGGTGGCCGTATGTGGCTTGCGAGTCGTAGGTTGCCAACCCCTGACATAAACGAACGTTTTCCATGCTTTTCACGTGTTTTAGCAGTTTCAGAAGAAGACGTTCTGCCTCGAACCTTTTCAAACCTTGTCTCACGCTGTTTACTTGTTTCAGTCATTCTTGTGGCGCCAATCTCCTTCGACTATGCTTCGGCTATGCTGTGTCTAATTGATCTTTTCTTCGGCTGCATTTTTTAAGCAAAAAAGGAACGTTAAGTACAAATAAAAAATAATCATAGATCGGCACATTTAAGATTGTTTATTTACTTGAAACAATATTTAATACCTACAAACAATTAATTTATTCTAAGGTACATAAGTAATCAAGAATAAAGGGCATTCGGATGTAGAAAATTAGTATTAATTTAGACAAAACGAATAAAAAATATGAACACTTCGATACGTTTCACTCGTGAACTGTGTTTGAAAATGACATTAAGAAAAACAAAATATATTTTTCAAACTGTATTTCTTGTAGAAGATGTAATTTTTTAAATATAAATCGTTAGTGCTTTTCCTCCAATTTAATATATAATCTATGAGCGGTTTTTTTAAAGGTGGTTTAAGCCCATTTATTCTAATATTGAGATTTTTAAGGGTTTGTGTTTGAATTGACTTAAAAATATAACTAGCTAAATTTTTCAAAAGACAAACTCATTGCGATTTTGATGATACTACACTAAAATTGTTTATAAATAGAAAGAATTATATGAATGATGATTATTGTTACCATTAACTATTTTTTTGTAAAATGGATTTAAACCACTTTCAAAATAAACGGTTCATATATTGATTATTTAAATTATGAACTATTGTCGATTGGAACGTTGGCTGTAGTGAACAAAAATTTAATATGAAATTTGAATAATAAATTGCTTTCTGAATTTATATGGAAATTCTATTTTGTTCCTTTCCACTATTTAAATTTTCAGTTGTTAGAATTAGAAAATTTAGTTAGTTAAATATTTTGCTTAAATTATTATTTTTTTTTTTTATTAGGATTTACCATTTAAAATGTCCGAAAACAGGGGCGGAATCATGTAATACGACCGGAAAATTTAAACGGATTTAAAAATATTTTCAAACTTATTAGATTAAAAGTATTCAAATTTACCATGATTAATGCAAACTGATGTATAAATGCAACTTCTATAATATTTGAAGAGCAATGGCTAATCTCCCACAAGATTTGCGAAATTCATTTTTTTACCGGTACAACATTTCCATTTATAACTACTCGATTATGAAATAGTTTTCGTATACAATTTTTATGTTAAACTTTCATTTATTTGAGTTTTCATACAAAATAGCTACGACAGCTTGGACCATTTTTCGAATTTTTTTGTGTTTGTTCATTGAAATGTTTTCTAACAATTCATTTTTCCGGTCGGATTTCATTATCTTGCCCCTGTATACATCAAAATAGTTATATAATTCCTGAATTTTCACAATTTTGAAATACAAAAGACTTCAATGCCATCTCATAAAATGAAACGGCGACGAACCTGGGGCGACAAAATGAATTTCGAAAATATTGTAGGAGATTAACCATTGCTCTTCAAATATTATAGAAGTTGCATTTATACATCAGTCTGCATCCATCATAGTAAATTGGAATACTTTTAATTTAATAAATTTGAAAGTATTTTTAAATCCGTTACAATTTTTCGGGTCATATTTCATGATTCCGCCCCAGCTTAAAACTGGCAACATTTAATTTTAAATTCATAATAAATGTTTTTGAGGCAATCAATATATTTCGGTGGAATTTTCGATAATTATATGAATCAAAAGTATTCTCTTCTGTTCACTGAGGCGATTCCATTCCTAACTGCTGACGATTACATGCTCAAAGAGATAAATCGTTTGATCCTCCCTTCTCATGCACATTTTTGGATATATTTACTGTATTTTATCGTTTATAACCCTTTTCCGGCCAGAAAAAATGTGTTTTTGCTTCAAATTAAGTCCACCACACACAAATGTGTATGTAAATAACCATAGTTTGTAATGGTTTTTGTTTTTTTATGATTATGTTTCGCGTACGATTTTTACGTACACAATTGTGATCGGGACCGGAAGAGGGATATCGGCTCCATATATTTTAGATAGAAAACTCGTTACTCCAAAGCAATCAAATTATTACAAAATATTATTTCTTGATAGCCAATGCAATTTTTCCGAGACACGCGTGATGAAATTTGTGTGGTTAATTTAAACAAAAACAGTAAAACAAAATCGCAAGGCAAGATAAATATTTTTGAGTCGATGCTTGTATGTCCACAGTAAATACCTGCCAGGGTCGAAATTTTCAATTTCATGAATCGAAAGTATAATGGACGGTTAATATTATTATTTAAACTAATTGAAATTAATCTGTCAAGGGATCCAAAATAAAATTTCCACTAATGCTCTATTTCAGGATGCCAATATGAAGCTACATTTTATTGGCACGATACTATCAATTTTCTGTGTTTTTTTAACAAAACACGTTGATCATTAGGCACTGGCAGTTTTTGTAACCTATTATTTTTAAAGGAATAAATTTAAATCGCTAATAATTCCAAAAGAATGAGACGTTGAAAGATACTGCTCAGGTTTTTTATTATTGCGGCAAAATTTTGTGCTTTTTCTTCGTCTTTGCAAACATTTTCATGATATTCTGAAACGTTTTCTATACAATTTTATCATATTTGGAGCCTTCGTAGGGCTGTTCCCAGCTTGCTCGTAGGGATGCTTTTGTTAGGAAGAAAAACTTTGTTGTAGTATATGAGGAGTTAAATTTCTCTCAATTAAAAATTTAAATGCGTACTTCTAACACAAATTGAATTTATTTTGCGCATTTTAATACAAGTTGAATCATCACTGGCAGTGGAAATATTACATGTCACCGGTCTAACCGGAAATCATTTCTCCTAGAGCTGGTTTAATATTTTTTTCAATGATTGTATAAATTCTTTATTTTTCATTGGTTGTTGTTTGTTTTATTTGTCATGTTTACAAAGGTTTACAGTGATATGGTAAACTTTAGTTGTGTGTTCCTAATTAGTGAGCGGTACGTGACTAAACCAAAATGAAAATTATAACTCAATAACTTTAAAAGACATTAAATCTAAGGGCTAATTAATAGTTTCTTAAAAAACTCTCCATGATCTGGTGGTGAATTTAGCCATAATGGCTAAAAATTGTTGAATCTGTCATTTCATATATGCCAATATTTCATATACGTAAATTCTCATATCGAGATTTCCGACTCATTACTTTCCAACGTGATCTCTATCAGGTAACGCTGATATTGTTCCTTCCTAAAACATCTGTTTCAAACAAACTTACAATTAGTATCGGTTAGAGCAGTCCGACATCGCCTATCAACTGGTGTGAAATTTTTGATAAAATCCAAAAGTGTAGCGCACACAATTTTATGTAATCTAATACAATTTGATCTAATTTTTTTTTATTGAGATTTTTGTGATATTTTATGGGATTTTTGTGACTCAAAATTTATTCTTTCGTATAGAAGGAAGCTATTAATCAATTTAGATTTATGAGATTCCTTAAAGAACACCAACTACTTTCTAATCATCTGACCTCATTTTGTAAATATTATCAATTCGATTTTAATCAACTTAGAGAAATCGGTTTGTTTTATAGTTAGATAACCTCTCATAGGTAAGCATATGCGAGCAGAATGGGAGTCTCCGCACATGATTATTGTCGTGGTTGCGAAGATAAGGAGGAGGAAGAAACTGTTCTTCAATTGCTTTGCACTTGACTTTAATTCCTGGGAGCTCCCCTCCACAATGGCTGATGGACCTCGGTAAAATGGACGTCAAGGAAATCCTACGCTTCGTTGAATGACCTGATTGCGTCTGCGCCAGTTCTTTAGGACAACCCTTTACCCTAACCTAACCGTTATATAGCTGAATCGATTCGAATATTCCATTTTCAGTTATTTACTAAAATTTATATTAAAATTTCTTATGAGCAGGTCAAATAATTAAAGCATGTAAATTAAATAAATAAAACATTTGTTTTAAAATAAAATAGTTTTATAACAATTGTCGCTCATTGCTAATATTTTTTTTGGGGATACAGCCCCCGTGTTATAACGGTTAGTACTGTATGTGTCTATTACTTGACATACATATAGAACATTCAGCATGTTATCAAAAATTGAACGTTACTGTTTCATTCTGTATATATTAGGGGTGTTTCATTCAATACTATCTCTATACACTACAATAAATTTGTACATTTGATGAGATCAGGAAATAACTAAATTTCATTTTTTGGCGATAATTTAATGATACTTGTTTCAGTAACGATACTGTTGAAATACATAATTTAGCTGTGTTTGCAGGTCAATAGACTCGTTCAAAATAATGAGTAAAATTGAATTTCAAATTTGCGGAGCTCATCGATCCGGTTGGTTACCATAGAAAAATAAAATAACAAAAAGGGAGGAAATAATAAGTGTGTACATGGAAATTGCGTGAATACTAAAATGTCATCACCACACGAGCCAGTGCACGATTAAAAAGTTATAAATATTTGTTTTCCCGAAACTCTTGAAATGTAAATA
This sequence comes from Nephrotoma appendiculata, assembly GCA_947310385.1. NCBI lineage: Eukaryota > Metazoa > Arthropoda > Insecta > Diptera > Tipulidae > Nephrotoma > Nephrotoma appendiculata. The sequence continues at coordinate 4,002,508 of OX371224.1, read as the reverse complement.
GGCGTCAAATTAATCAAGCCCGTCCGACCCTCGTTCACTGTCATACAGACACTAATTTATCAAATAATTAATAAGTGTGTGTAAGTTTGTTCTTCTTCACGTTTCATTAAGATCTGTACGTTGCTTACTTATATATAGCTACACACCAAATACATAAAATTTATGTAAATTTTCTAACATAATAATTCAACATAACATTTCTAATCATTCGTCTATAAATTTGACTAACCCTCTTTAATGTATTTATGTATGTATCCGTAAATGTATGTATAGAGACGGAAGAAAATATGTTATTTATGTTTCTCAAAGAATATGTGTGGGGACTTAAAAAATGATTCACATATTTTTTTCTAGGAAATACGATTTATAGTTTCTATTACGATTTTGCGGTATAACTTTATAGTAGCAAAAAGGATATAACTTTTGATTGCCACTTTTTGTGTGGTAATGTTGCTATATAACGAAATATTTATAGGAAATTAATCGGAAATAATGCGTTATGTGTAAATTACAAATTGCTAGACTAATTTAGATTTATTGAATTGCATTTTTCGCTGTTGTTTGTGTCCTATAATTAAGTGCAGCGTAACGATAATGGCATGTCGAATCGTAGTGAAATTACGATCAATTCAACTGATTTATGTTTTTAATTTAATTTGTTTGTACATCCTGTGACTAATACGCGTGTGTGCCTTAGGTTGGGTGTGGAAAATTTAATTTAAATGCGTTTGTAAGAATATGAAGTGGACCGGTAATGAGGATTAACGGTTATATAATTTATTTTAAGCTTAAAACAATATTGGGAATATACCAAGAATTCCGCGACCTAATAGTCGACCAATTATTAAATAGCTCAAATTATATATAGATTAAATCTAATAAAACTTAAAAGCCACAAATTAATTTAAAAATAAAAACATTATAATTAAGAAAAACGAGTGCCACACCCGCCTATTCACAACACACATACACGGCACAAAAAATATGTTTCTGGTGCTAAGTTATTATTCCAAAAACCATAATTACAAAAACTAATAAATTATTAAAATTTTAATTATTAATTTGATTTGTTTTAGCTATTCATATGTAAATAGGTAAAATTCTTGTTAATTAAATATAATAATAGTCCCATTTCGAAAATTTCGATATTTCCTGTTCAACTTAAAAACTATATAATAGTGAATTATAGTGTACATACAACAATATTAAAACAAATAATGAACACGACTATGTATGTAGTTTCACCATGGTATAGTAATAATGAAAGAACAGACTGTTGAAATTAAACCAATTTATCATTTAATTTTCTTAACAAAAACAAAAAAGAATGGAAAACTTTTTTGTGTGTGTTATCACATCAAAATCATGATAAATTATTTTTATGCGTGTTTTACATGTCAACGTGACATTAAGACAAAATTAAATGTAGAATTATAATATGTTGATATTTTTTCTAAAGAGCTCGATCCGTTTCACTGTAATATGTGCGTATAATATGTTGTTACTTGAACTTTAATACAAAACACAAATGTAATTTAATTTTAATTTAATGATACTTACAAATACAAAATATGTTTTTAGCTTTGCATATTATATGCTGTATACGAATTTGTACGAATATCTTGATTTTAAATGTTGGTAGATATATGTCTTCTAGACATTCAATGCCACTAAAAACTATATATATTAAAGACGGGTGCTAAAATACTAGGTAGGATATTTTTATGTAAACTTAAGGGCAACATAGCCAACTATGGCAATAATGAACCCGTGAATATAATGTGCAAGATTTTCAATAAAATTAACTATTTATTTGATTTTTGTTTAACTAAAAATAATTTCAAAAAAACATAAGGCAATTTTATTCAGTAGTACGAGTATTATCACTATTACTTACTTGTTACGTTATTTTTATATTTATAATTTTCAATCCCAATGCTTTATTTTTTATTTATTTTATTCTGTATTTTTAATTCAAGACATTAGAAATCGCAAGCTTATCGGGAAGCTTATCAGTCCGTGACTGTGCTTGAAGAAAATCAAGTTGGACAGTGCCAGTGCAATTTTTTGTATTGTATACTTGTATAATATTCTATAAACGTTAATGCTGGAAGCCCACTTGCAGAATTCCGCATCCATTAAAATTAAAATAGTGTATATGGATTAAAATACATATACGATGCATGTCATGCAGAATTCCGCACGTCGTCTCTCCTTTTAATTTGACTCTGTCGCCGTTGGTGTGACATGAAAAAAACTACATGAAAAAAAAACTAAAACTAAAAATCTTCGCTAACTTCATGCTATATTGTTTGTTGTTTTTCGCTTTTGACACTAAACATTATCAAGATGGAGGAGAAAATTATCGAGTTAAAAAGTATATAACAAAAAAATTAAAAAAAAAATATTTTTTAAACGATAAAAGAAATTTTAATTATAAAATTGTTTATCTGCATGACAAAATTTTTAATGAAATAGCACAAGATATAAGAGTATAGTTTTATAAAATGGTGTAGGGCTAAGATGGTGGCTTTCACTATTTTCTTCGCATTTTCTGCCAGTATATTTAACGAATTTGTTAAAACTCTAAATTTCGCCATCACAATCCCAAATTTGCTCTCTATTTTGACACGTGTGCCCGATAGTTCTGTGTTAAAAAACTCCTATCTCTTGGTAGCAGACGTCCTTACTAAAGTAGTGCGCAATGAAAATGCTGGATCACCGCATTTAAAAACACGGGAATTCCTCATTTTCTTAAGCAATTTCCTCTGACTAATCGGATTTAGTTTTGATTTACACTTCATATGCCTTCATAACTTTAACATTAGTTAAATGGCTTAGTAAAGACAGATTTGTTAATACATAAAATAACAGAAAAAATCACAACACTCAAGCCGGATTCAGTGTTGCGTTCGTCCATTCCTTCTTTCCTTCTGATATTTTTTTTAAATCAATCGAAGTTGCGAAAAAAAATCACAAGAAAAAAACGTCATTTTTAACGAACGAAATTGGTTTAAAAAAATTTCAGAACGAAGAAAGGAACGAAAAAACGCAACACTGAATCCACCTTCATAGCTTGCTTTAACTTTTAATAAAAAATGCCGCACACAAGTGACAAAAAATTATGCTCCTGTGTTTTACCTGCAGTGGCACTATTCTGGCTTTCCCTGGGAATAGGGAATTGAAAACAATACTTTCATAGCATTTTTGTCTCAATTTTGTTTTTCTGGCCTACTGTTGGAATTAGTTTGGTGGAAATATTTTTGAAACAAAGATATTTTTCTAAATATTTATATAAAAATAAAAATTTTGTGGAACAAAACATTCCCAATCAACTTTGTATAATATTTACACCAAACTAAATTCAACAGTACGCCAGAAAAATATAATTTAGACAGAAATGCTATGAAAATATTTTTCCCAATTCCTCATTCCCAGAGAAAGCTGGAATAGTGCCATAGGGCGCGTATTCTTGAAATCGGTGGAAGTTTCCGTATGCGGAATATAATTTGCTTTAAAATTCTTTATATTTTTCGAATTGTTCGCCGGCTACTTTAATCGTGTTTCTAATTTGCTTGCAAGTTTTTAATTATTTATTACTCTACTAAGGGAATAAATCTGCATCGATTTACCCAGTCGAATTTTTTCCTTAGGCTATGTGCCAAACTTAAGGTTAAAGTCAATTTTAAGCAAATTTTTCGGAAAATTCAATAATTTTTCAAAAACTGATCGAAAAATCTGTCCTAAAATCGGGTTTTGCCGTAATAAACGATTTATCTTAAGTTTGGCACACGCACCCTGATATTTATGCGCCGCTGCATGCGGAAAATCTGTACCTGTATCATGTATCTTATATATAAATGTAGATAGCATTATTAATACTGTCGCCGGAAAAGATACTTATTTTTGTTTGTGAGAGTTTTCTACTATCAATCTTTAGTAATCCTTGTTTTTAGAATTTTATGAATTATTCTATTAATTATTTTCCTATTAATACAGTTCGCATAAAAAAACTAATTTTGGAATCGAATGCTAAAAAGCAATAAACGGAAATCGAAATGAACGGCGGACACTTTGCGATAGTGTGTCTTATTTGTTTGCCAATAAAATACCAAAATGAAAACAGATGATGAGTGTGAAATTATAACGTTCATGGATCACAATATAGCCATCGCCACCATATCACCAAAGCCGATAACTTTTTGCATTGTTAATGTCACCTTAAGCATATTTATTTAAATAATTTCTATTTATTTATTTATTTTTAATTATTATGCTAAATAATACCTTAATATGATAATTTTCATATTAGATAATTAATAACAAATTATTTTTATGTTTTATTTCAAATTTAAATTTCTCCGCTTTTATATTTCTTATCATTTGTATTGTAGTTTCCTTGGATGAAGTTATGCTTTCGCATGAATAGATATTAGTATGACGAAATAAATATTCGAATAGTGTGGACTGAAACATTTTTTTTTAACAATTTTATTATTTAAAACAATTTTTGAAATTTTGAATTTTTGTTTTAACGTACTTGGTTTTGTGTCTTTCTTGCTGAGATACAAAATTTCTCAAAATTGATAGATTTCGTTCATTTCATCATTTTACTCGCGTATTTAAGCGGCAGTGCACATAATTTTTAAAATTTTAGCAGATTTTGTATTTTCTTTAATTTTAGATGTTATTTGTTGCTATTATAACTATTTTTTGTTTAATCAACTTCTTCATCGACCAAATCTTACCGATGCGCAGCAGTATACAAGAAAATACAAATGCTAGGCGTAATCGACGTAGCCTTTCAAATTTTATTAAAATTTTCCGAAGAATTATAATGAAAACAGTTGTGAGGTATCTGTGCTCGGAGCAATGGTTGAGTGCTGTTCATATTGTAACGCAGAGTTTTGGAATTCTGAAGAACTAAGCACGAGCATTAGATCTGTAAAAAGTTTTCAATGTGCTGCCTGAGAGGCAAGGTAGAGTTACCGTAATTACCGTCGCCACATACTTTTTTAGAAAACTTTTTGAATGTCACAGACAATATTTCAGGTGTTTATTTTGCAAGTATTAGAGCATTAAATTTATCCCTCCCGTTTACATCTGTTGGAGTTAGTTTTGATCAAAATTTAGCAAATGCGGAACAACGTGTATATACTTTCCGTATAAATGTACCAGTTCACCATAAAATTGGGTCAATAATACCTAGCTCTAATAACCGACAACATTTTTACAAATATACATATATGATGTTAATTATGAGTTAGAAAACCGTAATATTAATATGCCATTTCTAAAACGTCAGTTATAGTCCGACAGTAGATATCCATAATATAACTGGACCCTCCCAAATAACTGTATGGTAGTGAAACTTACGCTCTAAGGGATATTATTTTAAAAACTACAAAGAGACCATCGTTGCGAATAAGTGAAATACATCCATCATACGACCCACTTCACTATGTTTTACTATTTCCCACTGATGCTTTAGTGACAATTCGGCATACCGACTAATGTATAGGAATGCCAAGGAAATTTTACATCGCTATCGTAGACTTTTTATAACACATTGTATATTGCTATGCAAAACAAGAAGCCATGAGACTACATTTTATTAGAAACAACCAGTCAAATTTACGAGCAAAAGTTTATCAAGGAGTTACCTTTAATGAAATAAACGGTGATGTCCCGATTATTGAAAAGCTTCCTTCTTTGGATTCTGGAAAGCTTTGTTCTTTGGATATCCAAATTGGAATGAAATTAAAAATGAACTGTTACCTGGCCAACGTCTAAATCAGATTTTATTTGTAGAGTTTGTTTACCAAAAATTGTTGCAATTTCTCCGTGATTTACATAACCGCCATGTATTAGGAAAAGTTTTTGCTTTTGTATACGTTATAGAATTTCAGAAACGTAGCATGCCACATTGCCATAGAGATCTTAGACGTGACCGACCGTACATACATATATGATGTTGATATGTATGACCAAATTGTATTTTGTGGAGTTCCCAATATAGAAACGGAACCAGATTTGTACAATATTATTACAAATGTAAATTTGCATGAACCATGTGATGCTAAAAATCCATGTTCACGGTGTATGCAGGAAGGGAAATGTTAATTAGGCTTTCCAAAAAATTTATAAGATTCCACAGCGTTCGATAAAAATAGGTTTCCTTTATATAGAAGACTAAACTATGAAATTACTTACAAAAAACGTGTAAATGGTAAAGGTTAGAATATCATCATTGCCCGAATTAGGTCTGCTTCACCAAGAGAAGGCGACGTTGTTTTACTTGAGAATTTTATTTCCCCATGTAAAAGGTGCCACTAGTTTTAGTGAACTTAGAAAATATGATAATATTGTCTGCGCACTTACAAAGGAGCATGCATTGAGCGTGGATTACTTGCCGATGATTTAGAATGGACACAATGTTTAGAAGAAGCATCAAATTTCAAAACGCTTATTCAAATGAGACAACTATTCGTAATGGTGTTAATTCGTTGCAAGCCTAGCCTGCCACAATTATTGTGGGAAAAATTCAAGTTAAGTCTTTGTGATCGAAATGTGGGAATAATTAATTCTGAATTCACCTTTGCTAGAAATAGAAGTTTTTTAAAATCAGAATTTTTCAAAATCTCTTTCAAAATTTCTTGAAATGCCTAAATTGGATGTAGGTATGATAAATACAAGTCGCTAAATGAAAGAGAAAAATATGAAACTAATTGTCGACTTTATAATGATCAACAAAAACATGGCTTTGAAATTATAATTTCATCCTTATTTGCAAATTACGCTGGAAAAATTCTTTTTTATAAGTGGTCCTGGAGGAACTGGCAAATCATTTTTGTTTAATACATTTTTGAGTAAAATTAGATCAGAAGGTAAAATCATTAGGAGTAGCAATGGTGCTTAGTTACTTGATACCGGTCGAACGGCCCACAACCGATTTCAAATTGCATGTTGTTTCTTTCATAAAACATCAACATGTGATATTTCTTATCTTTCTGATATTGCAAATTAAAAAGGCAGAAATTATAATCTTCGATTTTGCCTGTTGTCCTGCATATAGGAAGATCAGACATTGTGAACACATCTATAAAAAAATCATATATATGGGAAGGAGTTAAATAATTAACATATTGTTAACAAATAAGGGAGCAGAATATCTATTACGCATCGGGTTAGGAAAAGATATTGCCAACGGTTAAAAGATAAATTTCAAATACCTCAAGAACTAACACTTCCAATAAATAATATGAAAATTTTAGTAAAATTGATTTTCTTCGAAATCAGCATTTTTAGAAAATGCTATTCTGGCATCTCAAAAATTGCGTGTTTTTGCACGATGTATGTTCTGGCATTGTCATCATGAAACAAAACTTTATAGCTTTTGTTCGATATTGCTTACCGTTTTTCGTCTAATGCACGTGCCAAATTGCCCAGTTGGTGTCGGTAGCGATCACCTGTAACCGTTTCATTTGGATTTAACAGCTCATAATACACCACACATTTCTGGTCCCACCAAATACTCACCATAACCTTATCGCAATGAATATCTTGTTTTGGCTGCGATGGTCCTGCTTGGCCTGGATCGACGTAAGCTGCTTTACGTTTGGGGTTGTCGTAATAGACCCACTTTTCATCGCCAGTAACAATTCGATGCAAAAAACTATGTGCTCTCAATTGATTGAGATCAATTGCAATGGTTGTAGTTTCTCCTATATTGGTCAGACTGGGTGCAATTTTAGAGTTAGAGCTAAAGAATATTTATCTGGTTGTAATCAATCAACTTTCCATAACCATTTAACTTCAGAGAATCATACAGCTAGCTTGAACAATTTAGACATATTACATATACAACCCTGAAACAAACCTGAAATAAAACTTTGTGGTGAAATAATAAACAGCTAATTTTAACTCCCCTTTTAACATCAGTAAGTCAAACTGTTACAATAAAAGTTTATTTTGTAGCCATGGGCCTAAAACCAGCTTTGAAAGTTACACAAGCGCGCCTGAGGTATTTTAACATATTCAACTGCTTTATAATTTAATAAACGAATAATTGCAAATTAGGGAATTTTGTAAGTAAAATTCATTTAAACTGTGTACGTAAAATAAAGGTAAATTGAAGTGCTGTAAACTGTAAGATAAAATATTTAAATTTAATTAATAACAACAAAGGCACAAAAATCAGTATACATTTAAGAATCGGTGCATAATAAAATTTTAAATTTACACATGAATAAAATTTTCGCCGCAATGAAGTTTTTTCAGCAGACATACATAAATAAGTATTAAACATATAATGCATGTATATCCGTATACATAAAATCATAAATCTTCTTTAATTCGGTGTCTTGTATAAATATTTTTCTCCACCAATAACAAAAATATTCTATTCTAACTAACTACACTTACATATTATTATGTAACATGTAAGACGAAATGTAAGGAATTTGCTTTTCACAGCTTTTATATATTCATCGTGTTATTTTGTCAAACGGTAGATTTTCAGTTTTGTAGCATATAATCCGCACACTAAAAACTCTAGCATACCTACTCTCGTACAATATTACGTTCAAAAATGATATGTGAGTAAGTTTATATTTTGTACATAACTATAATATACACATGGCATAAAGTATAAAGCGAGAGTATAGAATTTTTCGTAAAAAATAAAATTATTATACATCCATAATACTGAATTCAAAAAATTATTAAATTATGAATGTGGTATCGCTAATTTACTATTCCAAAAGTGTTGCAGAACATTTACTTCTACATATATTCATAATATTAGTTGTTTTCAATTATTGTATGAATTGAACCGTAAAATTAGAAATAATTATTATATCTTACTGACACCTGTTTAACACTTTGAAATTAGAGGTTTTGAAAAATCTGACTATGAATTTTTTCAAAGTTGTTGTCTCACAAAAACATCAGTTTGAATTGAATATTGTTATCAGCACTTAAGTGTACAGATGCAGTGTGTTGTGAGATCATTCATCTCACATATTCGGATCATTCATTCAAATTTTCACCATTGTCATCATTCGTAAAATGCATGTAAAGGTACGACATTTATCATTGCAAGAACGCGGAAATTAAAGTTGGCAAATTCAACTAAAATACTGTATCACCAAAAATAAGGAAATAGTTAAAAAATCACTTCTGCTAAATCTCGAAGCATAGCAAAACTAACATTTCCATAATTTTGTAAATAATACAAAATTCTTAAGCGCGACCTTGTATATATTTTGCATATGAATGACAATGACAATAAATAGAAAACATACAGACATAAACATAAAATATATTATTCTATTTATCACAAATCAAAATGATTTGGCAATAAATTAAAACTGGTTCGGTTTCCCTTTTACACTAACCCCGAAAACCTCATGTGGCACTATTCTGGTAATTCCCTGGGAATAGGGAATTGGGGAAAGATTTTATATGTAATTTGTATTTAAAATGTTTTTTCTGGCATACTGAGGTAAAAAGATATAGTGTTAATTTTTTTGAAAACAAAGTTAAATTGGGAATATTTTTCACTACCAATTTAGATATGGAAAAATTATTCCCAATTTATAAATATTTACATCAAACTTTTTTCCTCAGTAGGCCGGAAAAAAACATTTTAAATAGAAATTACATATAAAATCTTTCCCCAATTCCCTATTCCCAGGGAATTACCAGAATAGTGCCAATGGAAATTCGTTACATCACGGATGGCAAAAAACAAATTTTTTAGAAATGTAGGTTGATCAGCATATTTTTCCGTATGGCTTTATTAAATTAATGGCATTTTTTTAAGGAAGTATTAATTGTCCAGTGGATTTAATATCCTTTGAAGGTCAATTAATACCCCCTTTCATTCACGCACAGACCACCCATTCACAAAATTACAGCATACCACCTGCAGATTGCAAGCTCTATGTCAACCTGTAAACTGACATGGACGGTGGGTCAGTGCTGAATTTTGCGCTCAAACACAGGGTCTTACTTGTGTTTATTAACATCACCGATTGTAATCGATGATGAAAATTCGCTTTGCATCCACCTTCTGGTGGAATTCGAACCCAGTACCTCCCGGTCCAAGTGCCGAAGCTTTAACCACTGCACCACTTATCCGGCGTTTAATCGTACAGTCACAAAAAGATCAATTTTTCGGATATCTTTCCATCCTACAACCAATCTCACGTGTATTCCACATACATATATATATATTAATTATTATTATCAGATTTAAAAATTCCTATTACCCAACCTAAATTAATCTGCAATATTATAATTGCATAAATAATAAATATTTATATTTAGAATGCTGTTTCAATAATTGAAATGTATCTATGTTACATAATTTACAGAGAAAAAACATAATCATGATTTTTCTTATCATGTATGTACTTATGAATAGTGTTATATGAACAGTTTTAAGCAACATGAAATTCATACGACTTATCCCTCCTATTCATACGACTTTTCAAGCAATTATCACGTTTCCATCACAAAATAACAACGAGAAAAATATTTATAATCAAATAATGAAAATTTTAAAGATTAAATCATTAAATTTTTTGTTTGTGTAGATAAAAAAAAATTACAAGCTACTGTAGAAATAATCCACCCACATAAATCAATTATGTAAATTTTTTCGTCTTGTCATTTGTGTTGTATTTTTTCGTAAAAAAGATTTGTTTCCTACTTGCTTCTCTTTTAATATAAAAAATAAAAATAAAATTATGGAACGAAAATAATTTATGACAAAAAATAAAATTCTTGTTTGTTCACTTCTTCGTTTTCTTATGATACATAACATCTGATTCCGATCGTATATAGCAACCGACGGTCGGTCCGATAATTTGGATTGTCTGTAGGGCTATTTATTACTGTTATAATTTTCGAACAAAATGCACTGTAAAATAGTGCACATAGTCGTCCTACGCCTACCTACCATAGCCCAGTTTTGTTTGACGTTTCTACAAAAACAAAAGTTATTATTTTACATAAAAAATGGTTGTATCGAAAGAAAATTTGTCGGATTTAAAAGAACGTTATGAAAAAGCGCAAAAACTATTCGATGAAGAAGCCAAATTGGATCCCATTACGAATCCATATCGTTCAGCTTATGCTGCGCGTGAAATACTACGAGAAATGGAACTTAACCTCACAAATATTTTAGAGGATTTAGGCGGAGGAAGTGATGAAGAGGTGAACAACAATCGAGAGGATATATTTGTGTACAAATGTATTTTGGCCATTGTGCTCTAAATTTTGTACATTTTCGATGTACCAATGTTGAATGCTATAATGAAAAGGGTTTGCTAGCTACATCAAACGAGGTGACCGTGGCCATGGAATATTTCGATAAGGCGGAAGATGTATATAGATTACATAAAGCATTAATTAAATTTAGTATCCTCAATGATAATTTGTCAAATCTGTAATTGGCCTGTCAAAAATCTACCACCAAACCGCTAAACCCATTAAACTCAGCGTGCAGCATTTTTGTAATTTTGGTTGTACACCTCAGAGCATCATTTTCATCATACACAAACGTAAATTAATTAAAACTTCTTTCTTGTTGTGTAATTGAATTTAATTTATTTGCTTAGAGGTATGAAAATGATCGAAATATACTTAGATCTACACTGCGGTTGAAATTGAAATTTAAATTAATCGTATTTTGATTATATGTTAGAAGATTTTTTTTTTTTTTGTGTAACAATTTCATGAGTGGATCAAGTTTTATATGTTCTGCTTTTACGAAATTGGAACACAAGAGGAAAAATTCGACTAATTTAAATGAATAGCTATGGTCCTTTGAGTCAAGAAACAACACGGTAGTGAAAATAGTCGTAACAACAACCCAGTACATCAGTCAGTAAATACCAAAGCAACTGGATAAACTTCTTCATCGTCAAGATGAAACAGCTAAAAAAGGAGTGGGTGAGTAAAGAATTAATATATATTTACGTAAAAGTTAATTAATTTGTATCTGTATCAGCAACATCGTCAGCCTATTCATATGTAAATGAAGTCATGCTTTCAAGTTCCGAGCAAATATACGTTAGGTAATGAAATTTATTATTCAAGTAATCACTTGCAAAGCTCTTAAAATATTTAGGTACATTTTATTGAATTAAAAATCAATAAAAGTAATAATTTATGTAAATTTAATTTTCTTAATTATTGAGACGGTCGGAAAATGAATATGACAAATTTAAATTAAATCCTTATTGATTTATTTTATATTAAAGCACTAATTAGCAATATTAAATATGGAGTAGTAACTATGCTCAACGCATACTATGCCATAATTTAATCAACAAACATACTGCAAAAACTGCCAAACGACAAGAAAAACTCACTTGGATAGTTTTTGGTAGGGCGCGATTAATATAAAAAAAAGCATTGAAGATTTTTTCGAATTTTTTATTCCTCATAAAAGAGAATTTATGTTATTATTTTATAAACAGCGAATATTAACTATTTCTTGAACCTCAAGAAATATCCTTCCTTAATATTGAATATTAATTTAAAAGAAAAAAAACAAAACATTCGACTTTGGTACATCGAAATTATTATATTCGGGTAATTGGAGTGATTCTTCAACCATTCTCTAAGAAAATTGTGGTATTATTCTGAAATCGATATGAAGATTAAATTTTCCTCATTCTTTCATGTCACGAGAATCTCGTCGATGTGAATACTGATATTTTATCTTTTATAAGCGGAATTTGATTGGTGGAAAAGTGTGATTCTAAATATTTTTGTGAACAAAAAATTTTATGGTGTACAGATATACGACGACGGGACTTTAGAACTTCAATTTTTTATGATGCCGTGATATGTTAAGTTAATTAACTATCAGGATACTCATTATAATGTAATAATGTAATAAATGAAAAAACAATTTGCATTTTGTATTAAAATATTTATTTGTTTAATTTTTGAGGAAAAGCCATATGGAAACCGTAAAATAAAATAAAGTTTAAATAGATTAAAAAACAATTAGCAAAATAAAATAGGTTTCCATTAGGCATAAAAACCTCTTAAGGACAATTAAGTTATTGTTTATAATCTAGAAAATACAAAAAATATGTAAATCTGAAACAAAAAAAAAAAAATACCCCAAAAAATATGCATTTAAATATAGTATATAGTTCAAACAATACTCATCTTTAAATTTTTGTATTTTGCCATTCCACCTGACCCTCTCCAGAAAAATAAGCTGCAAACTTGTTCCGTGTTGCTTTTGCTACAATAAATTATAAATTTACAAGAATTATATATTTTATTACATGTTCATTTTGTCTTTTGTTAATGAAAGTTTTTTATAAGGCCTATCATCTTTTGTAACACTTGTACGTGTAGTTGTTGCTCGTTTTATAGTTCCACTGGTAATTGTTGTTGCCTGTGTTGTACTACTAAGTGTTGTGGTTCCTCCTGTTGCAGCTTTACATTTTTCACCAATTATACTCTATTTAAAATTATACAAAAAAAAAATTGAATTAATTATATGTACTGTATATGTATATGTATATTTTGCAATTTAAATTCGGTATTTTGTTCTTTGAATATTTACCTTTATATCAGAAGTTTTCAAGATTGGAGATGGGTTGGTACTCGTTGTTTTTGATAATGCCATATCCGTTTTTGATAATTGCTTTTTGATTTGTTCAGCAGTTGTGGTAAATTTTGTGGCTTTACTATCATCATTTGTAGTGGACGATGAGCCCGTCGTGTCATCTGTAACCCGTGTACGTGTAGTTGTTGCTGGTTTTCTAGTTGTTTGAATATAAAATTTTTAAATGTTAAATTTATTATTTATTTATAAATACAAAATCACAATGTATTAAAAGAAATTTACAAGAATTATATATTTTATTACATGTTCTTTTTTTCTTTTGTTAATGAAAGTTTTTTATAAGGCCTATCATCTTTTGTAACACTTGTACGTGTAGTTGTTGCTCGTTTTATAGTTCCACTGGTAATTGTTGTTGCCTGTGTTGTACTACTAAGTGTTGTGGTTCCTCCTGTTGCAGCTTTACATTTTTCACCAATTATACTCTATTTAAAATTATACAAAAAAAAAATTGAATTAATTATATGTACTGTATATGTATATGTATATTTTGCAATTTAAATTCGGTATTTTGTTCTTTGAATATTTACCTTTATATCAGAAGTTTTCAAGGTTGGAGATGGGTTGGTACTCGTTGTTTTTGATAATGCCATATCCGTTTTTGATAATTGCTTTTTGATTTGTTCAGCAGTTGTGGTAAATTTTGTGGCTTTACTATCATCATTTGTAGTGGACGATGAGCCCGTCGTGTCATCTGTAACCCGTGTACGTGTAGTTGTTGCTGGTTTTCTAGTTGTTTGAATATAAAATTTTTAAATGTTAAATTTATTATTTATTTATAAATACAAAATCACAATGTATTAAAAGAAATTTACAAGAATTATATATTTTATTACATGTTCTTTTTTTCTTTTGTTAATGAAAGTTTTTTATAAGGCCTATCATCTTTTGTAACACTTGTACGTGTAGTTGTTGCTCGTTTTATAGTTCCACTGGTAGTTGTTGTTGACTGTGTTATACTAACTGTTGTGGCTGTTATCGTACTAGCAGTTGATGTTGTTCCTGTTGCACCTTTACATTTTTTAACAATTAGACTCTATTTAAAATTACAAAAAAAATAAATAAATTTAATTAATTATATATCAATGTATTAATAATCTCAATTTATATTCTGTATTTTGTCTATTGAATATTTACCTTTACATTAGCAGTTTTCTTTTTTGTCGTACTTAATATTGTAGTTCTTTTAAAATTTTCGTGTATTTCTACACCGTGAATTTGGCATAATCCGAGATATAATAAATTTTTTCCTGCATTCACGTCTCTATTCCAAGTAATACCACATTTTTTGCAAAACTGGTACCGATGTGGAGATAGAGACGTGATCAGTTCATTGTAACAATTTGAGCATAATTTTGTTGTTCTAAATTCTCCAACTTCAAGGACATCCGAATACGTTTTTAAAGCTTTTAGTAGTTTCGGTTGTGGCGTTCTTATGTATCCTTTCATGGGCGAATTTGACGCTATTTTAGTCGATCCTATAACAACTAGGGCTTTCGTATTTTTACCATCTCCTATTATTTCTTTTGCTAATTTGTAAGACGCTTTTTCCACACAAATGTATTTTTGTAGTTTTAAACGGGCAACTTTTCTTTGCATGAACTCATTTTGGGTGGAGTTAAATATTGATAACTCAAAATTTGTGTATTCCTCAAAATTCTTGGACATTGGAGACATTGTATTTGGTGAATTTGTGGTCCATTTCTTTAATTTTAATTTGCGAGTGTTGACGCCCGTCATGTGCCGAAATCGGCTACTCTTTATTTTAATTGGTTGATTATTTTTTACGCCGCCAACAATTAGCTTTAGCCCTGGATCTAAACCAATTTTTGTATCGTATGAATTTATGTTTTCTTTTATTTTAGCTATATTTCCAAAAACATCATCTTCATGGTTTTGTTTATTTGGCTTTTTTGACTTTATTTCTTTTTTTTTTTCATCTTTGCCCATTAAAAAAGAAATAGCTACACCATCAGTCATGATTGAATTTTCAAAATGTTTGTTTTTTGTCTCTAAAGTTTTAAAATATTTCCTCCATTCTAAATGTTGATCAAAATGTTTCCATGAACCCGTGCATAAATTTATAGATCGTAATAGCTGCCACAGAGCGAAAGAATCGTAACGCACATGATGCCGACCAAATTTTAAAATTGGAATTAAATTAAAGTTTTTTAAATTGTTCTCTTCATTGTACCGTTGTAATGTGTAGAAAAATTTTATATGTTCAAAATATTGAGTTTTGTATGTTATATTATAAAACTTTTTACCATTCCATTTTAAATGATCTTTAATTTTTTCCAATAATAAATCATTCGGTATTTTGTCGGTATTTTTATAAAATAAAAAGTGCATGGTGTCGTAATTATTTTTGTCAAACTGGTTTAGAAACTTTTTAATTCGGCGGTAACTATGCATCCATATATTATTATGGAATAAAGTTTCGTATCTGTTAGCTGCATCGATTACCAAGTTAGATTTATATGACTTTTCGAACAAAGTTAAATTATTATTATTGCGTATATCTGCGTATTCTGTATCCATCTTATATTTCTGGAGTTTTTTTTCAAATAAATGATAATAATAATCCAAGAATTTAATTTTTTCGAATTTTCCTTCTCCCCATTTTTTCATTAAAGAAAAATGAATATACCGTGAACATTCTACGCTAAGAGCGGAAACCTGTTCAACATCTATTTGTATTTTATTAAAAACTTCTTTGTTGAGGCACTTCGTCCTTAGCCCACATTTGACATTTGTATAGTTTTTTTCTAATTCCCCTACCTCCTCTTCACTCTTTCGTTTGGCCATTTGCCAAATTTTGATAACTGTTGTCTTGATTGTATTTATTTGTTTATATTTTTTATTTTCTATAAATTAAATAAAAAATACAACAATATAACATTATATTAAACAAACAATTATATATATATATAAATTTTGGGTATGGTCCTAAAAATATTAGCTCTTTCTCATATGGGATTTTTTTTGAAATCTCATTTCCATTCAACATACCCGAAATAATATTTTTTTATACCGAAATAATATTTTTTTGAGTCATTTTTAAGACTCTGTAATTAAATATAACAAAACTGAGTCATCGAATTCCAGATGCTACCACGAATAATTAGTTCATTCCCCGGAGTGCGAGTTGGGACATGCCACAAATGAACTAATCAGACGAGGATCCAGCACTGCAACTCAACAATTACGAAACCTTTTCCGTGTGTGTGCAACCCAACAATGTATCTGGTCAGTCATGCCAGTAAGGCATGACGCAGCGACACACACACGGAAAAAGTTTCTACACTTTTCAATATTCAACAATTATAGAATAGTGAGAATTGTGAATGTAAAGGAATACCACAGCAGAAAGGAAACCCGCGTGCTTACGTAACTTTTTATCGGTATCTTTTAAATTCATCGGTATTTATCAAACAATTATATATATATATAAATTGTGGGTATGGTCCTAAAAATATTAGCTCTTTCTCATATGGGATTTTTTAGAAATCTCATTTCCATTCAACATACCCGAAATAATATTTTTTTATACCGAAATAATATTTTTTTGAGTCATTTTTAAGACTCTGTAATTAAATATAACAAAACTGAGTCATCGAATTCCAGATGCTACCACGAATAATTAGTTCATTCCCCGGAGTGCGAGTTGGAACATGCCACAAATGAACTAATCAGACGAGGATCCAGCACTGCAACTCAACAATTACGAAACCTTTTCCGTGTGTGTGCAACCCAACAATGTATCTGGTCAGTCATGCCAGTAAGGCATGACGCAGCGACACACACACGGAAAAAGTTTCTACACTTTTCAATATTCAACAATTATAGAATAGCGAGAATTGTGAATGTTAAAGGGATACCACAGCAGAAAGGAAACCCGCGTGCTTACGCAACTTCCGAGTTTCCGCTCCTAATGGAGCAGCTGATATGCCCTTTATTCACATTTTAATAAAAAAAAAATTAAAAATTCCCGCTTAAATACGATTCTATAAAATTTTTTAGATATTTTTAATACTATGTAATGTTAAAGGGATACCACAGCAGAAAGGAAACCCGCGTGCTTACGCAACTTCCGAGTTTCCGCAACTACCGAGTTAAGTAATGCGCTGTCCACTGGTGAGGGCTTGACCATTACTTAACAACCACTAGAAGTTAATATTTATTATTATTTACCACTTGCTTACGCAACTTCCGAGTTTACGCAACTACCGAGTTAAGTAATGCGCTGTCCACTGGTGAGGGCTTGACCATTACTTAACAACCACTAGAAGTTAATATTAATTATTACTTACCACTTGGTTTATCCGATTGCAAGTGAAAATTACACAAAATATGCTGTCCTTATATAGTAAAAAATTTGAAAAAAACCGTTATTCATTCGTTATTCAACCGTTATCACATTCACAAAATTATGTATATGTACACAAATTCTACTACTACTGAGTGATTTGAATTTTTTTCAGTTATTCCATGTTTAGTTATTTATTTATAAAAATTTCAATAATAATTATTGAAATAAATTAAATTTACATTTATAATTGTCTTATATATAATTATTTTATTAAATTTCGTTGATTTTATATAAAAATATACAAAAAATAATAATTATTACATGGCTCACATATACATGCACAAAATGCATTCAATGCGAATCCTATTGCTGTCTTTTATTCAATGTTTACTTATTTATTTACATTAATTTAAAAAAAATTATTGAAATAAAGTAAGTTTACATTTATAATTGTCTTTTATATAATTATTTTATTAAATTTCGTTATTTCTATATAAAAAATATACAAAACAAATTTAGTTTTGAGGATTTTTCCATGTAAAAATTCTCTCATATAAAAAGTGGCGCTAGCTATACGCCGGTATTTTAAACTCTTAATACAAATAAAAAATATTCTGGCGCTATCTATACGGCGGTGTTTTAAACGGGAAAACCGAAAACATATTGAAATAAATTAAGAAAAATTATTGAAATAAAGTAAGTTTACATTTATAATTGAGTTACATGTAATTATTTTAATAAATTTCGTTATTTCTATATAAAAAATATACAAAAAATAATATGTATTTGACTACTCATATGGTTTTTCCCCTATTTACGAATATCAATTTTCTCTTATATAAATACTGGCGCTATCTATACGGCGGTGTTTTAAACGGGAAAACCGAAAATATATTGAAATAAATTAAGAAAAATTATCGAAATAAACTAATTTTACATTTATAATTGAGTTACATGTAATTATTTTATTAAATTTCGTTATTTCTATATAAAAAATATACAAAAAATAATATGTATTTGACTACTCATACGGTTTTCCCCTATTTACGAATATCAATTTTCTCTTATATAAATAGTGGCGCTAACTAACTAAGGAAATAAAATGTGGGTGCCATTTTGAATTCGTGGTGGATTGGTCGTTATGTAAACTATTATTATAATTATAATTATAAAACAGTTTACAATGGTCGAGTTAATTAACCAAATCCGCAATGAAATGGAAAATATTCTCGCTGAGTCGACATTATTAAAAATTGGTAAGCCTGTGTCGAGTAGATTGTCAAGTGATAATGATAATGGTGGCGTCAGTGCAAATTTACAATTGCGTCCATCCCGATCGAAATATGGAGATGAAGAAAAGAAAGCCGCTATACGTATATCGTCGCTGGTGAAACGATCTACTTCGTCGAGAAAAAAAGTAAAGATTTCTAAAAAATTAAAAGAAAGATTTCGAGAATTATTTTCGAGTAAAGGTGATGGCGGTGCCAAAGCCCAAGTGATGATTGCTGATCATTCAGAGGATGTACCAGTGTTAATTGATTTAACTAATGGTAGTGAGTCAAGTGATGAGGATAATGGTGGTTTAACAAATAGCGTTAAATATAAAAAAGTTTATATTTCGTATTTTGAACATCAAAATGATGAATTAAACTATTTATCTACTAATAATGATATTTGGTATGTATCGATAAACGGAATTTGTGTGTGGGTCATTTTAACGTCTCTCTAACCTATAGTATATATGCGTAGACCTTACAGAACATGCTGTATAATTTTATTTCTGTTGGCATTAAGGTAGCTCTCTTTCTCTCCTTTGTCTACTAAAATATATTATGTTCTACCTAGGAATCGGTGCGTCTTCTATGCCGTACTTCTAAGCTGCAATTATTTTGAGCCCCCCAGCTTAATCATTTTCACCAATAATGCGCCTCTCTTGACTCCCGCTAACATTTTCAATTTTTTTTTGCAGGGTACAAGATCGTTGCCTTATCGAGGCGAAGCGGTTGAGACGCGCAGCTTATAAAGAAAGTGACCATTTAGCACAAGCAATGCTATATTTAGAAGCCATACTGTATTATATTATTACCGGTATTACAATGGAAAAGAAAGAGATTACAAAGAAAGAAGCACACACTTTGTATCATAAAACTCTTAGCCTAATAATGTAAGTTATCGTCCTTATGTCTTACATAAAGCAATAATTCATTTAATGCATTTTAACAAATTTTTTTTGTATTTTCAGATGTAAATCGTCGATATTTCATAAGCAACAACAATCTTTTACCATGCACCAGGGAAATATACATAGCAAACTAGCAATATTAAGGTAGTAATTATATATATATATATATATATATATATATATATATATATATATATATAAAAATGGGTTCTAAAGTGTGATGGTCACTGATAATTTTATATTTCGTTTACAGTTTAAGATGTCAATCAATACTTTATCTCAAATTGTATAAAGTGCGTAAATTAGATGTGAAAGAAATACAAAAAACTACTAATGAATATTGGAAGATTTATAAATTTCCAACCAGGAATACCTCATCCACGATTTCGTCGACAAATTCGATTGGATCTCAACAAGTTAGTATAAAAAGAATCACGTTTAGTGCGATCGATAATCGGACACTAATTGTTGTTTGTTTTATTTTAACTGTTACAGATTTCAGGGTATAGTTCAAGGCGGCCTGATTCGAATATGGTGCCGTTATATGTAATTATCACTTAAAACATTGGGTTTGTTTATCACCAAATATTAATAAGGGATAATTTTTATAGGTTCATTGTGCACTAAAAAAGCAGGGGATTATATTTAATTATTTAAATAGCAGTCATGATGTATGGGACGAGGCTGATAGTCTTGTTGAAAAGGGGAGCCATACAGGTAATTATTTAATGTACAGTAAACATTAGTGTGTTTCTCAAACTTACTATACTAGCTAGATTATCACTGATGTGATTTATACGTTTCTCCAGCTTTACATAAATATTCATAATCTTCTAATATCAGTTACAGAAATATTTAGAATTATGTATCTACAAATTATTTAAAAAAAAAATGTGAAATGTGCAATTCCTTTAAGAAATTGTGGCATAAAATTATTGTTTTCCAATTGAACTAAAAAAAAAAATCAGGCCTCATTAATTAAAACGCATGAAAGTTATGGACGCCACACATGACGTAGAAATTTATATATTTAATTATTTATATTTATTTCTATATAATTTATATATTTATATTATATAGAAATTTATCAGCAAATGAATGGGTTTAATTTTACTTTGTAACATACATATATTAGGTGAATTTTCTATGAAGAATCTTATGTGACGTCTTTCGATGAATCTAAGATGAATTGTACGTGATAAATTTAATGACCATGTTGTTACTGACATTTATTTTCGGATTTACTAAGGCAAGTGTGACACCCCTGTGGTCGTGTGGGACTGGCTTCATATGCCGTGTGCGATAATTGCTTGATTCGAAATTTATAACATTATTCATGTTGGCGGATGCATTTCCATTTGAGTCCTATGTTAGAATGCAAAGCCTTGTTGGTCCAAGTCATTAAAAAATGGCATTTGGACTATCATCATAAATCATTTCCAAATTCATCTGTTTTGGATCAAATTTACATTCAAATACGTTAATTGGGTTACGCTGTATTTAAGTCACCTGTAATATCTAAAATCGGAAATAAGAAGTATATTTCTTGTTTAAGTGACATTAAAATAAAAATATAATTAATATAAGGAAGAGAACCAAAATAAACAATTTCGTAAACTATCTTCCACCCTTTCGTTAATAGTTAACGTTTCATTGTGAAATATGAAATGTTATTGAATTATCTATATTTATAAGAGTCAACATCTTTCGTCGAAGACTAATTGACGTCGTCACTGTGTTCTTCATTATTCATATTAAGTTTGAGAAGCATTACTTTAAATTAAAAATGTACATTTAATCTGAATATTTTTTTCTCTTAGATTTTTTTATAGCTTTAGATCATGAAAATGGTCCAATAACTCTACACAGTTCATTGTATAACGTTGTTAAATACGTTCAAGCAGGAATACAAAAATTAAAATTATAAATTAAAAAAATGTTGTAATTCATTCCGTTCCGTCTATTATTAAAATAATATTAAAAATTAAGTTAAAAATTAAAATAAATATCGCACAAAGTTATTTTTTAATTAAAAACGAAATAAATGTAAAATAAAATTGAAGTTAATAAATAAAGTTTTAAATATATAATTATAAATATAATTGTATTTACGTTTAACTATCGTATTTACTCTTAACTCGTTTAACTTACTCTTTGTCAGCAATAATTTAAGTGATTTGGACGTACTACTAATGGATACGAAAGGTGCAAATATAGGCGACCAGCTGGTACAAATGAATTTAGTAACCACCGTAAAATGATCACACCGATGCACGGCGCAAATTGTAATCCCTTACCATAATCTCGTGCCTATAATTATATTGTAGCTCGTTTTCGATTCAACCGCACGTCGAAAAGTTTGTTCGAACGGATTAGATAAAAGTTCCTCAAAAAGACCAACTTCATCACATGTTCGAATAAATCGTGTGGGAGTTGGTGTCTGATCCGCTATAATAGTAAAATTGAGTGATTTGAAATACAGTGATACCCATATTCCGTTCCACTTGCAATTTAACGTGACAACTTACCCATAAAAACATTTGACTTTGACCCCAAATTTAAATTCATATCGTGTTTTTTGGTGTGTACGTTTAAATGGTCCTCATTTGAAAAACTCATACCGCAACCATTTACTTTACATGAGAAAGGTTTTTGAGCTTCTGGCTCCATATTTGCTTGTATGATAATATATAGTTCGTTGGTACTATTGCCCTATTTATTTGCAATTTTTCTTTCATAAAAAAATGTTTTATAATAATATTACACACTTTGGTTATTACCATAAATTATTGATAAATTTAATTTATTTTATTTAAATTATTATAATTCTAAACAAGTTAAATTAAAAAAATTGAAAATATTGTACAAATTTATTATGTGACAGCAAGAATTGTATAATTTTTATTGACAATAGAACTGTCAGATTGTGGGTGCGTTCCGTTATACGTGAGCTAAATTGCTGTTCACGCCCGAGTAAAACAAAAATATCATAGTTATTCTGCCGTGGGTATGTTCACGATATTTACATTGTTACATTATTGTTAACAATGACAGCTCAACACCGTTCATGAAACTACATTGTAACAATGAACACGTGCCTTTTTCGTTCACGAACTCTACATTGTTACAAACGTCATTCTCAACCCAACTCGAGACTGCCTCTACAAATGTCATTTTTAATTGTGTAGGTATCAGAAGCAACATGATGATTGTGTAGGTTTGAAAAATAAAGAACAAAATTCAATTTTTAATATATTTATTTTAAATAAATTTGTGTTTTACGGATACACTGATTATTTTGATGCTCCATAATACTATGATCAGTTCGTACTATTGGTTTATTTTTTAGTTATGATTCGTACTTTATGGAAAAAAATTGTCCACTAGGCAAATCGAACTTTACAAAATTATAAAACGTGCACAATAGATCGTTAAATACAATTCAAAATTCTTTTTTTAACTGAACTTAAAAACTAAACAAAATTCCCTTTATATAATGCAAAATTTTGTTAAACTAAGGTTTCTAAATTATTTTATAAAAAATTAATTATTCTAAAGTTGGTATTTTCAACTTTCAAATTTGCAAAAGTACGCAACCATTTTGCTCAAATTTCTGTCAATAAAATTTGACAACTTATGTACGGTTTACACGAGAAAATTGTTTTCTTCTGCAAATTTTTGCAGGTAAATAAGAAAGAATCCGCTATAGAAAAATATTCAATGTGCCAGAAAGAAATAAACATATATAGTAATGGCGTAAATTTTTTTATAGCATCATTATTAATTTATTTTAATGAATTCAAATGCGAAATTTACATTTTTATCTATGGTGTCAGTTTTTATTATGAATCCTCGACATTTATAAATGCGAAATAATTTTTTTTCTTGTTGATTTTAAAAATGTTGCCATAAAAATACTCGGATCGAATATATTTTATGGCAACATTTTCATTTTTATGGTCATTTTTGCTCAAAAATTCTTCTGCAAAATTTTGTTGGGATATATTGCTTTTCTTGTCTCTCATGTGCAAAAAGTCAATGTTATATCTTATTCATTTTGCAGAAGAAAAATGTTGGTCTTGTGTAAACCGGGCATTATAAACGAAATGTCATAACAACAATCAGGAAAATCAAATAAACTTAAATCCGCCAAATTGTGACACAACTGCAAATATCGAAATTGAAACGGATTGTTACGGGCACCTTCAAAACTTTTCATCAATTTATCACTCATTCATTCGATTTGTGATTTAGAAAACTCAACAACATTTCTTTTATGTGCGAAATTATATAATTTGTTATATTTTTAATTAAAAATTATTGGTATTGAGTAATAAATAAATTATTAAAATTGAAATACGGAAGACAGTATTGAATATTTTATTAGTATGTAGTTTGCTTTATAATAATTATATACTGATGCTAACAAGTTGAAATGTCTGACATTTTTAACAATAAACAATTTTTTGTCTTTCTTTTCACCAATACTACTACAAAAGTCGGGTAATATTTTTCGTGTTCATTTACATAAAACCCGGGTAACTTTTTGTTGTAATTCCGAATGAACTTGCTATTAGAATATTTTTTATTTGTATTCGAGTTTAAAATTCCGGCGTATAGCTAGCGCCACTTTTTATATAACAGAATTTTTACATGGAAAAATCCTCAAAACTAAATTTGTTTTGTATATTTTTTATATAGAAATAACGAAATTTAATAAAATAATTACATGTAACTCAATTATAAATGTAAACTTACTTTATTTCGATAATTTTTCTTAATTTATTTCAATATATTTTCGGTTTTCCCGTTTAAAACACCGCCGTATAGATAGCGCCACTATTTATATAAGAGAAAATTGATATTCGTAAATAGGGGAAAAACCATATGACTAGTCAAATACATATTATTTTTTGTATATTTTTTATATAGAAATAACGAAATTTAATAAAATAATTACATGTAACTCAATTATAAATGTAAACTTACTTTATTTCGATAATTTTTCTTAATTTATTTCAATATGTTTTCGGTTTTCCCGTTTAAAACACCGCCGTATAGATAGCGCCAAAATATTTTTTATTTGTATTAAGAGTTTAAAATACCGGCGTATAGCTAGCGCCACTTTTTATATGAGAGAATTTTTACATGGAAAAATCCTCAAAACTAAATTTGTTTTGTATATTTTTTATATAGAAATAACGAAATTTAATAAAATAATTATATAAAAGACAATTATAAATGTAAACTTACTTTATTTCAATAATTTTTTTTAAATTAATGTAAATAAATAAGTAAACATTGAATAAAAGACAGCAATAGGATTCGCATTGAATGCATTTTGTGCATGTATATGTGAGCCATGTAATAATTATTATTTTTTGTATATTTTTATATAAAATCAACGAAATTTAATAAAATAATTATATATAAGACAATTATAAATGTAAATTTAATTTATTTCAATAATTATTATTGAAATTTATATAAATAAATAACTAAACATGGAATAACTGAAAAAAATTCAAATCGCTCAGTAGTAGTAAAATTTGTGTACATATACATAATTTTGTGGTTAAATATTTAACAAGAGATGGCAGCACATAATATTATGTATGTGGTTTTTTCAAATTTTTTACTATATAAGGACAGCATATTTTGTGTAATTTTCACTTGCAATCGGATAAATCAAGTGGTAAGTAATAATTAATATTAACTTCTAGTGGTTGTTAAGTAATGGTCAAGCCCTCACCAGTGGACAGCGCATTACTTAACACGGTAGTTGCGGAAACTCGGAAGTTGCGTAAGCACGCGGGTTTCCTTTCTGCTGTGGTATTCCTTTACATTCACAGTTCTCACTATTCTATAATTGTTGAATATTGAAAAGTGTAGAAACTTTTTCCGTGTGTGTGTCGCTGCGTCATGCCTTACTGGCATGACTGACCAGATACAATGTTGGGTTGCACACACACGGAAAAGGTTTCGTAATTGTTGAGTTGCAGTGCTGGATCCTCGTCTGATTAGTTCATTTGTGGCATGTCCCAACTCGCACTCCGGGGAATGAACTAATTATTCGTGGTAGCACCTGGAATTCGATGACTCATTTTTGTTATATTTAATTACAGAGTCTTAAAAATGTCTCAAAAATTATATTTCTAATTTTTTTTTTTTTTTATAGTACGAAACTATGTGCAAAGTGTAATAGCCAGCATCACGTCTCTGTTTCCACATAGGTATCAATTTTGCCCAAAATGTGGTATCAAATGGAACAGAGACGTGAATGCTGGCAAACAAACTGCTGAACAAATCAATCAACAAATCAATTATCAAAAAACGGACACAAAAACGGATACATACCATCTCCAATCTTGAAATCTTCTGATATAAAGGTAAATATTAAATGAGCAAAATACCGAATTTAAATTGCAAAATATACATACATATACAGTACATATAATTAATTCAATATTTTTTTTTTTTTTGTATAATTTTAAATAGAGTCTAATCAGTGTACAATCGAAAGCTGCAACAGGAGGAACCACAACACTTAGTAGTACAACACAGTCAACAACAAACGGTGGAACTAGAATACCAGCAACTACACGTACAAGTGTTACAAAAGATGATGGGCCTTATAAAAAACTGTCAATAACAAAAGATAAAATGTTAACTATAAATACATATATGTATATTCTCAAAGTAAAATTTATTACTTTGGGATGATTTTCTATTTATGAATAAATAGAATATTTAACGTCTTGTTAAGTTAACATAATGTTAATCTAATATTTGATTAACATTATGTTAACTTAACAATTTGTTGATATATTTTATTTATTCATAAATAGAAAATTTAATTTTAATTATACATCCATAAAAAAAAAGAAAAAGTAAAAAGTTTGAGTTTGTTTGAAAAGTTTTCTTTGTTGAGTAGAAAAAGAAAATTATATTATTTGCGCTGTTATTTAATTTTCCTTGATGTACGGATTTATGAATGCATATACTCGTAGTACAGTACCGAGAGCTTGTTTCCTTGTACAACATTTTGCTTGTCTAACGTTCTATTATATTCTACACTCTAGTTCTAGTTAAATCACAAATTTTCGCTGTGAATTTTTAAAAATGAATTTTTATGTGAGTGTTTAAATTCAATGTAGGTTAAATAAATATAAACTTGCTGCTTTATGTTTGAGCTTTTATGATTAGATTGTAAATACTTATTTTGTCTATTGTGAGTTTATAGAACACCTGCCAACCACTTATGATGGCTTTAACGAAATATTTAACTTTTTTAACTCCACATGTGACAGCATTCAATTTCAAATTAAGAATTGCTTTTGTTGATCTCAATTTTGGTTTGTGATACCATATAAATCGTAAACTGTTTTAATAATTTTGAAACACAATTCTAGAGATTTTACTGCAGATTATACTTTTTAACTTTAAAAAGCTCTTCATGTTGCAAGAATACAAAATCGAAATGTTCGTTCGAAGATTCTGGTGTTTGGGTGGAATCTTCGATATTAAATTGTTTTATTGTGAACTTTCTTTGAGTTTTTGAATTTTTATAAAGTTAGAAGCAAAGCTAGGTGCAAAGTTCCCTTTATTTAAATTTCGTTTACAAATTGTCATGTATAGTATGTAAAGTAAATCTTCGATATTAAAATTTTTTTGATTAAGCTTCATATTTTTTGTAATTAAGCTTCTTAAAATTCAAGGGCTGTTGTTAAGCAGCCATTGCATTTTTCTCGATTTACTGTATAGTGTGCTGTATGGGACGGAGGCAACATATTGGTCCGCATTATTTCGAAAATTGTCCTGTTAACGGTGTTATTGTCAATGGTGTTGGGTACAGAATATTTGGTGGTATGAATATTAACGACTGTTGGGTTAGGATGACGCTAAATTATGTTTTGTAGGGCTATGTGAAATGCAAGTTTTATGAGAATAACCCACAATCAATCTAAAGTCTCAAAACCAGTATCGAACGAATCATTCGTGAGGTAAAGCCCCAATTATGTAGAAATGTGATCGAAAATTGAAGGCAATATAGTTAATAGATATTATTTATCATCCATAAATCAAGTAGCAAGTGTCTACACTAAATTTCAATTGAGACTAACATATATTTTTAACAAATCAGTTGTTTTTTTATATTTAATAAATTTATTTATTTATACAATATTACAACTGATTCAGAGATCATCTAGTAATTTATTAGTTTCTCGGATTAAGATGAGTAACCTATTGGTTACTCATTTTATAATACCTTCTTCAGCTCAGGCAGTTTCTGCCTTTGGAATCTCCTCACTCCGTTAGTGATGTCCAACATACGACGGGTATTTGCATTTTCGTGTAGAGAAAAGCGCTGGACTTGTTTCCTTGCTTGGTTCTTTATTTCATCGGTGACGTATTCCATCTTCAAGTCTCTATGAAGGCTGTTATTCCTAATGTAGCATGGGGCATTCACAATCAATCCTTCGTAGCACTTTATTTTGGAAGCATTGTATCATTTGTACATTGGTCTTCTTGGCACAACCCCAAAGTTGGATACCATAGGTCCATACTGGTTTTAGCATTTGCCTGTATAGAAGTAATTTGTTGTGTTTTGAGAGCATTGAATTTCTACCCATGAGCCAGTACATTTTTCTATATTTGATGTTTAACTCTTCGTTTTTCTTCTTGATGTGTTCTTTCCATCTAAGCTTACCATCGAGGGTCATGCCAAGGTATTTAGCTGTATTTGCATATGGAATTTGGTTTGAGGTGAGAACCACGGAAATACAGTTTACATTTTTATTTGTAAAGTTGACGTGTACTGATTTGGCTTCATCTAATAAGATACGCCATTTTTTAGTCCAGTTGCTCACCGTGTTAACTACATTTTGAAGCTTGCTTGTTGCTTGCGAAATATATTTTCCAACTGCTAGAATAGCTGTATCGCAAATGTTGCTACTGTATTACCTTCAATATTCGGTAAGCCTCTCGTGTAAAGAATAAACAGAATAGGTTCAAGCACGCTACTTTGTGGTATAAGTGCTGATATTTTTTTTATTTCAGAGTACTGATTTTCAAATTTGACTCTAAAGTGTCGATCCAGCTATGTAGGATTTAAGAATTTGATAAAACTTTTTAGACAGTTTCAATTCAATGTCTCGATGCAGTTTCAATTCAAGCGCTTGGTGCCAATCTTTGTCAAAAGCTTGAACTACATCTAAGAAAATACTGGAGAATATTTTCTTATTCTCAAGTGCATCTTCAATGACATCCGTTATTCTGTGAACTTGTTCAACTGTACAGTGATTTTCTCTAAACCCAAATTGGTGTGCTGGGATTAAGCATCTCTCTTCTATTATTGGTTTGAGTCTCTTCAGCAACAGTTTTTCAAATATTGATATGACTGGGAGTAGTGATATCGGTCTATATGACTTTATCGTTTACCTGGTTTAGGAATCTTTATTACTTCGGCCACCTTCCATTGTCGTACATATTTCAATCTGAAGGCTGCATTAATTATTTGATTTAATTTAGCAAACCTTTCTCGGGAATGGCTTTCACAATTTGCTCAATAATTAAGTCATCATAACTTGGAGCTTTTTTGATACTTAAGTTATTATTGATTTCAGTTTTAAGTTCCAATGGTCACATGCCTTACGTTAAGATCATCTACATTGTTTATGACTGTTGTATTTTCATTTGCTGATTGTCATGGCAACGGTTCAAAAGTTTCTTCTAAATAAGCAGCAAATAGAGAGACTTTCTGTTTGTCACTTCTTGCCCAGGATCCGTCATCGAGCGGACTAAAACCCTTCGTTGCTTTCGAATGCGAGTAATCGTCATCCGTTAGTTCAGAAAGACCTCGAAGTCGCTTAGTTATGCTTTCGTTCTTTATTTCCTTTTTAGTTGTTTTAATTTATTGCACAAACAATTAAGAATAGTTTTGTGTTGCGGTGCACGAGAGTGATACCAGATTTTGCGAGCTTTCCGGTTGTGTTTAAGTACACTGAGAAAAAATAACCAGTAAAAATAAAAAAATATACATATAAAATCAAAACAATATACATATATTTTTTGGCCGAAAAGTCGCGTTTTTAAAATCAAAAGGATAATCTTTTTATTTTTAAAATAAATTTTTTTGCCAAATTTGTTTATAAAAATAAAAAATTTTTTTCTCAGTGTAGTTATGTTTTATTGTAGTGTTGGTATGAAAAATCGGTGAATTTCCCCAAGCCGCTTATTGGGTATTGTTATTAAATATTTCTAGTTCATCTTCCAGCTTTGTTCGATCATCCACTAATTTCTTAAATAGATTCCAATTGGTTTTATGGTTTGTTAACTTAGGTGAATTATCCTTTTGTATTATCATTGTACTCAGAGTTATGATCACAAGTGAGTAGTCAGATGATAGTCTTTCCCTATTTTCAATACACGTGTAGTCCTCTCAAACTCCTTTTGTTACAAAGAAGTCAAGAAGATCTGGAATTTTATGTATGTCAGTAGGCCAATATGTTGGTTTATCACTAGAGAGGAATTCACAGTCGTTCTCGCGAGCTGCATTAAATAATTCTTTCCCTTTAGAGGTTGTAAGTCTAGATCCCCAATAGGTATTCTTTGCATTAAAATTACCGCCTATATGATAAAATTTGGTCCTAATGATTTAAAAAGTCGATTGTAGTCTTCTTTTTTTAATTGATGGCGTGGGGGACAGTACATAGAGGAGATACTGAGTTCCCTATTATTAATTGATTCAACTTTTATGGTTTTAACTTGCATATTTTCTTCTTCAATGCCGGGTACTTCATAATGTTTAATATTATTTTTAATAATTACGGTATACTCGCCTCTAGCTTTTCCTCCTGGATGAATAGCATGATAGCATTCATATAGTCACGTATTTTAATAAATGAAGTTTATGTTAAATAAGTTTCCGAGGTAAGACATATATCTGTTTTTTGTAAGTTAAGAAAAATTTCTAGTCCTGGAACATGCTGTGGTAATCCATTCGCGTTCCAAATCACAATTGTAAGTGATCTATTCGTTAGATTAAGCTCATTCGTAGCTTCTTGCCTATCCAGCCGCTTATATATAGTTTCTAGACCACGTTCTTGTTTTGCTAGGCGTGCATTTGTCGTTTCTCTACTTCGAAATACCTTTCTAGTGGATTTTCTTTAATAGTATTCTGCGTTATCTAAGAGTAGGATCTGCTCTCTGGCCCTATGGGCTTTGGTTGTGTCGGTACTCTAGTTGTAATTGGAATCCTTCCTCTTCTAACATTACTGTTTTGAGTCGATTGGTGTGTTTTATTTCTTAACCTTTGCAGTTGTGCTGCTACTTCGCATCCTCGATAGTTTGCTGGATGTTGTCCTTTACAGTTTATACACCTTGCAGGCTCGGTTCAACTATGAAAACAGTCTTTTGCGTTGTGTCTGCCGGCACATTTTACGCACCTAACATCTCTCCCGCAATATCTTTGGGTGTGGTTATAACCTTGGCATTTCTTGCATTGAGGTATTAATCTCGTGTTCTTTTTCAGTGGTTCTATTTTAATCCTCATATTTAGTATTGTTTTGATATAAAATATAGTTTCAATTTTTTCGCATTTGTTGAATGTGCGCTTGAACAACGGGAGCCCTCTTTTAATGATCTTGGTTCCTTGATTATTTTCGCACTCTTTATTTTAAAACAGTTGTTTAATTTTCAATTTAAAAAAAGTACGTTTTTATTGGAGGACACTGTATTTCTCAAGTTAGTTAATTTATTTTAGTTTTGGTGTTTAAGTATTTGTAAATGACCCTCAGTGACAATATTTTAATAATCCCGGTGAATTAATAATTTTAGATAATATTTTGTTGTAATTACAAATTTCAGTAATTCCCAATTATTTATTTCCCATTGCCAAATGTGCATTCTGTTAGACTAAGAGTAGTTTTTCAAATTTCCCAACTGCTAGAAAACGTCACAAATACCCAATTTCCGCGGAAAGACAAGATGGAGCCAAATTGGCCTAAAAATCATAAAACTGTTCTAAACTCATTCTGAGAAGAAAACAAAAAAAAAAAATTCTAAAACGGATTAAAGTTCAATTGTTTGTATCGTACAGTGAACTGAAATTTTTTTGTACATAGATAAAATATGTTTTTGAACGGCCATGTTCCTAGCAATCCATAACTACATCAGCATTTTTATACAGATGAAACATTTATAATTTCAAATCAGCATTTTCGAACTTAAAAATAATTTAAGTAAAAATTAGAAAATATTAGAAAATTTTTAATTTTATATTTTATTTTCACCGGAAAATATGTAGATTGTAGATGTTAAATTATCTACCGTGGGTTAAACATTTACGAGTATTATTCATATAAATTTAATTTTGTTTTAGCAGAGAAAGCTTAACAACACAAAAGATGTACCTACATACACGTATTGTAAAAGTTTTTAAAATTGTTTTATAAATTTAGAACAAAAGAGTTACTACATTTTTATAATTAATAATACTTTATTTGCAAGAACACATACATACACACATAGCATCAATGCTAAAAAGTCAAACATAATTTACAAAACTTTTTAACTTTGTGTATGCAAGACGAATACGTATAATAAAATTTATAATCAGGATACGAACAGTTTCCTAAAATGTTAAAATTGATTTTAGTTTGAACAAATGAAATAATAGAGTAACAATGGTTTTATGGCAAAAAACTTTTAAATAATACACTTTTGTGATCACCGAGATTATATTATGTAAAGTACTTTGAATTTTTTTTTTTGCCATTATTCCATGCGTCCGTTGGTCCATTATTGCTACCATATCAGCAGACAGATAATTATGCAAAGATTAACTGTTATATAATTTTTATAATGTGTTGTTTAAAACCGCTAAGCTAAAAAATATAAATATGAAATATACCACGACCATAATATTTAAAAACACATAATTATGTATTATTTGTAATTAAATCCAAATTAATTATGACAAAAAAGTGGTTATTCATAAAAATATTAAATTAAATGGACATTTAAACGGCAACAATCCAATAATCATTGATAATTACGACTATCGTTATCGTTATCATTGCCGTAACATCAAATTTGCGTAATGTAATGGGAAAATCATATCATGTCGAATGAAAATTTTATTGATTTATTTTTTAATATTTCTATAATTTTTTTTGCGCCATAAAGCCAGAATTGAATTTCTAATTTTATTCTCCCTCATTCAAATGTGTGTTGCGTGTTTTATATTCAGAAAAAAGGATGCGCGAAATGAAAATAAAAAATTAAATAAAATTACATATATCTCAGGTGGTAATAATACAACAACGACATTTTTGGTTTTATATGTTTTTTTTGTTAAATATTGAATAAATAAAATTCATACATAAATATTTTTTTCGGTGTTTTGTGGAAAACTCGTGTGTGTGTGTATATTTAACCATTATCAAATAACGAGAGAAAATACTCAATTCAACTTCTACTGAATTATTTTCGGCTTTTCTTTTATTTATTTTGCTCCATTTTCCTAAGGGTACAATTACAATTCTAGTTAAAAAACGTGTGTACCGTCTTACATAGACACTTAATTCTACAATCGCTAGTAGTTCATAGAACATTGAATCATTTTAGATTGTGTTGTTTTCATTATTTTTTTTAATTAGATTGGCGCAGATTTTGCTCTTTTCGAATTTAAAGATAATTGCAATGAAAATTGATCTTTCATCACTTTTTTACGTAGTAAATATATCGCCCTGAATCCCCAATGAAATAAAAAAGTTTTTAAAGAACCTTTGCGTGCGTGGTGCCGTTGAGACTAAAGTTTGAGCGCTTTCGGTCCTAATGATGATGGGCCGAGTTCAGGCCACAGGAAATGGCAGCTTACATATGAGCTTTTTCGATTCTTGCACATATTTTGAATAGTACGGCATTTTGTAAATGTGATGTTGTATTTCTGAATGTAGGCGGAAAACACAATTTTTGATAAACTCATTTTTTTTTTACCAAAGTTCGACTAAATGATGTTAGTTATTTGTAAATGTTGTAAAATTAGAAATCATGTGCGTTGTATTTTTGTATTACTTACGTTAGTGATTTGTGTACAAAGGTCAATATCTTTACCAGTCTCCAATCTACTTTTTTACATTTTATGGTAATCATGAACATTTTATTTTCCACCTCGAAATTTTTGCAGCCTTGCCGACCGTTATATAGCCCAAATCCTCTGTGTTTTTGTGCGTGAGCGTTTTTCTTCATTTTAGTGAAGGTAGACAAGTGCACCATAAACGCGGTGTGGATGATATGGGAAACCCACTACAACAATGTGATACACTTACTCTTAATTCTTGTCGACCATTACCACCATTAGGTTTACTTCGGAGTGAAGGATTTTGTACTAACGTGTAACATCACATCTTGCATGCAACTGCTGAGAACTATCTCGGTTCGCGACATTGGCGTTCCAACCATTGACTCTCCATAATTTTTTTTAAGCTTCAAAATTTGTGATAGAGATAAGAAGTCAACCTCACCATACTTACGGTCTACTAGGAGGCCCTTCCGCGATCGGGTTTATCGCTCCTCCATAACTTTGCTCAGTTCTTTAGGCACTAATCAGTCTCGTTCTTATGCTTAGAGACTGCGACATATATGGGATTTTATTAGCAGGGCCAACTACGTCCACGAGTATGAGAACATCGTTGAACATATTATTACAAAGAACTGGACCGTGTACCATGATGAACCCGACCTGAAGCTGCACGTTATATTTTGGGGTTTAAACTCATTTACAACAGACCGAGCAGTCCTGAAAAAAAACTACAAGGTTTCTTCCTTGTAATTTCTCTGCAAACAGCAACCTCAAATTTGCCATTGTATGTTTTGTGTCATGGTAAGTGCGGTTATTGAAACTTCACAAAAATTGCCCATCGGAAAAAAAGAAAAAGTAATAGAGCTGGTCGTACCAAAATTCAACCCCGTTCTTCGTGTTCTAATTAACATCTTCGGAATTCATATTATTCTTAGACCGGCTAGTCCCATGATTGCAATATTGAACCGTTTGTTTATAACAGGCATAGGTAATTAAACATTTTTAAATTTAAATATTACAATATAATAATGTGATAAAGCCGAGACCACAATCGGCAATTAAACTTTTGATGTAGCAAATATGTTCCGAGTATTATGGGCGCTCATAATTGCTAGCCAGCTCAATATCATCAAATATTGAGTACGCCTTTAGGAAACATTGTACGGTCTACTCCAATGATAGTCCTCGACTTCATTACAGAGCGACTTCTAGCATTATACTTTATTTAATGGCTATCTTCAATGCATCACGTGCACTACCTTTATGTTTGTTTAGAATTTACATAGAGTTCCGATTTCTTCAACGAGGTAATTTCCTCATTTCACCCGCCGTAGGTCGGTGGACGACGCGCGGTTAAATTATTTTAGGCATTGTTAAATTATTTGCTATGGTGACACTGCCTTCAGCTGTCGTTGAAAAAGACCCCCCGAACACCTGGTGCACCGGAACCTGGCCCTAAACGGCATCTCCGTGGGACTCTCCCAAAATTCACGCGTGGAAGGAGAGAAACTCGGCGCCCGGGTTTTTTTGGGTCGCTGAATCCAAATATGGCGTCGGCGAACACCTCCCGGACCTCTGGTGCGCTGGACCCTGGACGCGGACGTCATTCCCGAGAATTTTCCTGACAATATCGACAAAAACAACCCGAACATCATTGTTGGGGCGGTTTTTGGTGCGCTGAATCCGAATTTTCCGTTGAAAATGACCCCCCGAATACCTGATGCACCGTAACCTGGCCCTAAACGGCATCTCCGTGGGACTCTCCCAAAGTTCACGCGTGGAAGGAGAAAAACTCGGCGCCCGGGGTTTTTTTGGGTCTCTCTCTCTCTCTCTAGCTTCACATCCCATGAAAGGATTTTGCCGCCCGCACTATGGTCCTCCAGCCGTCTCGGTCCATCGCTCTCGACCTCCAGTTTCGACATCCTAGTGCCTGTAGATCTTGTTCGACGTCGTCACGCCAGCGCAGTCGGGGTCTTCCTCTACGACGCACACCGGCTGGTTGTTGATGGAACGCTTTATTGTTCATCCGTTGTTGTGGGGACCTTGCAACGTGGCCGAGCCATCTTACTCGATTGGATTTGATGAATCCGATAATATCACAACCTCCAAGAATTTGCTTTATCTCGTGGTTCATGCGAATCCGATATTCATTGTTCGCGACTTTAATAGGACCAAAGATGGAGCGAATGACCTTCCTTTCGAAGGTAGATAATAATCTACAATCATTAGTGGTCATGGTCCAGCTCTCGCTTCCGAAAGCCAGCACAGGTCTTATGAGTGCTTTATAAAGTGCGAGCTTGCACGACTGCGATAGATGTCTAGATCGCAATAATTTTGATTGGGCGTAGAAAACTCGATGTGCGGCAGCGATTCGGGCTTTTATATCTGCCTGCATGTCATTTGATGATGTTATAACTGACCCGAGGTATTTGAAGTTTTCAACGCGATCAAAGTTATGGTCGCCAACTCCGAGATTTGCCATGGAGATGTTCCTGGGTGTTGATACAAATTTGGTTTTGTTACTGTTCACCTACAAACCAAGTCTTCTCGCGCAGCGATCAAGTGGCACGAAACTGTCTTTGATATCGCTAGGTCTTCGGCCAAGAAGCACGATATCATCTGCATATCCAAGAATTTGGCCTGATTTATTAAATATACAGCGCGAAGTTTCGATGTTGCTTTTCCTCACTACGTACTCAAGCGCCAAATTGAACAGCACAGGCGCGAGTGCATCTCCCTGTCGAACACCAGATGTTATTTCAAAGGAGTCTGACACAGTTCCTTCGATTACAATTCTACATACAGACTCAGACGTTGTTAATTTGCACAGAGAAACGAGTTTCTCTGGAATTCCTAGGCATATGAGCGCGGCCCAAAGGTTATCGCGGTTTATACTGTCATATGCCTGACGGAAGTCTATATATAATTGATGTATGGTTATGTTGTACTCCCAACATTTTTCCAAGATCATCCTCATGGTGAAACACTGGTCAGTGGTCGATCGGTTGGGACGAAAACCACACTGATAGTCGCCAATGATGTTTTCGGCGAGAGGGATGAGTCTGGCAAGTACAACATTAGCCAACACTTTGTAAGCAGTGTTCAATAGAGCTATACCACGATAGTTTTCACATTTAAGACGGTCGCCTTTTTTATGCAACGGACATATGAGCGCGGTCTTCCAATTCTCCGGCAACTCTTCTTGGTCCCAAATACATACGATGAGATCGTATAGACTTGTTGCAAGAGTAGCGCCTCCGAGTTTTATTAATTCTGTTTTTTTGGGTCGCTGAATCCAAATATTGCGTAGGCGAACAACCCCCGGACATCTGGTGCGCTGGACCCTGGACGCGAACGTCATTCCGGAGAATTGTCCTGACAGTATCGACAAAAACAACCCGAACATCATTGTTGGGGCGGTTTTTGGGCCGCTGAATCCAAATTTCATGTCAAAAACGACCCCCTGAACACCTGGTGCATTGGCACCTTTATCTTGACATCGATGTCATTCCCATGAATTTCAACCGAACATGATGTTTTAGAGATGGACAGTAATACTGCAATATGTGGGTGGAGTTGTTGATTCTATTTAAATTATGTGAGGAGGGAAGAAATCGAATGAATAGAAAGTCAATTTTTATGTAGGTTAGATACGTAACTATATATCAAATTCTTAATCAAGTGACACATCTCTAGTTTGCTCATTTTCTTCGTCATCGTTATTCATTACTCATCTAAAGCCTCTCGCTCTGCCGCAATAACTTTTTAAACTGAATATCTTTCAGTATTGGTGCAGTTGAGCCTTCACAAATTTTACAGGCAAGATTGCAAGGGATGTCGTGCTTCCTGGTCAGGTATTAGTCAGAATATTAGTTCCATAATATTCTTGGGGGCAGGTTTTTGTGTCATTTCCACAGGGACCCCCATTCTGTTGGGTCCATGGTCAGCTGGTTTCTGTGATGCTAATGTTGCACTTGAAAATAGATCCTCTTTAGATGTTGTTGAATGGTGTCTACGATGAGGAGAATTATCCCTAAATTTACTCTCCCCTTTACAGTGGTTTTTATATACATACTGGGCCTGTACTGTACTAGTAACTGGTCCACTTTTAGCTTGTCCTCATCAGGAACATTCCGCTTCCTGAATACCAGTGGAGCACTGTTCATTACCAGGATTAGCTGCGATAGCAATAAAACAAGAAAACAGATTCAGCGACCCAAAAAACCCCGGGCGCCGAGTTTCTCTCTTTGCCGCGTGAATTTTGGGAGAGTCCCACGAAGATGACGTTCATCGAAGTTCATGAGCTCCAGGTCGATTGTGGGTCAATTTAAACATCATAATCGAGATCAGCGACCTCGAAAACCCCCGGGAATCCGAGTGGGGCTAGTTCTGATTCTTATTTACAAAGTTCTCTAATCTTCCAAAAGCCGTCTCAAAAAATGCATTTTTTGAATGCATTTTTGGCTTCAGCAATGCAATTTCCGGTTTGTTCAAAAAAAAAAAAAAAAGTAAGGGTGATTTTTACAAATAAGTTTTGGAAGCGAATGCAAAAATCCGCATTCCGATCCGTCTTGCTCTAAAAAAATTCGAACTTTCTTGCTTCATTGCCTCGACTATTGGTACTTTAGCAATCGCTATCTATATTCCTCTATATGCAGATCTAAAACTGATTACAATATTCTTATCGAGCTCTCCCCTTTATTGTGACTTTTTCGATGGCCCAAAACGCCAAGTTTTCGCGATAATTCATTTAGGAAGTACTCCGGTGGGCCTCAGCTTGCATTTTTATATTTAATTTGGTTCCAAATATTCTGAAAAAATTGGTCAGCTAGTTTCCCGGGCAGTGTTTCCGATAAGTTTTAAGAAGTCAGTCATTTTTTTATAACTTTAATCAGTACCAACGATTTTGGTAATAATTGTTAAAATCCGCCCTACTTTTTGAATAAACTCCCTCTTCCGTTGGACCCCGCTTTCCTTTTTTAATTTTTTCGGCTCAAAAGATTTTGTAAATATCAGTACTAGGCGTTCCAGTAAGACAAATGTTATACTGATTTGTGTCATGTTGCAGCACGGTCTGAAAATTTTTCTATTTGAAACCGAAGCTTTTCCTAATCGATTAGGTTACAATTAGGTTTCTGTAAAGAATATATACGTTCTCTAATACTATCGGGTACATAACTAAGTTTTTTTGGATTTTCTAAGAGATGGCGTAATTTTAATACTAAACATTCTTTTACAATGACACCTACGGCGTTTTAAAGTGTTGACATTCCACAATAAAAATTAGTTTGTCATTATTCGTGAAAGCGTAAAAAACATTATGGCTTTGCTTCGGAAAAGCAATTTCATGGATACTTTGTCTAAATTTTTGTGGCCCATTAATGGTGTAAATTTCAAATTAAGAAATTTTAAATTCGTCTGTATTACTTTAACAATTTTCGGCTTTTTTATAGACAAATATTATTTTCTATGACATTCACAATGTTTGAGACCTTTCGGGCCACCAAAAAAAGAGATATTGTAAGTAAATGACCTCTTTTTTTTTTTTGGTGGCCCGAAAGGTCTCAAACATTGTGAATGTCATAGAAAATAATATTTGTCTATAAAAAAGCCGAAAATTGTTAAAGGTGTAAATTTCGTAGAATAAAAGTTTATTTGGGAAATTTATTTCCTTAAAATTTTCATTGGGGAGGAAAGAAAATTCCCTTTTCGATTTTGATTCCATCAGTATTCCAAAAAATACGATTTAAGCAAAAACGACAGAAAATATTTTTAGAAATTCTATGTTTCCAGGGAAAATCGGAAAAGTGTTTCCGATCGTGGTTATTTGCTATTGTAAAGGAATTTATCTATTTCTCAAGCACTTATGATTTAAATTGCATTTTATAATAAAAAGAGAATTCCAACATGAGCTACTGATCTCAGGGACTTCTCAGCCGTTTATGGTGGAACTCGGAGTGTATTTGATGACTGATAATCGAAAACGACTTAAACCTCCGATTAAACAAAAATATTAATCAAATAAATAATTTTTGTAAGTTTATGAAAATATTTAAGTTTATTTACAATTACAACAAATATAAACAAGATAACTGTTTAGATTTTGTGTATATTTTCTTAACTGTTGTTATCTGGTCTTTGCCGCCCTATACGGTTGCTTTCAGAAGCAGAGAATCACTGGTATCACTCAAATGTAGCCTTCTGAAGTTGAAATCCATTCGATTGTAAAATGTGCATATTTCTGCTTAATCAGTAGTTTATAGTACTCAGTTGAAAACGCTCGAAATGAGTTCAAAAAAAATTTTGCAGTGTACAGTGGTGACCATACTTTAAAGCAGTTACTGACCGCGCATAGTCATATAAGTGTAGCTAGTCAAGTCGAGCATATTAGATCTGCTTGTAACTGAGGGTTCAAACTAGCATAAAACGGATTTCATTTTAAAATCTACCACCATTAGATCAGTTTTTATCTGCAAGATTGTACTGATCATTAATATGCGGTGTTATCAAAATGTCTTATTTATAAAATAAACCAAAACGTATGTATATTGTATTATATAAAATATTCCAGTTAGATAAGGGATCCATAACACTGTTTTTTCAGATTTATAACTTAGCCCCGAGTGTAAATTCAACATATTTTTAGTCTGAAATATATTAAAATAATAACGTTGTTACAATAATATATCTGCTAAAGACCACCACACCTCCACCAAAAATTTAAATTTCGTCATTTTTCCTAAAATAAATTTCGCATTTTTTTAATATGCCATTTAAAAAACCTATTTCATCTTAAATACACTAATAAAATAATATTTTTTAAACATTGTTGTTGTTGCTAATATAATTCTCTACTCAGTTGTAAAATATCTTCCGTTTATACAGAAAGAAAATATCTTTTCCTGTTTTTTCGAAAAATATTCGCGCGAAGAAACAGATTTAAATCGTGGATGTTTACGATACATTTTGATGGCGGTATACACGTGTGTGCGTGTATGTGTGTTAAACAAGAAAAGCAGCAGCATTTCTGTGTCGACTCAGGGTATGACAATGAAAAATAGTCATTAATCATAATTTTCGCTGTTTACATTTCTTTTTTAAAGTTGCCTTGTGCACACAGCACCATCGGGACG
This sequence comes from Nephrotoma appendiculata, assembly GCA_947310385.1. Classification (NCBI taxonomy): domain Eukaryota; kingdom Metazoa; phylum Arthropoda; class Insecta; order Diptera; family Tipulidae; genus Nephrotoma; species Nephrotoma appendiculata. The sequence continues at coordinate 3,961,135 of OX371224.1, read as the reverse complement.
AACAAGGGATAAAAGTTTAAATTTTCCTCTACTTCTACTTTGTGCTACATGTTTTCTGTGTGTTATTAACATGCATCATTTATCAATTTTTTTTTATTAAAGCTTTACTGTAATTTTAAAGACGCTTCAGGGTATTCTGGAATAGATAGCAATTTTTTGTTATTGTGATAGATCATGATTACAAAAATTATTTTATCTATATACAAAACATCCCACTCGGTGGAACTTAACTTACTAATTTAATAATGATGTAATTCAATTAAATGTAAGGAAATGTTATTAAATTAATCACAATCGAGCATATAATTTTTCTTATGCGTATACAGCAGCATATCCGTTCAAATACAGGAGTACCTAGTACAACGCTCCCTCGCACACCGGCTATCTTTATAACCATCATTATTTTTTTTTATTTTACCCTCTTCATAATAAAGTTAGAAAGTTAGGGTGAGCTTTAAACACGTACGACAGTAATCAACTTGCACAAAATAGGAGTTGTAAACATTAAGCTTTATCGATTTAAATTTAAATGAGCTAAAAAATGTATAACGTTATTCCATGATTGTGTTCATTGTCGAAATTTTTTCGTTGAATGTCAAATTAATGTAAAACGTTATACGGTGGATTCGTGTATCTCAAATATTTTTAATACTCTGGGAACTGCCTAAATGAAGTTGAGCGAAATGTTTCTTCCTCTTTACTTAATCATTGCATGCGAAAACAAAACGTCCTTAATCTAATACAGCCAATTTTTTGCCGTTTTCGTTTCCTCTCTTTATACTATACATACATTCAAAATAAAGAAGATCTAAGTCTTTTAATCTTATCTCATTAATAATGTTCTTCCTTTGTTTTTTTATGTTTTTTTTGTGTAAAGCTTCCATCACGGAAGTTATAAAATTTATTTATGGTTTTTTCATTTGAGAAAATTCGGTATAAAGTTGATTAAACTGTATGTTAATATATTTCTGCTTAATTAACCACATAGACCATAACATCTTTATTGAGCTCAACATAATTTTAAATCAAATTCTCATTTTATGAAGTATTAATTTATATCTGGAAAGTTATTTTTCTCCATCACAACGCAATGTATCTTTTTGTATATGTATAAACATAAAAGGCATCTTACCCATTTTCAAAAAAATTCTAAAGTATCTCGTCCTTAAAGATTTCGTTTTTTATTTACGACTTTTTATGTTCAATGTTGTGTATTTTTAGAATTCATTAAAGTTTAACGCAAAAACCATATCGCTTTAACAAGGGTCATCGTATACTCGTAAAAAAAATTAAACTTTTTGGTTGTACATGGTAGATATGCATGTACATGACTTGGTATTATTTTAACTTACTTAGAGGAACATAATTGATTTAATAAAGATAATATTGAGTTAAGTCGATATAAACAGACCAAGAAAAGGATTATTTCAACTTCATATAATTTATTCATGAGTATTGTATATGTCTGTATGTAAATGCGTGATTGATTGGATTTAAAATTAATGAATTTATAATTTCACATGTATGATGGATGATTTTTTGATTTTGTTTGAATTTTAACTCTCTGTCTATCGTTTATCTCCATTCTTTGGGTGGCAAATTGGGAAATTTATTATTCATGAAAATAAAAAGACATATTTTGTTTGAGGTTGTACATATATCATGAAAGATTGATTGGGTTCTGGGTAAATGCTCGACCCATTTGAGAGCTGGTGAATAAAAATTAAGCATCTTATATATAAAGTCCCACTGCCTCGGTACCGTTTACATTTTCCCATTCTGATCTTTTCTTATTTATATGTTTTATAAACTAACTCTGAACATAAATTAACCCTTTTTTTCTGTTATATAAAAACAAAATACCATTTCCCGTTTTGTTTCAGTAAATAAAAAAAAAATTAAGCCTTTGTTATTAAATTTTAAGTCCATTAATAATATTGTTACAAATTTTTTGTAATTTTATTTTTAATTTAATTATGATTGATTTAAATAATAGAATATTAATTAGGCTGAAACAAAAATATAAATATTCATTTAGTTGAAATTATAACAATTGATTTCATCATTATTAGGATACACACAAAAAATTCGGTTGCTAAGTAGTGAAAAAATCAGGATTATTTATTTAAATTTTTAAATTTTCCAGTGATGGTATTATTGGTACTATTTTAATTTTCATAATTATGTTGGAATGAAGATACGACATTGTTAATTTAATATATTTAGGAATTAATGTTCTCAAATTTTTAAATTATTTGTACGTTAACTTTGAGAGAATTCATTCTCAACACATATTCAAACCGAAAATGTTTTCTCGGATTTCAACAATATTTATTATCATACTATTACTCGGCATTGTATGGGAGAAATTAAAATTATTTTGAACTACGGACATTTTGCAGGCAAATTCTCGACGTCACTGTAGTTGCAATCGTATATGACTGAATTCAGTATCGGAAGCATCACAGGAAGCATCAACAATTTAATTTTTAGAAAATAAATTTACCATGGCCCCTAGGCACAGGGGCCCAGCCCTAATTTTATCAGAAACCGCGGGCGCGCACGCAATCCCTCAGATTCGAACTGTCACTAGTTTGATATAGCCCTTTTTCACAAACTCATTCCACGGAAAAATTAACAAGAAATTGAAATTTTAGAAACAATTTGTGTGGAACGCCTAGACCCCGGGGTTCAGCCCTGATGAATAGATTTGTCAGGAGATTGTTTACAGACTGACTTATAGATTTATAAAACTTTCATTCTTATTATTTTAGAAGATTTTTCTGCAAATTTTGTAAATAATAATAATAATATACTTTATAATTTAAAATCAATAACTGTAATTAATCCGCAAAACGTCTTTTGTTGCTGGTTTATTAGCATAATCCAGTGACTTTAAATAACCCTTCTGAACCGAATCGAGAGTTGTCAAATCTCACGACTTCGGCAGCCAATTAATAATGCGCTCATTGACACGCTTGGTGATGAACAATATTTTTTGTTTTTTTTCTGCAGAGAGAAAACGAATAGTGCTGATCGTTTACCAATTCTCGAGCAGGCACTTCGCCACTGCCCATGGGAAAAACACGGCAATTCATTGCAAAATCTTTAAATATAAATAATGCCTAATTAAAAATAATAGTAGCTTTTCAATCCAATTTTGATTCAAAACGTGTCTAGATTTAATTTCAACCACAAATGAATCTAACTTTCTAATATTGAATAAATTTTAATTTTTTTTGAGCAAGTTTTAGATTTAAAAATTATAGGGACTTAATTTTTTACAAAAAAAAAACAAATCAATTAAATCTTTATTCCTCCCAATAGCCGGCGAGAAATTCGAATAATATAGACAATTTAAAAGCAAACTGTATTCCGATTGGGGAAATTTCCGCCGATTTGAACAATACGGCCCCAGGTCAGATTTTTTAAATACAGAGTTTCTCTGAACGAACAACTGCTACTTACCAAAAGTTCAACAATTACTAATTGATAGAGAAAACGCCGTATATTTGTGGAGTGATTCCACAATTGTTTGGTCTAGGATTGGAAACGCACCGCGCTCCATTGAAATTTGTGTGGGGAACAAAGTTTCAAGCAGCAGAAATTCTTCAGTGTATTTATGGCCTACCATTCAGTCGGGTCACATTTTTTAGGTGTTTCTTATCGGCTGGTGTCAATTATGCTGGACCAATTTACGTTCAGAAATCAAAACGTAGAGGTCTAAAACATATTCATGTGCTTGCTGTCGTTCTGTTTATTGCATCATTCATTGCAGCGCAGCCTTCCGGCAGCTTATATCAAGTTGTTCTTTTATATGATAAGTGACAACGGATCAAACTTCGTTTGGGCAAAACCGATCCCACACCTGTTAATTATTCGACGGTGTAAATGTTAATGCAAATTCTAATTTTATGGACAGAATTAAATTACTCGGAAATTTTACTCACCAAATGAAACCGCAGTAATGCCTACAAAATACCACTTAAAAAGAACATTGTCAGAGGCTCTACTGACCTATGGCGAAATGATAACGCTTATGCTCAACCGATTGAAGCTATAGCACATTCTTTACTGAGCTCACCTATTTACATGATCTGGCACCAATCATCTTATATTGACCAATGATCAAGATAGTAATACCCCTGAGACTGCGACAACAATTTTGAAAAAATGAGTCATTCTTTCGTAGACATTAGGTTTGTTAGGTTTGTGTGATACCATATTCTTCTCTTTGATCTTTCGCATTATGAATCAGCGGGTTGTCACCATTTCACCCATGTTGTGCAAATGTTTCTTCGATTATAGCGTCTTACTGTTGTTGGAGATTTGCCTGCTCGTACGGGCGCCTTATACAAGATTCAAATGATGAGAAAAAAATATTGTTTAATTTAGCCTAGAAGTATACTTACTCGTATGTCGCAATTGTGATGAGATAAGCGAAAGAATAGTACCGGCACAAAATTGGCGAGTTAAAGATATATGTACTAATATTGGTTACGTTAAATTCTGCCGGAATTACAACGTCTTAACGTCGATGAATTACAATTCTAAAAGCATTTAGTAAGTGTATCGAATGTAATTCACACATACGCTGCAACTGCAACCGACAAAATTTTTCTAATACGTAGTCCTGGTTAGGGAAGAAAGAAGTCTCTAGCTGTTGAGCAACAGAATATAGCCCATATTGAGGTTTCAACAATCGCAGGTAAAATAAAGCTAAAAAGGCTGTACTCGCAGCTAAGCAAATTTGTAGATCAAAAACGTGCAAATGGTTGAAGACTGAAGTTCTGAAAGTACGCAATTTGCGTAATTTGTTAGACTACATTAAATCTGAACATTATGAGGATCTATTTTACGATGAATTTTTTAATTCAGCACTCTTGTTATTCGAAAGAGAAACATTGTAGAATCGTACTTTTGACCATATTTTTCATTCGTCATGAAAAAAATGGTCGTGGTAGCGATGTGCCTTTTAAAACTGCTTGAAACGTGAATCATCTCACTATCGATATGGGTGGCCCAAGCTGAAGTAAAACTGTTCATGCCATCTCTATTTATTTATTGCTCAACCTACTTTTTGTATTAAGTTTACAAGTTTTAGGCACAAAGCAACAGCATAGATTTGTAGGCCTAGGGCATCGTATCGTAATTCGATTGTGCTTGAGGCATACAGGAAACTCAGGTTGAACTTGTAATGTATAGTGGACTTTAATGCTTAATAGCCAAACAATCATAAATTTATTTTATTCTGAATTCATCAACAATTTAACTGGGCTTATAAGTATTAAAATTAATAAGGACAATGCTAGTGCATTGTCATTGTCATACGGCCAACTTATAACAAACGCCGTTCCTTATTTTAATATATGTACAATAATACTAATGTAATATTATAAAATACAAGTACAAACATAAATCAATATAATATTCTACAATTATCTACCAATTATCTACATTCTCGACATATTATACGCCAATTGTCTACATTGTCGACGCCAATAGCACTTTTCGACACATTATCGACGCCATGACGTCAGATTGTGTAACAGGATTATCACCGAACCGATCTTAAGCTGTAAATTGTGCGGCGTCATCGGCAGCAATTTGATTTTAAAATTTTTATATTCAAATCGTCTACGTCGTTATTTTTCGCTGCCAAATTGCTCGTTCGCACATGGTTTTTGTAATTTGCACCAATATTCGGGAAAACTTACGAAATGAGGCCAGTCAAAGCATCAACCTAAATTTTCCTATTGTCAAAGACTAATAATTGCTTGAAAAATACGTCCGCCTATTTGTTGTATAACTTGTATAACTTGAGAGTTTTAACGTATATTTCCACAAATTCGATGACTTCAAGCAAGCGTTTATTTCATCAGCAGTTGTTGATCTTGGAATGACTGGCAGCATTTGGCGAAAATCCCCGGCCAGCAGAATCGTCGTACCTCCAAAGTGGTCCCTCCAATTGTCGTTTGCGCATCATCCCAAATGAATATTTTGCTGTAGTACTTTCGCCATTGCTGATTTTTTGGAAATGTTGGATCTATCGTTTGCAAATTTAGTGACAATTTAAGCTCAGATGTTGATCCTCTTAACAATGTGGCAGCGATCCCAGATGATACTGTGACTAGCACTATTTGACTTTATGCGTGAATCGAAGGTAAAATAAATGAAATTAAGGACGTTGTGACTATCCCCCAGTGGATCGAGGAAGAAGGTTTCTCTGTTACCGTCGTTGACTGATATGAAATGTGTCGTACACGCTCTTCTGCTGCTGATTCAAAAGTGGAACTTTTGTTCTGTAACGCTTGTAGACGTTAACAGAAAATTCCTTTTTTTATTTTTTTATTTTTTTTTGATCACCCACAACGGAAGGTCTATAATAATTCCAAATGGCACCAATCCTCGCACGCACGTGAACCGGATGCCCTTCCGTTGCCCTAGCAATCGAGCAGTCGTTTTTTTTTAAAAAAAACTATACGGGAAATAATACAAATTAGCTTTTCCCGTAATATGTGTGATCAAAAGTTAGCATTTACCTGCTGTGTTATATGTATATGGAAACACAAATCAATCCGACATATACGCCCTCGTATATACAATACGGCACAATGACGTTTGGTTTTTATTTAAACTTCAATTTAATGACACTGATTTTAATTTAAAGTATGTACTTTAGCAGCTGGCGGTAGACTGATTCAACGCATAATTGTGCGTTGTTTGGTAGCAAACATTATGAAGAATTTCCAATGAGATTAATCATTCTATCCAAACCACACTCTCTCACCAATACATCAAGTTGCATTTTTAACAATCTAGATGCTCTATATACTACGTTATCTCAGCGCAATAATCAATTTGATACATCGTATTATGAGCAGCATAATCATATCTGGTACCTGTGTATAAGTACGATTGATGACGTACCCATCAAAATAAATAAATACGATACAAGTACACAGTCCCATTTGATCATTCTTATCGTAGTAATTGCGAATTTCCCCAATCAATCTTGTACATGTAATGTCAACTTAGTATTGATGTATGTAGATCAGATAGTAAACCTCTCATTAAATTTAATCTCATAAAAAAATCTTCTTGATGTATCCGTGAGAGGGTATGGCCCGAACAAAACAATTAATATTTGTTAGTGCGTTTTCACGGAAGTCAAATAGCAAGTATTTTAATGAACCCATTCGTTACAGTTCGTACTGATTGATTGAAACCATCATGATCGTATTTTCGTTCTCGTTGAAATTCTCGATTGAGTTTATCGTGCATGGGATGATTCAGCACAGGCGTCTCTAATTCGTGCAACATATTGCCGGACATCATCAGGCACAAATTCTCTTTAGAAATTAACGCCTATGTAGTTGTGAATCTCCGCGTTAAATTCTAGTTCGAGGTTCGCTGTTGTACGCACTCGATGCAAAATGTATTCAACCATATTGTCTTTGTTCCACAAATGAAGTGGATTCGATGGAAAACACTGTTACGATATCTTGAGGGTCATAACCCGATTCAATTTGTTTTTTTTAATTTTTCATTTTTAAAAATTAATTTCGTTATTATCGAATGGGTGGTGCCATATACCCGGCCGCATTCATACATTAAAGTTTTATCTGAATAGGCTTTAATATTCTATTCTGTTTTCTTGGCTTAAGAGAATAATTGGAGCGAGACCAATGTGTACCCTTTGTGTGTGTGTGCGAGCGACTGAGACTGTGCTTTCTTGTTTTGGTGCGTGCAGCTGATGCGGGTGAGTGGGAGTGTGCAAATGACGCACGAAAACACAAAACAAATATTCTTCGATATTTTTTGTGTGGTGCGAGAACTTTTGTTTAGTTTTTGGCAAACTCGTTTTGGGTGTTATAAAGTTAGCCTCTAATTTATGTAAAACACAGTCGAGTGTTTTGGAAAACGAAGCGATTTTTTTTTTTGTAAGAGTGGTACTCTCCAGTATTGTAATAAATTTTTTTTGGTATGATCGACCAAATGGCACAGTGGTTAAAAGTTTGGCGTTTGGATCGGTGTGATTAACGGTGAAGGCACCGCAACGGTAATCACGGTGCCTGATATTCGTATTGGTGGACGCCGTCAATTTTACGGGCGGTCAACCGGGGCTCACCACATTTTACAACTGGTGTCTATTTTTTTTCAATGGCGCCAAATATTTTTATTATCGAGGCTCGTTTGTTTTTATTATCAACGGTAAGGCCACATTTTGTTACTGTACATCAATTTCAACGGTATCTTCGATTACGGCGAATGAACGCCTAACCCATAAGCGACGGCCTATCGAGGCGTAGTTTGGTTTACGGTGAGCCAACGCCCAACCATTATTTACGGGTGGCTAGGTGAGACCATTCAGTTTAAGGTTAAGGCGAAACAACGCCCAACGAACAGGTCGCCAGCCGGCTATTTTTAATTTTGATATTGGGAGAGGCCCCGTAACAAACAGGTGGTCAACCGGTCATTTACAAAATTCTAACCAAAGGTGGGCAGTTGCCCAGCCCCTTCCGGTAGGACCTGGCGGAAGTTCCACGAGGTACAAATTCTTTTTATTTTTTTTGTTTCGTTTTTGAATTTAAATTTATTCTTAATTTACGTATTTTTTATAATTTGAATTCGAATTTTTCAGTTCCCATTTTATTTATTTTTCAAAACTTATGTAATCGAGCGCCACCACGTTCGTTCGACTCGGGCACGAGGTTGCACATTGCTTTCGCTCCGAATCCTTTCGGTCCGATTTTTTTTAAGCATTTTTGTTAAAAGAAATGCTATATGGTTTCGGTTTGCCGTCTGTCCGTCTGTGTCTACGATAACTTGAGAACGGATAAAGATATCAACTTAATTTTTTCACTAAAAGTTTAAGCAATTCATGGAAAAGTGTCCTATTGATTTGGACATTTCTGTGTTCAGGGTGTTTGGAGATACGTAGGGTTTTGTTGACCTCCCTCCTTAAAATTGATAGAGTTTTTTTTATTTTTTATTCTATTTTGGTTTCATAGAGCATGTGAATGTGGAATAAAAATATACCTCGTGTGCGTGTGGGTTTGTGTGGATGGTGTGGTAATGGGGGTGGTAGGAGTGGTGGTATGGGAGGTGAAGGGGGTGGGTGGGATGAGGTGTTTTGGGTTTGGTGTGGGTGTGAGTGTTGGGATTTGATGTATGAGGGTTTGTGTAATGTGTGTGTTAGAGTGGGTATAGAGGTGGTGTTGATATGGGTAGGTATAGGGTGGTGCGAGTGAGATGGGTTTTCAGGGTTTGAATTGGATAATGGGTGCGGGGGGTGGTAATATTTTTTAGGTGTGGTGATTTGCGGTTTATTGGGGTCGGTTGAGTTATGGTGGATTGATGACGGTTGTGCTGGGTTTAAATGGGGTTAGGTGGGTGTGGGTGGATGTGAGTGAAAATCACACATCAAATCTTTATAGGAAACAAAAATGCTTATAGAGTTCGGTTCCGAACTTTTCCGTCTTTTTTTATTTTCGCGTTGCTCAAATAATTTCTTTTTGGTTCGTATTTGAATACTAGAATAAAAGCTGCACGGCGTATGACACTTGGCATTCGGTTTAATTTTTTTTCGTTTCTTCTTCCCCTTGGTTTCCGTGTGTCATAATATAAATAAAATGAATTACTAAATAATTTTTCGAGTTGGTATGATGGGAGGGGTTTTTCATTCTGTATCTGTTCCATATTTACAGGCTTCTATTGTCACTCCCCATCATCCCTTTGGCAGGACATCCACAAGGTCAGAGTGGTGAGTCCAGCGTATGTGTGGTCCATGAAGGTTCGACCGTAAAATCCACACGGTCTCCCCTTGGCACTTCGGCGGTTTCATGTTGTTGAAGTGTAAATTGTGGGGGATTAGCTGGAGGTCTCTCCGGGTGAAGAGGGACCTGGTCTGTTGAAGAGATGTCCCTACCTTCTTATCCTGCTTCGCTGTGGCTGCGCATCGGTCTTTCGGGGTCGATGAATCAAACTGGGGGTGGGGGGCCTCTTCAGCAGACTGGGAACACCCGGTTGGACACAACCGGTTATTATTAATTTTATTACACTCCTTAAGTTTCGTTCGACAAATTCTGGTCGAAGTAATTAGTTTCAGTTTCTAGTTTCCTTTCATTTTAATTTTATTTCTGTTCCACGGTGTAGGCCAGGAGCACGCAATCCTCTAATTCCCCACGACCCATGGCATTACCCTAAGATCTAGCCGGCAAAACATCATATTGAGAGAGGCTCAGTGAAATCTGCGGGTTTACTTCGAGCCATCCGTAAAAACACGTCGCAGTGATGATGACAAAAAGTGATCAAATTCAATATGCAGGGGACGAAATAACAGCATCAGCTAACAAATAGAAATTAAAATGAAGTTGGTCCACGAATATTAACATAACAAACGCAGATAGAAACATTCAATGCTTTGATGAGCTGTGTAAATGCATCCCAATGCATCGGTTGAATACATTCACGTATCTAGGAACAAGCTGTTCGTGTTTCCGACGTTGACATATTTTTGATGATGCATCCCATGTAAAATATATCGGCATCTCCGAGTAAAACAGTGTTCTTGCATATGGATCACTTGTGCATGTCTCGAAGAAGGAAATGTTCCGTTTCGATTTTGACTTACATATCGAGTGCGAAGTGATGAAATAATCTGGAGCATTTCAATATGTAATTGTCCTCGTTTCGACGAATCATCAAACAATCAGCATAAAAATTCATCGAGCTGACCTTTTTGTTTGTTTCTTGATCTGTAAATGAATAATAATTTTTTGTTATGAATCGAATTGAAAAACAATTATCAACATTGCTACGTACCGGTTAATGGTTTAATCACATTGATCAACAAATTATATCCAGCTTCTCCTCGGCAAAATATCAGCGGGTATTGTAATGCATCATACGAACGATTGGTATCCTAGAAACGGTGAAGGTTACCACCATCCCGCCGTCGAACCACATTGTCGCGAGACTCCAAATTCTCGCCAACAATCACAATGGCAACTTCATTCAACAGCGGTGCATTGAAGCGTCCTTCGTGTTCGGCTGCTGGTCTTTTGTCTGCTCTGATCACTATTTTGTGATCATTCGAAGGCATCATTTCTAGTGTAGTCTTGAATAATTTGACCATTTGATTCTGCACATGCAAGAGTTGAAGGATTTCATTATCAGAATTTCCAAGAAAATAAATTTGTGATCAGCATTCGCTGGTGGCAGTAATGCTCCTGCACGATGTTCAATTTGTCCTTCAATCAGTAAAAATTAAGATAAATTCTTAATTCATGAGCCTCGAGGTTCGAATTATAGCATATAGTGAGGTGAACCGTGGTTCGATAATATTCGCCCTAAATGATGTCGTTTGGAAAGAACTGTTATACTTTTGGATATTCTGGAAGAAATCCTTCGATCGAGGTTTTTGGCCAGAAAGCAATGATGCCAGTGTCTCTGGTGATGGTATCAATGGTGGTGATATGACCTTTCTGCCCACACAAAATAATCCTAGTGGTTTGTGTCGAAACCCCAACGCAGTGCAATGTTGACAAACAGTGCTCATGGTTCCGAAGTCGACTGTTGGATAGTAGCTGAACGCCAATCGTTCATTTCGAATTGTCACGTTTAGCAGTCTGTTTTGTTGAGGTTCCAAATTGTTTTGTGCGTAAGCTCCAACTGAACGAGTTGAAATCGACTGTATCCGATGTTCTCGAGTTATAATGGTCTGCGCTTCCGAAATTCTTACTCGATTTGTCTCCAAACGCTTTCTGCGCTCTTCATCCGTCTCACTGACTCGACGATCATGTATTAGGCTTACGTGCACGTATGCCGGCTGATATTTTGACGCCTCATTGGATGTTTTATTTTGATAGAAATAAACCACGAACTAATATCACTTCAATGTTTGCAACACACCAAATAACAAAAAACTTAAATAAATTCAAATTAATGAATTTTGGATCCACCAAAGATATGATCACCACCGATAACACATTGAACTATATCGCTTTCAATTTAATTCTTTTTCGCAAAATATCAATTTTCAATGCGGAATTTGTTGTTGTTATGAAAACATGTGACAGCAGAGTTATCAAACTGAACGTCGACGCAAAAGTACTATCCAAATTTCCGACTTTTCCAGTGGATTTTCCCAAAATCTTTTTTAATTTGTACTATCTTGTCTTGACAATTACGAACACACTAAAAAAAATCATCCAAATCGGTCAAGCCGTTCTCAAGTGATGATCTGTCACTCGACCTCCAAGAACTCCAACGAACAGCTAATCGATAGCATATACGTCATATTGAGAGAATATATTTAAGAAAATAGCTATTTTATCACATCTGATATTTATTCCAACCTCAATAAATTTATTAGATTTATAATAATTCCCAACAAAATTGGATTAATGTTTATGATTATTATTTATTCAAGATAATAATAAATATTAAGTGAATAATTTATAATTTTCCCATTTCCTAATGTATTTCAGAATAAAATGACCCCCCCCCCCTCAATATTAGCATATTATTCGTATGTTGATGAAAAATCATAAAATATTTTGAAAATTCTACGAATTCATTTTGGATTTTGTGGTTGTTTACAAGCATTCCGCCATTATCATTCGGTAGACAAGTATATACGTACATGTAGACAAGCAAATTGCTTTATTCCATATCCTCATATAATTAAAACGATAAAAATGATAAATCGGGTCGTTGTTGTCATTCGATATTTACTCGTATCCTGAATAACATTACTCACCTAAGTGTAATTGTTGCAAATCGTATAAAAAACAAAAAAGTACCTGTTTTCATTTCCTCAATAAATTATTGAAACGTTCTTGCATACCACCGGAATAAGCATCGCACATTCAGCTTAATGGTTTGGTTTAAAAGCACAAAAGAAAAATTATGTTATTTTCCTGCTACACACACATTCAAAACAATGGTAAAAATAAAAAACTGTTAACGATTATGTGTCATGTAAAGATAATAATCTTATGTTTTGAAATTTACATACGAACTTGTCTGATCAATATAGTCCTCATCATAGAAATATCAAAATATATTATTAAAATCCTTGGTCACGGTAAATTCTTTGCTTTCGATTCCATGTAGTGATAACGATTTGTATTTCTTGATTAAATTAGAAAAACGAAATTAATAAGGGAATAAACATACTGCGTACGCCTGTACAGGGATGGTGGCTTGTAGTAATTAAAATACACCGTATAGTATTAAACTTTTTACATAACAAAATATTTAATGGATTCAAAAGTTTTGGAAAATATAAAACCAAATAAAATGAGATACAAGATTAAACTTTTGCCAGCAACAAAATAATTTCGGTTGGTACAAAAAAAAAAGTTTTTAAAATTAACCGAGACGCAAGTACAAATAAAATGCCTGATATTACGATTTTTCTTGGGTGATGGTGGTGGTACCAAAGTTTAGATTTACACTGGAGTTATATATGATTTATGAATGTAAGATTTGTTGCTTTGTTTTTTATTGTATTTTTGGAACGACCGCAATTGATAAAGGTACATTTAATTTGTATGTAAGCCGCACGCGAATTTTTTTCGTCATTGCGAGCATATCTTTTACAATAAGGGATCATACAAAAATATGTATGTATATGAGAATTACATAAGATAAAAACAATCATAATAAATGCGGCATTCGAATTTATAATGCTGTCAAAAATGTTCATCCGCATTGTTTAAATTTTTGAATGTTCTCGGTAAACTGTAAAAGTTATTTCGAAATTGGCGGGTGGAAGATAATTTTATATATGGAAACGGACAGACCACTGTACTAAGAACATGTAAATTTTTTTGTTGTCGAACGGCAGTATTTGTTAAACGTCATCGGTCTTGGAATTTTTTCGAAAAATATAAACATCGGTTATCCCAACTTCCATGGAAATGAATGTGTAAAAATTACGCACACATTTAATTATTCCTAGCGACAACAAAGACATTTTAATAAGGTTAATTTTGCTGTGTGATAACAAAAAATATTATAACTTTTAATTAACCTCTACGTTTATAGTTTCGCGCGCGTAATTAAACATTCCAAAACTAATAATAATATATGGAATTCTGTAAAAAGCTAATATGCAGACTTGCTATATAAAACATCATCGTAAGTGTTACTAACGTTTAAGACATTCTTCTTGAGTTTTGGCGTATCTTGGTCTTTCTCATACTCCTGTCCAAATTTTTTTTATTTTGTAAATATATTTTACGTAAGCATATTGTATGCACTACAAGGATCTAGTGTTTACAAATTAATTTGATTACGTGTTAGTAATGAAAATATGTAATTTTATGGCAGAAAGTAGAACAAAGTCTCTTCGTTTTACTATACGTAGTACTTATAATATAATAGGAGATTAAATCTCTTTAAACAATTTTGTATGTATACGTTTATTGATTTTTATTATATTAATAGTGTACATCTAAGAAAGACATTTAATTAGATTTTTGTGCAAGTCGATAAACTTTTATAATGTCATTCGTATTGATTTCGATAATAAATGTTGGTCTTATCTTAATTAGGATTAGACCCATACAAAGAGCATACCTAATTAAAAACAAACTTTCACAGTTCAATTGTGACAAAGATCGCTTAAAATTAAACGAATTAAGCAGAATTTTTAGAGATCTTAGGGAGAATTTAAGGCTCATTAATAATAGTCTACAATTAACCCGGTCATTAAATAATTTTAGGCGTTTTATGTTTTGAGACGGTTCTACAAAATTAAATTTCAAAATTAGCCTGTTTGCTGGAAAGGAGAGCCAATTTTGTACCAATTGGGGTATACAGTTTATGGAAAACGTGTGCAAATAAATGTGATTCAAATATGGTTCTCATGGCCACGACTTATTTAAATTGGCCTGTTTCCAGACAGATGCGGGTCATAATCATATTAAATTCCATTTTTATCGTAAAACCCAAACCGTACTATTCGGTTTGGAAATCATTTTTATATTTAAATTAATATAATTTTCTAGAAATCAAATCTAATTTCGTTTTCTCCTTAAAAAACCAGTTGTATTACAGTCGGTTTAGAAATGACATAAACTACATAAAATCTGTAACGATTGACCTCGCAGCCATCGTTCCAAAATAATGTTGGTTTAATACCCCTAACTTGCATCGATTGATTATGGATAACTGGACAAGAAAATGCAAAAAAGCGCGGGTAAAACAGGCCACAATCACCGGGCTATCTCGTTCAAAATTATTAGGCGTGGTGTTTTTTTTGCAAAGTATTAGTAAATAAGGGACAACATTTGGATACGCGAGGCAGTTAGTTCGGAATTATTTTAACGCGCTCACTTATAATGATTGTATTGTATATAACTAATTATTAGTTTTACGTGAGAAATAATAAACGGCTGTGTATGGTGGACCGTGTTTTCAGTTAGTCTAAATCGAATTTGATCGATTTTTTTTTGGTTCAAGTATCAAATTTATCTGCATTTGGTATAAAAAAATAAGTGATTGTACTAATAATGATAGTAAAATTTTATCAATACAAACTTTAGAAATCTCTAGTCTAGTTTAGTATACATTTTAATTAATAGCCCGTGTGATGAACAGTAAATGTCAGTTAACGAAAATCGTAGTATCAAAGTTTTGTGATACAGATAAACTTTGCCGTGACAAACAAACTAGATAGAAGTTAAAATGCTGCGGGCTAATAGTCGGATAAATCGTTTACTATGGTAAAAATCGGATTTAGAACAGATTTTTCGATCACTTTGCCCTAGAGTTTTTGAAAAATGAATAAGTTTACCGAAAAATTTACTTAAAACTGACTTTTACCCGACTATTGGCCCGCAGCCAATTTTCATTGAATTCTTAAAACAAAATTTTATTTTGTAATCATATTTTTTTCGTGGTGATAACTAATTTCTTTGGGGCTTGGGGTTTCGACTTTGAATTATCGTTCCCCGTTAATAGAATTAATTATAATTGGTTATCGCTACTTTGTGACGTCATTTAGTATAGTCTTATCTAAGTTAGATTCTTTTTATATATCTTTTCTATTCTATAGTAATGATTACTCATTCCATTGTATCGATATTGAAGTTTCATTATTAAATTATTACAATCATGTCCAACATTCGATATTTTTTTTAACAATTGGGATTATGTTCCGCCATTTCGCATTATTGTTCGCATTTTTCGTTGAAGTTTCAGATATGAGAAGCTAAATGTTCTGACTATAGAGCATGAAAGAGATGGTAAGTGAGTTCGCGTTCTTAAGGTGAGTTGATCTACGCCTTGTTCCTGGTTTCCCTTTCCTAACTTCCATTCATTTTCTTTCTATCCTTTGCGATCTAGCAAGACCCACTTATGCTTCGGGAAACCCCACCCCTTTACCCTGATCTCTAGCCGGAGCCAATATGACCGCCTCGAAGCCTCTAAGTGGGTAACAAATTTCTGTAACACCTGATAGTTCGTATCGGTCTCGTTACAAATTGTCCATTTTCAACAATTAGTCATTCCGTAACTCTTTAATCTTATTTTTATCATACATAAGTTCTATTCTAACGTATCGAAAAATACACTGGTCTGATTCACAATGGCCATTTTCCAAAAACAAACCTTTAAACATATTTTAATTCAATTTTTATCATAGTTCACGAGTTTTATCACAATCAGTTAAAACTTAATACATTTGTTCAATTAAAATTATAGTCAGTTCCCAGAACAACGTCCCGAACTCGTTGGGAAATATTTGTGTTATTTAAATTTGACAGGTAGCTCGAAATTGCCACGGTTGAAAATAGTCCCCGTTAAAAACAGCTCAATTCAACATATTTCTGATTTTTTTGTGCTAATGTTTCGATTTATCAATTGCGATTTATTCCTGTTTGCGGAGAGAATTGATAATTTTAACGATTTTGTATTTTTTTTCCCACACATAGACAAACCCATTGGAGTTTTTATTTTCCAGTTAGATTTTGATCGAATTCATATGTGTGGACGGAGTACACTATTATGAATTTACAAATAAGATATGAGTACTAAATCAGGCCGTTTAATTAATTTTCAGTTATTTTTAAGGAATCAAATATTTAAATAAAATATATAAATTAATAAAACTTGTATTCATAAAGTTTTATAATTATTTTACATAAATATATTTTCAAATTTGTAAACCTTTTAATTGTCTACTACCACCAATTTGCATCAAATTTACTTTTCTCGTCAGGAAATTATTATTAGGATGGCTGAATGGACAATTTAGCATCCTATTTGAAGTGCTAATGAAACTTGTGTCCAAATCTTCGACAAGGCGTGATTTTGTACGAAAATGGTAATCGACCATTAATGTATTAAAATTCGTGACAAATTTGTTGTCCTGGTTGGATAATTTCAGTACGGCTGGTTAACTGAGCAATTTAACAAGCTATCTAAACTGTTCACGGAACCTGTTTCCAAATTCCTAGAAAGACGTGTTTATGGCCGTATACCATTTTCGCACAAACTCAAAATACAAATACAAAAATTCG
The DNA here is from genome assembly GCA_947310385.1 of Nephrotoma appendiculata. Lineage (NCBI taxonomy): Eukaryota > Metazoa > Arthropoda > Insecta > Diptera > Tipulidae > Nephrotoma > Nephrotoma appendiculata. Next base: position 3,943,598 of record OX371224.1, on the reverse strand, counting down.
TGTGAAATTTGCTGTCCTAGTTAGAAAATTCTATTCAGGCTGGATAGATGAGCAGTTTACCATCTTGTTTGAGGTGCTCAAGAAACCTGAATTCAAATCTCTGCTAAGGCGTGTTAATGGTCGTTTAGCATTTTCACTCAAACCCAAAATAGAAATATAAAAATTCGTAACATAGTTGCTGTTTTGGCTAGAAGATTGCAATCTCTAGACTAGCAGGATGGGCAATATAGAAACCTATTTGAGATACTCACGGAGCCTGAGTCCAAATCTCTGGGAATGCGTCATAATGGCCGTTTACCATTTTCGCTCAAACTCAAAATTACAAATTCAAAAATTCGTTGGACATTTGCTGTCCTGGGTAGGATCCAATTAGACTGGTTAGTTGAGAAATTTAACAACCATTTAACAACATTTTTTCATGTACTAACAGAGCTTAAATTCCAAATCTCTTGAAATTTTTGTTATTGGCCTTTTACAATTTTCACTAAAACTGTTAATAGAATTTCAAAAATTTTCAACAAATTTGCTGTCCTGTCAGAATTGAAACTTTCTAACCAAGACAGCCAATTTGTTATGAATTTTTGAATTTTAATTTTTAGTTTGAGTGAAAATGGTAAACGGCCATTATACCATGTCTTTTCAGAGTTTTGAACTCAGGTTTCGTTAGCACTTCAAACAGCTTTTAAATTGCTCATTCAGAAATCTTGATTGGAACTACCTTTACCAAGACAGCAAATTTTCATCGAACTTTTTATTTAAATTTTGAGTTTGAGCAAAAAAGATGTAAAGGGTGTCACAATAACCGGTTCAGATTTGACATATCGGTTATTTTGGCTCTAGCAACACTAATGTCATTCTTTCTTGAACAGAAACTGATTATATTATTTCTAGTTGACGAAATTAGTCGCTAAACGCTTCAACAAAAGTGGGAAATGTAGGAAATTTGCTTCCCAAACAAAGACAGTTGGTTCGAAATCGCAAGAAAATGTCGTACAAAATTTGGTCAAAACATGGGACTAACACCCAATGATATCAAGAAGTTTGTGCATAAAGTGCGTGATACGGGCTACTTAGTCGATAATCCAACGCGTCCATAACTGCGAAACAAAAAACAAGTGATTAATAAAAAATGTGTTTATTAAGTATAAGTATGTTTCGCTAAGTGCCTACGGCAAATAGCGTAAATAGAGAAGTATGCCTTAAAAGAAGAAAGAAAATATGAGCTGACTGATTTACCAGAAACATTAAAAATAATTAATACATCAACTATGTATGGCAGTCTTTTTATGTATCTGTATTTAATATTGCAATGCCCTGCATTGATTTATTTCATTGAGCTTTATAAATAAACAAAAAAAAAAAAAAAACCCATTTCCACCAAAAAATACGAGGGTTGTTTGTAAAGTTTCCGACCTCAATATAAAGATGGCAGCACTCGTCAACAAAAAATGGAGAAATGTATTTGCGCATGCATTGAATATTACTCACCGATATATCAGACATTTTGGGCCCGCGGTTATTATTTAACAATCGTTTGAGTGAGTCGATGTGAGTGTTTTTTGACAAAATGGATAAAATCGAGTATCGAGTTGTCATTAAATATTTATTTTTGAAAGGCAATACGCCTACGCAAATTAAAGATTAATGTGAGGACTTCCAAAAACTGCAAGTATTGATGATAGCATCGCACAATTTCATCAAATGGTGGAGACAGCTGCCCGCGCGTTGAGGGCCGTGTTTTGTCGCCGGCTAATTACTGCTAATAAAACTTGGATACAACATTACACACCAGAATCAAAAATACTGTCAAACCAGTGGACTGCCAAAGAGGAATCGTCTCCAAAAAAAGGAAATGCTATTCCTTCGGCTGGGAAGTGATAGTGACTGTTGTATTAGAGTTACCTTATTCAAAAAGGGAAAACAATTACAGGAGCATACTACTTAATACTACGCATCATTACTTGACAAGCTGAATGTAGAAATTGCGGAAACTTGGCCATATTTGCAGAAAAATAAAATCTTGTTCTACCAAGATGATGCGCTGTCTCACACCTCAGCGGTTGAACTACTTGGCCCCACTTTACTCACTAGATCTAGCCCCAAGCGACTTTTTTGTTCCCTAAGCTAAAAGTTGCACTCGGAGAACAAAGATTTACGTCGAATGACGAGGTCATCACCTTTGTAAACAACTATTTTGCAGAGAAAGACACCGAATATTATTTGTACGGATTGAAGAGATGGAAGCCTTGTTGGGAGAAGCGTATAAGATAAATAAAAATAAATCTGAAGAAAGAAAGGCTTGTATCTTGGTTAGATCTGAAACTTTTTAGACAACCCTCGATAATTATTTAATTTCACGTTTAATTTTTGTACCAAGTGATGCCATGCTTGTTACAAAACCTGAACGGATTACCCACATTATGATGATACAGATAAAGATTAATATTATTCTGTTTAAAGAAATAAGGTTTTATACTATTTTATGATAAACCGTATTGTCATGAACTGCCTGACCAACCGAAATTTAAACAGATTGACATTCGCTATCCTGATTTAGATACCACAACGTACTCGATTTTATTTTCGACGGGTCAGTAAAGATGGAGCACAATAATTTGTCACTTTAAGAAGAGCGAGGCATAAAAGCAATCCCGAGTATCCATGAAAAAAAATTTTCTTACTTATATTTTGTCAGTTAGAGAGAAGTTCTTTCAGTTGCTGAACGCTGGACATTTAACCCAGAAGTACGTGGTTGGTGCTTATGTTCACGAAGAGTTAAACGGTCTTCAATGGATCCAAAATGGAATCAAACGACATTGAGAGGAGTCAGTTATAAAGCTTTAACGAAATATATCAGTAGCTAATCTAGAAACAAGCATGTTGAAAAATCTATTTATTTAGTAAATAATATTTGTCTATAAAAAAGCCGAAAATATTTAAATTAATAATTGTGATGTATTATCAGGACAGCAACAATTGATTTAATTTGAGGGGCACAAACGCTATGCTCCCATAAGCTTTTCAATTCACTTAGTTTGGAGAGTGTCACACGCTGTTCTCAAAATCGCATACGCTGTTCTCGAAATACCGTCGGTACAGAGATAGCGTTAACTATTTCTGCGTTAATTATTGATATCTTGACAAAATGCCTAAAAATTAAAGTCCAAATCACGTTTCTCGATATTTTGGTGGTTCTTGAACCCAAGAAATTACAAAAAAAAAAAAATTGTTAGCCCATCTGAATGTGTGCCATTACCGATGATATCTCGAGTTTGAGATTTGATTTTTTCACGAATAGCGTGTTGTTTTAATTCGGAGAATTCGTGTCAAGAGGATCGGCCATCTATGAAAAGAAATCACCTAACACTGAGATTAGGTCTAATAAGGTTATTACCACATGTCGAGCCGTTTTTATAGTCAAGACAGTTCGGCTCGACAGATGGTAGTGGTCTTTTATGGCAGAGTGCTTCGCCTATTCTTTTCAGAATGAGATTATGTTTAGATATTGAATCACATGAGAACAAAAATATAAAGTGATAGAGTTATAATTCTATACGAAGGACCGTAGAAAATCATCATGAAATAAAGAAAACACTTGTATATGCGAAGAGCCCCGAACAATACACAGCAGCATTCTATGAACTAATCTTGGTTTATCATTATTTTACCTTTCCAAAGTGGGGCTTGGGGTATAATATTGTTTTTATTTGGAACAAAAAATAATAAATCAATGTTTTGCCTAGATTGAAATCTTGAACACGATATTGTATCGAAACGATTAGATGAGATTGCTATGACTATAAATATAGTATAATCAAAATACCTAATGACCTTCAGCAACAGATCAACAGAAAAAATAACAAATTCTTCTCACGTCCAATTCAAACAGAAAACAAAATATTTGAACGAGACAAAAGGAATCAAAATACTCCCAAAAGGTAGATTGCAACAAAACTAAAATAGAATGACACCGAACAGTAAATTTTTCTTAGAATTTTATAATGTAATATTATATTTGGTAACGTACCTTAATTTGCTTATCTGTGTGATTTCTGTGAAAATATAGTTTAATAAATAGAGTAGAAATTTAAAAAAAGCTAAATATAAAATGAATAAATTTAAAAAGGATCAAAAAGTTTTCGTTGATAAACAGAAATCCCAGACCAGAACTTTTTGATGTCATGTTCTTTTATAAATAATGATGAGTTGGGGAAAACGACCATACTCGGCGATAAAATGCGGTTCGAAAAAATAAAAAAGGACTTACTACAGCTTTGTATTTACACAATGTAATATAGCAGAGCTTTTACATACAACTATAACTGTTTTTTATGTTATCTATCAAATTCTCATAGGCTACAATATCTATCTGTACTCGTATAGATAAATTTCAAAAATTGTTTGATAGCAAGATTTGGAAAACCGCAAATAATAATCTTATACCAGAGCCTCCTAAATATAAGAGCCGTAAGATTCCGCCATTTTTTTCTATGTGCTTTCCATAGAGGGGACGCTTTTTGTACTTTTTCATACCAAGCAGTGTATTTTAGTATTTTGTAGAAGCTTTTTTGTATATAAAACATAAATTTTTTGTTTGAATTTTCAATGTGAATGGTTAATTCAATATTCAGGAAAAGCGTATTTTAATATTGAGTCATATTATGTTGAGTTAACGCAAAAACAATTAAATTAGTCTAACACAATCTTTTTTTTTTTTGTAGAAACAAGAATTTGTTTATGTGTATGTACAGAAAATTAGAAATTAGTATAGAGTGTTCCATAAAAAAGTTCAGCATTATTTTTTCCTAAACAAACGTTCGTTAAAAAGCCTTTTGGAGTAGCAATGTAATATGGGGATTATTGTGTTTTGGGTTCTATTTCAACATTGTTGATGACAAACTTCGAAAACTGTTTTTTCGTTACTTGTTAAAAATTTGATTTTTCATCGCAACAAATTCGCAGCCTATATTGTTTCATCCTGTAGTATATCCAAAACAGAGCTTCACCAAATAAAAACATTGTTATTTTATAAAGCTTTTCGCAATTACAAAACCAATCAAAAGATGTCGCTAAAATTTAAAAAAAAAATTAAAATCCAAATGTTTGTTTCGAAAATATAACAATTCATTTATGCATACTGCCTGGTTCAATAGATTATTGAGATCTCCTGCACCTGAGAAACGCAACACCAGCGAATTAGATTAAAAAATAAAATAAAAATTTGGAAAAATTGTGACATTTTTCTATTATTGTTTTACAGCGCGCAGCAACTATGATGGTGAATATTTTACGACGAAAAGTTTTATTTACGCCAACCGAATAATAAATAAAATTTATAATTGTTTTGAGTTTTATTAATTATGTTAAATTATTGTATTAAAGATTTCGCGCTAAACTTACAATAATAATGGTTTATTTTCGTAAATAGTTTTTTAATTATTTTACGCTTTTCTGTAATTTTAAGTAAATTTATTACAGAGACATCTGTAAACGGATTTTCAAATTACAGAATGCTCGGTTTTGCAATCGGATAAAATAAAAATTTTTTACGTTTTGTTCTGTTTTGTAATAATATTTAATTAAGAAAATCATGACATCGTTGATTTTTTGTATACAAAAATAATTTTCGTAAATAGATTTTGATGTAAATTTTATTACATGAATAATATTGTTGTTTCTACATGGTGATTCATAAAATTTCGTTTCAGCTCACGTTTTCTCTTTAATTTTGTTATAAATGGGGAATGTAAAGATTGCTATTAAATGCATCGTTCATCTCAAAAATTTTGATGTGCATGTGATCAGAATTTACCAAATAAGTTAAATTTTTATAAAACTAAATTTTAAATTGGATGTAAGAGGAATCCGCAGCAGCACCCTTTATTATCTTACTTTATAAACCTACACAACTAAACGGAAAGTTCATTTTTATAGAAAATTAATAAATTTATGCTCCACTTTAGTTTAAATTTACCAAATAAATACTACATTATGATGGCTGATTTTCAAATATGTGTTCTTTGAATAGTTTATTAAAAATATAAAATTAAAATTTAGATGATTTGTTTAATTTTTTATTCATAAATTCATGTTCAACAATTTTCCAATTACCACGGTTTCTTATAGTAATTCATTAAAAACTCTAAAGCTCTATTTTTAATATTACGGCTCTTCAAAATCATAGATGGCTCTGCTTATACTCGTATCTCTCAAAAAAACAGTTTATTCAAAGTTTTTAAGTTTGTCTGCTACGATATTACATGATACAGTAAGGTTTTCAAAATGTAATTTATTCTTTATCGAAATTACAACTACTCTGGGTAGATTTCATATTTTATACAGTGTTTAAACCACTAAAGAAAAACTTCAAAAATGCATCCGACACAAAGCAAGGCTTCTTAATTTAAGTTCCACGAAACGTCGATGCACATGTTTTGTGCCGGTCGAAGATATTAATTGTAAAATAATTTATACATTAATTTGGCAACTCAACTTCTAAATTCATTTAAATTCAGTTGTTCTTACTGATTAGCTCTTCTTGAAGTTCAGAATTTAAAATATATTTTCTGCAACTCTATCAATATTTTCCGGAATCCTAAAGTAGCATTTCATGTCAGAAAGTTTAAACATTTTAATACTTTTTGACTCAGCATTTATATTTATTTCGAAAATAAAAACTGTCCGTACTTTAAGAATAGTTAGACAACGCTGCTAGTAAGATATTTGTCTAAAGACAGTGTATAGTGCTGTACTTTTATTTAATATTTTGTTCAGATTTTATTTTCATAATTTTTATATTTTCCAGTAATGATTAATTCAACTTTCATAAAAATATACGAAAACAAAAAATAAAACTTTCGCGTATTTCCTTCTATTTTCTCGCACCCAAAAACCAGAAAACGCAAACCCAGTACGCGAACGGAAAACTGTATCCTATAAAATTAAATTGCAACAAAAACGAGTGAAAAAAACATAAAAAATCTAATTAAAACCAATGAAATATAAAACATTAAAATCAACTGTAAAAAATAAATTAAATTAAAATAAAACTTTGCCACTCAAATACAAAAAAAAAAGAAACTGGAAAACGGAAAAACTTTTTCAATTTGTTAAGTTGTTCTTATTATTTTTCTTTATCCAATTAGATTTAAATAAAAATAAAAGAAATATCAATCTTATTTATTTTCCGACGGAAATATTTATTTATTTTTTTTTTTTCTAAAATTTTCCTTTTGATTTTCATACTTTACTCTTTCAACAATTGAATATAATTTTGTAGAATTTTATTAATTTTTAATTATTTGTATATTGGCGCGATTTATTAAAATTAAAACGAAACTAAGAAACACTTCCGGGATTGGATGATTAAACAGAACACTAATTTTAGAGATTCAACGAGTTAACTCAATAATTTAAAACGAAAGTTTCCATCTTCCACATAAATGTTCCTTTATATTCTGTTCTTTTATATATTTTTATTTTGTGCTGCGAAGAGGACATTAAAAACATCGGAGACACAAGATAATCGGTATTTTAGAGATGAAAATTACTTTCGCTTTCACAAATTGTTTTTACTGTGTCCGATTAATATTACTTTAAGTAAGTGATTTATGCTTTTAGTGGTTTTGTTTCGAAAAACAGTTGGAAATTTTTTGTGCTCTAAATTGTTATTTGTTTTTAAATATCAAAGGCAAATCTTTCTGTATACCTTATGTAATTACCAGCCGCTTTACCACTCTTATATACAATTCATAATTGAGTATAATTTTTATTCACTTTACTATAGCGTGTTAAAAATCAAATACTGTAGCTTTGTTAAATTTCGGAGGACCAGCAAGGTCCTTGTTAAAAAATTAAATCGTCATTGCGAAAAGTCCTACGAAAGCTGCCACTTCTGGTATACAGATGTCAACCATATTTCGCGTGGATCTCCCAATTTATGGAGAGACCTTTAGTATGAAGTTTTATTCTGAATCGTCAATCTGGCTGGTCTGTCTGTAGAGATGCCAAATTTTGGTGAAGTGAAGTTTTTTTTGTCAAAGCGCGTTTCCGGTAAAATTTAAAATATATCCAGAACTAATTTTTTGACCTTCTATTTCCGGTAGACCGATCTCGGCCGAAAACCACTGGGATCTTTCACTTTATGGAAAAAGCTTAAATATAAAGATTTGCCCGATCAATCAATCCATACGGGCTGTAAATTTTTTTTTCCTGAAAAACATTTTTGGGCAAAAATCATGATTTCCGCTTAAATTTTGAAAATCTGATCTGCACCGGAATTGTTACAAAATTAATTTAGAAGCGGTAGTGCATAACCGATGTAAAGTATTTATTTTTCAACATACATGCGAAAGCCGAGAATGCTCCTGTAGAAGCGGTCATTTCCGGTGAACCAATATTGGTAAAAATCGAAGTTCCGATTTTTTGTTGGAAGGCGGTTTTTTTTACTTTTAATTTTGTCATTTAATGGCATTAATAATTATTATTAGAAAAAATTGTTTTGAATATATACAGTTAGGAGCCAATCAAATGCTTTGATATTAAAATTTAAAAAATTCAAAAAATGGAGTTAATCTGTTTGGCTTGTGAACCATCCAAATAATAATAATTCCCAACGACCAATCACCCTCCTTGACCAAACGCAGGGAGTCACCATCAAGATTATTATTTTTTGAATATAATTCAGGGGAATTATAAACAAGGATATCATGCTACTAAATTAAAATTAAAGAAAAAAACAAAAATAAATTAATATTAATCGAATTAAAAAATGTATTTAAAAGACTATAATTAAGAAAATAAAACGGCTGAAACTATATGTAATAAATTTAGGAGAATTATACCCGACCACAAAAAAGAAGAGACCGACTTACTTAAAGCAAGTAGATTCGAAGCTATTGATGAAAAAAAGAAATTAGAAAAGAGAGGAAAAAAAGATAAGTAAAAGTAAAATTAAATGAAGCGCAGGGAAGAGAAAAAATTATAAATACTCAATAAGAGTATTTAAGTCAGATCAATTGGATTTTGCTGAAGTGGTAGTCAAATTCAAAATATTTGTCAGTCTCGCGCAGCATTCTTGTGATAGGCTCATTCTGGCAGTAGGTCGTTCTGTTAGGAGCAATTCTAAAAGCGGGTACCTGACGAATTTACCCTACCAGATCGTCGCTTATTGAGTGGCTTTAGGTTAATAAGCTGCATTTGGTCGAGATAAAGAGGCAAGTTGTTAATGTCCACCGCGCATAAATCTACATTGTACAGCCTCAATTTTTCGTATGTGCACTTCATGGCATGGGAATCAAACCTGATTAGCATATTCGAGAAAAAGCCGAACAAATGTCATATAAATAGCCCTCGTAACATAAGGATTCATATATTCTTTAGACCAGCGTTTGACTAATCCAACTAAAGAGTTTGCTCTGTTAAATTGATGTAATCTCTAAAGTTAAATTTGAGGTCACAGATTACCTCTAAGTCCCGTATGGCTAAAACTCTTGCAACGACAGCGCTGTTGATCGCATATTCTCGACTAAGAGAATTTGCCCGTTTTCTTGAGTATGTAATGGTTCGGCATTAACTCACATTCAGATCAAGATTATTTTTACCACAGATCCAAGTTATGAGATAACCTTAATATCATGCTGTAATAGGTCAACATCGATCGAGTTTGAAATTTGTCGGTAAATTTTCAGTTTTTGATCACGAAATCGACATCGTTAATGGATAAGACAAGAAAGTAGGGCCAATATGACTGTCTTGCGGTACCTCAGAAGTAGCTATAAAAGGTATTAATGACCTAAAGATCACCTGATACCGACGTTCCCTCAGATAATAGTTCACCCATAGTAAGAGTTGAGGAGCGAAATCCTGAGTTTAAACAAAATCACTTATGAGAAAGCTTGTCAAAGGCCTTGCTGAAATCCGTGGTTATCTTCCATAACGTTGAAAGTATGAGATGCAAATTCGGTTGAACTGGTTGTAGTAGATCGTCGTCTAAAAAAGCCAATTCTTAGAGGATGGTCTACTAAAACCAGTACTACAACCATCTCCCAATTTGTGGGAAAAGCTTAAGTATGAAATTTCCTCCTAATCAACCAATTTGTATGGGCTGTACATGACCGAAATTATGTTAAGAAACCGATTTTTTTACAAAAAATTGTCATTTCCGCTCAAGTTTTAGAAAACCGGTCTGGGACGATATGTTGAAAAATTATTTTAAAATAGTTTTTAATTGTTTTGTCTTGATATGATATACTTTTCAAAATATTTGCAGAAAACCAAAATGCTACTATAGAAGCTGCCATTTCTGGTGGACTGATTTTGGTAAAAATTCAGGATCTCCAAATTTGCGGAAAAAGCTCAAGTATGAAGTTTCTGTTCAGTCAATCCACCTGGGGTTTTTGTAAGGTCGGTGATAAAGCGAATGGTCAATATGCAAAAATCTTAACATTTTTCATGATTACTATAATAGTAAACATTTTGTTTTATAATTTTTTATTTCTATTTGTTAACATTTTCCTCCTCTTTCTATGTTGTTTTTATTTCCAGAGTTTTATTCCCATACATTTTGCGGATTCACTTGAAACTTGTCCTAATATGGCTTAAAATCAACAACAATTGTAAAACAAGTGTATGGGAAATTCACTCGACGAAATAGTAACGAGAATTTTACCGTAGGTTATCCTAAAATCTAGAACAGCACTGCCCTGTAACATATTAATTTTAACAGTGTAAAAGAATATTAAATATACAGGATGTCCCATTGGGACGAGTCTAAACGAGTAGAGCGTGTAGCTGGGTCAATGTTTTGAAGTCTACTATATGCATATAAATAAAATTTTGAATTGATTGATTAAGAATTCTTGCTGGTCGAATTACCAAATAAGGGAGCTAATTTCTGTTGTTTACTCTTAAACAATGAGGAACATAATTCTGCAGATTTTTCATCCATTTATGGAAAGACGAATTCAAATTTACGAGGGATGTAATAACAAATTTCCACAATCTTCATGATTGGATACCAAAAATCCACACGTTAAGCGAGAGAATCATCATTTCAAAGACGATTTACTATTAATGCATGGTATGGTATAATTGGAAATAATTTTATCATGTCAGTTTTACTAACGCAAGTGGAACAAAAGTTCTTGATTGGTTTGACATAAACGGATTGGTCGCAACAGACCTATAGTTTGGTCGCCTAGATCGCAAGATTTTTATATAAAGGTTGTCCCAAAATTGGCACATCAAAAGAAACAGGGAGACAGGGTCGTTTATTTCCAACAAAAACAGCCAAGTAAAGTTTTTTTTCGAATAGTTGATGGTGCAAAAGTTATTCCACTTTTAGTGTTTTTTAGGGAATGCGCATACGCACCCACCAGGTAATTAATTTACAGGGAACCAGGAGTTCTTTTGTTTAACTCTCTTTTTAATACGATCTAGAAGAGTGTGTCTTCTGTCATATAAAAACTTTTGTTTTATAATTTTTTTTAATTTCTCAATTTGAAATTCCCCGGATTTCCACTAGATTTCCACCGGGTTTCCCCCTGGAATCCGAGGAATCCCTAAGAAAACCGGGAAATACTGAAAAATCCGGAACAATCCGAGGGAAATTCCGGAAATCTATTGGAAATCCGGAAGAAACTCGAGAAAACCGGGGGAAATTCTGGGAATGTCGGGGGAAATCTGGCAGAAATCCAGGACATTTCGGTAAATCTATAAGGAAAATCGGGAAGAAAACCTGGAAATCTTGCGGAAATCCGGGAATAATCCGGAAATTTGAAAGAAAACCGTATAATAATATTTAAAATTAATAAACAAAAATTATTTTATTTATTTTATTTTATTTCTGACAAAGCATCTATTGTAGAACACGAAATTTTGTTTTACGTGCGTTTTGCTTTGTGAAAAAAAATTGATAAAAAACATTCTATTGTGAATATCCCGGTGGGTGATATCATTTTAAAAACTGCATTAGTGTCGCATATGTTACTGGGTCAACTTTCTGTAGTACATTTTTTTCTCGCTGGCGTCACTTAAAAATTAACAACAATTTTTGAGAAATAAACAAAGTTTATAAAACCAAAATTTTTAGTTAACAGAAGATAATGCAGCTTATAAAATGAATTTATTGGAAAGGCACACTCTTTTAGATCGTATTAAAAAGGAAGAAAAGAACTCTTGGTTTCTTTTAAGTTAATTTCTTGGTGTGTGCGTATGCGATTTCACTAAAAAACACTAAAAGTGGAATAACTTTTGCACCATCAACAATTCGAAAAAACTTTTGTTGGAAATAAGCGTCCCATCACCCTGTTTCGTTTGATCTGCCAATTTCGAGGCACCCTGTATAGGGATGTTTGAAAGAACACGTCTCGACAACAAAATAGATGAAAATTGAGGAAATTTCAACATGGTGGCTGCCATTATATGACGGCTCTAAGCTTGTTACAAAATGAAAATCATTTCGACAGTTGTTGGCGAGGTTCAAAAGCAAAGTAGTTAAAAGTACAGAATGAGTGTAAGCAACTGTCAAGTGTCACAAATTCGGAGGGTAAAAGAGAAAGCGAATAAATCAACAGGATTACAAAACAAAAAAATCTATAAGAACCCCACGCTAACAACCCAAATTGTTTTCTTAATTTTTTCTGATTTATAACTTAAATTAAGGATAAATTTACCACAAATCACTAGCTTCTTATCACAATTTACATTTTATTTTATATAAACAATTGGTAAACTTACTGATAGTAAGATATTCCTTCTTGTGTTTTTTAGGCATATTTTGGCATTTTTGCACGATACACTTCATTTTGCACAAAAGTCTGTAATTTTTGTTATCATATATAGTAATGCACCACTACATAAACAAATAACTATTTGATGAAGTTTTTATTGTTTTTATGTATTATAATTAATAATTTGTCACTTCGTACAACAACAAAAACTGGTTTGCGGGTTCTTATAGCGAGATATGAGTAAGCCATATGGATTTTTTATATAACCATCCTGCTCTGGCTTGTGACAGATGAAATAGCAAATTTTGTATGGGTAAATATTGCCACCCATTCTGCAATATTTTAAATTCTTTGTTCTTATAACAACTTAACTCTTCTTTTCAACAAGTACAACATTGAATTGCTAATATCTCAAAAACTATGCGTGATTAAATAAATAAAAATTCTCTACTGCCCAAAACCTGCTGCTTTGTTTACATGCCCACTTATGTAAAAAAGAACTTCGTCACTCTGATAATTAATTTTTCAAAAAAATCCGGAGTGTCATTGTGAAGCAACAGCTTCTTTTTTGCATACGTACGGCGCCACAAATGATCTCTTGGCAGCTGTGTTAATTAAATTTTATGGGAAATAAATCCAAGTCTTTATGCAAAATATTGGTTAGTGTTGATCTACGAATTCCATTGCGCAAGGTCTTTGATGTCGTTGGATTATTTCGTACACTTTCACTAACAGCAGAAATATTTTCTGCTGTTCTGACTATACACTTTGGCTTATTTGCCTTAGTCCGTCTTTCTTCAAACTGTACGATAATCCGATAAATTGTAGCCATTAAAGGCACCATATCCCTTCCGAAACTTTCACGTAATTTTCTTAATGTTAATGTAATTGATGATTGACTTGTGTAAAAGGTTTTCACTTCTTAAATGCGTTGTTCAACTGAATATTTATCCATGATTAATTTGCCACTTGTGTGCTTTACGACTATCAAGTATGCAGTGTCAATATTATTATTGGCCTAAATGGCGGCAAAAAAAGTGTAATCCTTTCGCATGGACACCCTGTATATATAGACTTTAATCAGTGATGAAGATTCCAAATTTTTTAATTATAACGAGTATATTAAAGCTTATATAGTTTAAAAATTTGTTTACGAAATTATGTCAAATAATCTGAAAATTTTCATTTAAGTATAAACTTTTTTAAATTTTGTGTTTGTTAAATAACTTTTCTACTTAAGACAAAAGTTTAGAAAAACTTTTTAAAATCAGAACTATTTTTCGATATTTTTTTAAAATAATGGTTAGATCTTTAGTATTGACTCAGAATAAGATGATGTCATGATGTACATTTATTTGAGGTTTAAAGCTCTGAATATTTGGTTACATCATTTTGGTAATCCAATGTTACTTAGAGACGACGAAAGTTTTTAAAAGTGTGTGTTTTAATTTGTTAATCCCAATCAAGCTTAATTAACAAACGTTTTCTGAGGATATCTCTTTCATAAATTGTTATTAGTGTTTCAGCAAAATGTAGGAACCTCCGAATCAACCAATATGAATTACATACAGCAAAATCACTTTTATATAGGTTCCCTTCTGTAGTAGCAAGACATAATACACAATAAGCCAAATCAAATTTATGTCTTGGTAGATAAAGAGAGCACATCGATAATAAAATGTGAATTTAAAATTGATAAACCAATTACAATAACAACAACAAGGCAATCATTATAAATCAGCATCACATAATATTATCATCTCGTAAATGTCGCGGCTATAAAATTTTATTTCTTCATCTCCCTCACCCAAATCGTTGAATATGCGGAGCTTAATTATTTCAAATTGTTGGGTAACAACGTAAAACCGTATAGATTTACGCTGATCCTGTGCCAATTTATATTTATTACGAGAGGATTTTAATTTAATTTCCATTTTTTGTGTTGTGCGTTCGGATTGTGCGTTCGATCCGTGCCATGGTGGTTATAAAGCAAAATGATTATTAGAAATCAATAAAAATAAAATTAAATTTAAATAATTTTTTTTTTCAAAGTCATTCAAAGAATTGGATTAAATTAGGTTTTATTCTGTATATATAGAATCATTAATTAGCCAACCCTTTTTCGTTTGTTTGTATACAATACATATTTTAATTTTTAATGTATTCATTCATTCATTCATTCAATAAAAAAGCTTTCTGCCATAAGCTCATATTATTAAAAACGCAAAAATATTTAAATTTTACGTATACAGAGTGGATATAAACATATATTACATAAAAATTTATAAACTTTGCACATCATCATAAAGTTAATCGCGGATGGATTATATAATTACATTAAGCCCTTTTATATAATATGCCAAAGCTCTTATATATACATATATACGAGGGGTACAATAACTGTTATATTTCTGGCTGTGTGTTAATATTCTTATAAAGTTTTTTTTTCTGTGTAAAGTAATTTTAGCGACACTCCTAAACCGAAATTAAATTTTATTTTTTTCAATTTTGGGTTTGAATGAATTAACATTTTTATGAGTTTATAAGTTAACGCGCGTTTTATGCGTATATACATAATATCGCTACATGTAACATAACCTTGTTATATATATACTCGAGCGTAAATGAATTCACCACTTTTTCTTTAACATTAATTGAACCGCATCGTATAACACAAACACATGTAACATGTTCTAAAAACCACGTGCAAATTGGAATCAAATTGACATTTCAATGTCAGTAAAAAAACGTAAAATTCTAAAAGCACGATTTAACGACCAAATTTTAAATGGAATCGTATTTAATAACAAAAAATTATATACGAAATCACTCTGAAAACTTTGTACGTTCTTTTAGGAGCTTTTTTTTGTATACCTTTGAATTTAGTACTTTTAATTGACGTTTGGATTTTTGCCATGAAAACAAACAATTGTTACACGTTGGCGAATATAATAAAGTCTCGTATCACGTGATTCAGATTTATTGTTGTTGTTGTTTTATTTTTTGTATTCATCGAACGGTTTGATGTAATTTGTACCAAAACTTGACGATTCAAATTTGTTGGTGTTTTATTATGTTTTCCTTTTTGTGACAATGAACATCCTTTATATATATAATAGTTTCTACACTCTCAACGAATTGTGTATAGCGTGGCAATATGTTGTTTTCATTACCATGCGCATGATCTAGTTGGAAAATGTGTTTCTTTGGTATGTACACGAGAGAAATATTTTTTCGCATATGTGATTAACCCTGAATGTAGCAAGTTTAAGTTACCAACCAATTTTAAGTAGTACCAGCATTTTTTGGTATTTTTATCGGAGCGGGAACGCCAGGAAAATAAAATTATAAATTGAAACTGAAAAGTTTGCTCGAGTCTCACGGAAAACAAAAATCATATGTCTACTTAAGGGGTCATTTATTTGAATGAATGAAAACTGAAATTGAATTGGTGCTGATTTTTTAAATAATCGCTTAGACGGATTTCTCAACTGAATTTAGAGACTTACCATTATACATATAAAGATAAGCCTTTCTCTGATTTTGTACTCCTTTTTTCAAAACAAACCTAGATAATTTTGGTCGACTGTAAAAAAATTTAATTGTTTAGAATGAAGTAAGCTCTTTTATTGAATTGATTGAACTGGTAATCGGTTGGTAGATGATTTTATTAATAGCAGATTCTTTTCAAAGAAATATTAGATCTTAAATTAAAACAAATGACTGCCAAAGCATATCTTCAATAGCAGTCGACTGTATGGGTGATTCAAGATGAGCCGAATCCAACAAAAGTTGTTCGCGCACGAAGCACTTGCAAGCAAATGATCGCCTGTTTTTCGGAAAAAATGGACATGTTGCAACCGTACCACCAACGTAGAACAGTCAATTCTGAGTGGTACACAACCATTTGTTTGCCAGTTGTCTTCCAAGAAATCAGGAAAATCAACTGCCGAAGACGGATCACTCTTCACCACGACAATGCGAGCTCTCACACATCGGCTCAAACAACTGCATTTTTGAGCACTCAAAACATCGATTTGATGAGTCATCCGCCGTATAGTCCTGACTTGTCACCAAATGACTTCTTTTTATTCCCGTACGTAAAAAACAAACTGAGAGGTCAACGTTTTTCGACACCTGAAGAAGCGGTTGCTGCATTCAGAATGCATGTTTTGGATATACCTCAATCAGAGTGGAAAAAGTGCTTCGACAATTGGTTCAAACGCATGCAAAAGTGTATAGATCTTCATGGGGAATATTTTGAAAAACAATAAAGCGATTGTCGATGATGAATATTTGTTTTTGTTCTCTAATCCCGAAATATAAAAGGCAGCCCTCGTATCACAGATTGTAATCGATAACAAAATGTAGCTTTGCATCCAGCCTCTGATGGGACTCGAACCCAGTATCCAAGTTCTCCTGCCCAAATTTGGCAGTTTAAACCACTGCACCACTTGTCCGGTACGGTTGTTTGCAGCCTAATTAGATTGGACGTATGAATAATCGAGGCGATCCGCTAGTCTAATTCATTAAATCGCATACAACTAGTAAGTCATGGAAATTACCAGCAAGTTCAGTATTTGGTTGTAATATTTTTGTAAAGAAGATTTTTTTGATGACCGTACCCTTAAGGTTGAGGACGATATATTACTCCGACTAAGTGTTTGTAGGAAGTTAAAATTTGTAAGTGTGGTAAAAGTAAAAATAAACTTTTAACTTTTTAACTGTTTTGCTGTGCGAATTGCAACTAGTTAAAATTTTGACGTTTATGACTTGACACGATTGTGAAAAATAAAATTTAAAGTTAAATATAGAAAAGTAAATATGTGTAATATTAAAAAAAATTCATAAAATTGACTATTAAATAAATTCTAAAAAGTGGAAAATGGATGTATTTTTCTTAATATATTGCTTGCCAATTTTAACTCGATTATTTGTCTTATACCAAAAACATCTGAACCTGATTGCAAAATATTATGATTCAACGCAAAAAACGAAGGTATTTGGAAGTCATTATGTTTATTTATTAATTATTAAATCATTAAAAAAATTTCAGCGTACAAAATATTTGCAAATATCAGTAGTGTCAGCTACAATTGAGGCTATTTTAAACGGTTGCGAGACAGAAACAAAGAGATCGTTACGGATTAACCATAAAACCTTTAAATTGATTTTGGCAATTATGCCAGACAAGCATCACGGTTGGTTCATAGAATAAGAATTGTTAATATTTCTGTACTGGGTGGCTCAGGTTGCAAGCTACAGAGTTGTCGGAAACTTTTCAGGGTTGAGTCGCTACACTATTAGGGATATAATTTATAAAATGTTAAATTTTTTGTTGTTAAAAAATGAGACACGTTGTAAATCTAACAAAAGATGATGAATTTGAAGTTATTGGCACGAAATTTTTTTCGCGGGCAAGTTGTTCAATATTTCGAAATACAGTTGGCGCAATTGATGACTGCCACATTAGAATAAAGTGTCCCATACAAAAACACGTTGAATATATAAACTATAAAAGTTTTTTTTCTATTGTCCTTCAAGCTGTCGTTGATAATAACGGAATGTTTCGCAATTATTTTATTGGCTATCCTGAATCAGTGCATGATAATCGCATTTTGCACAATAGTTTTATATATCGACGACACACATTTCCTCTCAAAAATTATTATTTATTAGAAGATGGAGGAGACGCCTGTAAATTGGAAACTGGTGCCATAATCACACCTTATAAAAATCCAACTGAAACCCAAGAGAAGTTTAATACAGTAGTAAAGCCACAAATATAGTGGAATGTGCTTTTGGAATAATGAAGAGTCTTTGGCGTAATAAAGCCTTGGAACAAAATATTAAAAACAGCGTCAAGATCACTACGGTAGCTTGTATATTACATAATATATGCATTCTTGGGGCTGATGTTAATATAAATTTATAAGAAACGCAACAAGATTCGGAAAATATCGAAGCAATAAACGAAACAGTAAATGATAGTAGCGAAGGAATCAGATTTAGAGACTCATTATCAGAATTACTTTTAAAGGAGAATGAATAACGTCAGTTAATGAAAATATCTTACAAAAATTGTTTTATTTATTATTATTTTATTTACGAGGAATCTTCAGACTCAGAGATGAGAATATTTGTTACGTCAATATCTGGAAATTGTTTTTGAACAATTTGGCAAAATATGGTAAACGTCGAACTAATTTTATTACCGATTTTCCGACTTTCTTTCAATAGATCGGCTTTGCAGGATATGCAAGCTATACACGTATCAGTATCCCGAATCCTTCGCAGAAGTAAGATCAAAACTCTGGAATAAATTGGAGATGATACTTTTAGACACTATCGTCTGATACGAGTATTTTATTTAAAGGCATTAAATTTCCTTTTTCGTAATTTTCCTACTTCGTAACAGAATTATAGTAACATAAATTTTTCATTCGAATTTGTTATTTCATTTTTTCCAGGGATGTGATTTATGTTCAATCCACTGTTTTTACTATTGAAATCAATTGCATTTGTTCATTATAACCTCTAGTTGAACGCCCCAGTAAAAAATTCATATTATTATTTTCGAAGTCTCACTATTCTAATTTTTTGGGTATATTTTTCGGTTACATCTTTAGCTGGTATTATATTAAGCCATTTATTTGTCATAAATCAGCGTGTTTCATGATCCACTAAATGAAATGGTTGTGCTGTCGGGTTATTATTTGATCCATTCCTAGAACACATGCCACAAAAGAAAAATTCTTGATGACTCTAAGTGTATATGCCAATATATATTCGAAATATTTGGTTGCCACCAAATAGTATTTAGGCTTTTCAGCATGATGAGTCATGCTTGGTAATCTTCTTAGGCAAGGCAAGAATTCAGTACATTTGTTTGTGCTGTACGCATAATTATTGGTACTCAAATTTTTGTGAGTCAAACATGTGGTAATCGATGATATTTGCCACAAACTGCTACGTTATTATTTTTACTAACCTGTACCTTTTTTGATATGTCTTATAAATTTGTTCCCTTTCTTGAAACTGCTTGATCAATTTAAATTAAAATTGCAAAACTCAAATGCAGTCGCCAATGTTTAGCTCATTGTTTGAGCTACCAAAAATACCTTCATTTTTTTTTTGACTTGACGTAAGATATTGAAAGCTCATTTTTGAGCTTAAATGTTTCTTCCTTCTGAAGGCTAAATAATTCATAGGAACGCAAAGAAGAATACACAAAAGAGAAACTTTGAAACCACTTACCGAAGTTGTGTTGTCTTAAAATATAGTCGTGAGTTCCTTTTTAGCTCCATTGTCAAGGAGTTGTCATCCTTATCAATTATTTTCATGTTATCAGTTTCAGCACTAGGATTTTAATCAAATTTGTTGTCAGAAGAAGCTGTTATCGCCAACTAACTCATAAAAATACTTACCAATTTACTAGTATGACCTGCGGACCAACTGCACCCAATTTGTATATACAATGGAAATCCAAAAAGTGATAAAAAGATAATACTTACAAGTACTAAAATCATTGTGATTTAGCTTTATACATGATTTACGATATGCATTAACGTCATAGCTACTTTTGCCTGTTTTTTGCATTTTCTGGATTTAAACTAAACGCCTGTTGAACTAATAAACCGTTTTCCGGTGTTTCAGCCTAATTTAGGTCTTGGTTTAAATATCGATACGAACTCTTGATTTCGCCCACTCAATACAATTTTTGCAACTGCCTGTTATTGTTAATGAAAATATTTATTTTGATTCATTACATTTTTCACCTCCAGTGATTCAACTTTTGTTTTTGAAAAATCATAACAAGAAATAAAAATAATTTTGTAGATTTTGGCACGTTATAACATAATGACAATTCCACGAAATTTACAGTTTTTAATTTTGGGTACAATATTCCGTTTGAGGAAAACAATGCTAATTAGATCTTGAAAACACGTGTGTATTTCCATTTTCCACTGACCGAAATTGATTCCTACGTTTCGATTTACGACTCTAAGTAAAGTGGAATATAATTAAAATAGAATTGAAACAAGAAGTTTGGAAAAAATTAAAAACCCACTGAAATTTCTTAGAAATTAAATTTTTACAAAATTTTCTTATCAAAAAAATGTTTTATTACCGTAATTTAATTATTACGTAAAATAAAACAACATATTTCTTAAAATGTCCA
Source organism: Nephrotoma appendiculata (assembly GCA_947310385.1). Classification (NCBI taxonomy): domain Eukaryota; kingdom Metazoa; phylum Arthropoda; class Insecta; order Diptera; family Tipulidae; genus Nephrotoma; species Nephrotoma appendiculata. Next base: position 3,922,685 of record OX371224.1, on the reverse strand, counting down.
CAATGTTAACTTTTCATAGATTGAAAAAAAAAAAATCATTCAACAGATCTGTTACACGAATGGAAGCTGTTGCTATAAAATAATATATATCCAGAGGGGATAAAATTACACCACTCTGCACGTACGAGTATACTATATATACACCAAATGACCACACATTATTACAAAATCGTTTCCCAATTACCATGGATCTCATCACCCTAATTTACTCTGGTATTGTTTAACATCGAGTTGATTCACCCCTAAATTTATTTATTTATTTTGTATTTCTAACTTCACCATCGACGTTTGAGTGTTTTTTTTTTGTATATGCGGCACGTCATATAGCAAGCAATCTAACATTTCTCTGTTTTGGTTTATTTTTTTGTATGAAAATATTATAAATTTTACCACGCTCTATGGGGGTGAGTGAATGAGTATCATCTAGATATAAATAATTTGAGTATTATAAAAGGATCTAGAGTCTAAATAAAATTGTATTTTAATGCAAAAACATTAAAATGGATATAGAATTGTACGAGTTTACGTACACGCAGAGAGAAGGCTTATTATTTTTCAATGAGTGTATGTAGTATTTTTCTAACAAATACATTTTGAGTGAAAAACGGTTTTTTTAAACGCGGAGAATTAATTATTGGGTTGGGAAAATGGAGAATAATATGTGAGAGAGTATATATGTAACAACAAACACTAAAATTACACTCATTGGTGTGACGACACTATATTTGAATATGTAGTATAATACTGCTGTGCAGTCGTTGGTTTTTATTTATATTTTTTTTTGAAAAGCGATACGGTGGTGAAAAGCAAACGGAAAAACTTTCATTATCGTAGTTGTTGCTGTTAGTACTGTTTGAGATATTATTTATTTTGTTTGAGTGTTTTCTATGTTTTATTTTCATTTTTCGGTTTCTTTATACACATAACAAAATTTCATCCCTCTGTACTTACGTAGACGTACTCGTATAACACAAAAAAATAAAAACACAATGTTTTCAGTCAGTCATTTGACTGCGATGTGATAACACATACAGAATAAGCGATCGTAGCCGATTTTTTATTTCATTTAATTTTTTCAAATATTTGAAAAGTGGATTTTAAATTTAAAGAGAGTTATTTAACGGATAAAAAATATTTTGCATGCTTACATTGATTAGTTTCAAAAATTGTGGTGAATAAAAATTATATATTTTTTTTTTGATTATTTGTGAAAAGTGAAAACTACAGCTACTAATTATTTAATTAATAAATCGACAATTATGAATATACGAGTACTTCAATAAAAAGGAATTATGTGTATTATATTTAATTGAATTGTAATTAAATGAAAGTGGATAAAAATTATAAAATAAAATTTGCGGTTAATATTAAATAAATTTAAAAAATTATACTGTATTTCCGTTAATATTTAATTTATTTATTATTGTGAATATTATAATATATTCAAAGTGTTTTTTTTATTTAATTAAATTATTAAAGATTAAAAATAATTTGCAAATATGTTTTTGATAAAAAGTGAACTTTATTTCATTAAGCTAATCGGATTATTATCAGGATTTGTGTTACTCACTAATATAAAATTAGGTATTTAATTCATTAATTATATTTATTTTATGAATTTTAAATACATTTTTTTTTGTGTGTCGGCAAATAGCGCTTGTAGGTTATATACCACCGATTCTTTCAGAACATTTTTTTTGGTTTCTGTTTGGTTGTTTGTTTAAGTCGGCAAGTGAATGAATTGAAATATTTTCCACGGAAATAACGAGGAAAATTTAATAAGTTTATTATCATAATATAATTAATTATCATCACAATGTTTTATTATCCAAAGTGGTTTTGTTTTTCGGTTTAAATTTGAAAGCAAATTATTCGCTACGGTGGTATTGTTTTTCCAAAATGTTTTTGGCACAGCGGGAGCTTGATGCTACAATCTAATTTATGTATGTGCTATTTTGTTTATATGGATACGATTTATAATTAAATACAAAGAGAACAATATATGGATGGATCAAAAACAAGATTATTTAATTTGCTGAATATTTATAAACATACCAATTGATAACGACTTCTTAGAATTCTGTTCAAACGTGACACTCCCTCGCTTATGCGTTATAAATTGGGAATGAACAAATACAAAATTAACGAGACTTATTTTGTTTTTGTCTACTTCGGATTTCCTGTTGTTCCTTTTCCAGTTTTTTTTTGTATAAATGACATTTTATTTAAAAAAATATTATTAATTATCTTTGAAATTATATTAATTAGGATCATCAAATTCCTTGAATTATAAATTGAGACTCTATTAAAATTTTATAATTAACAAAAAATGGTTATCTTTTAGAAAAGAAACTCACTCAGAATTCGCTTAGAAAATTAATTACGTTAATTTTTATTGAATTCTGCAATTGTCTCGTTAAGTCAATTTTCATCAATAGCTTACCTTACAATCAAAACTCTTTAATTTTCCCGTAAACTCTCCGGTCACATTGTTGGGCTTATCCGAATACTTCCATCCTTCCGTCAATAATATTTTTCCGCAGTGTTTCGCCCATACCAAAGGGACCAGTATTGATGACTAAATGAAATTAGTTGTGTTAGGCCTCATTCTGAGTTATCTATATACATTTAAATAAGTTTTCTTCAGGACCACAAAACTTCATCTTGTCTTAACCGATTTAAGGGAAATGAGAAGCTTAATGAAATGTAGTTTTGAAATAATGATTGTGAAAAATAGTCGTTTCTCCGACACTGTTTACAGCGTGGATTTCAAAATCTTGCTTTAATAATAAAAATCTAGTGAGGTTCGGATATGCTGTGACGAACAGCCACATTTCAAAATTCAAACCAATAATATCTTGGTAACCTGCATTTCATACTTCCTTAATTTTGATATTTCGTCGTTTTTCGCGTCGAAAATTATATTCTATAGTTTTCTCTTTTTTAACGCCATTTTTTAATTCCGGATTTTCGTAGAAATCGACTAACCAGAAGAGGTAGTTACGTAAGAATATTTTAAAGCTTTAAAAAAAACATAAATAAATTTTCTGTTTTTTGAAGCTATATTGATGTTAAGCAATTCTTTTAGTTTTGTTCATAATCGTTTTTGTCCTTTTTTAAATTTTAAAATATTATTTGTAAAACTCACAATAAATACACAATTTACCGATTCGCCAGTTGGAATCTCTGTAAAAAGCTTTGGTGTGAATTTTCACGTAGCTATATAAATTAGCTTGACTTTAGAAAAGTAGCATACATTTTGTACATCGTAGCGTCAGTATTATATTGGCGTAAATGATTTCTGGCATAATCCAATTCCCAAAATGTGACGTGGTCTTCGATGTCGTATAAAGTACCGTTATGTAGGGGGCTTCATAAAAAAGCAAACATTTAAGAGAAATTTTACATACGTTTTCAATTTTAAGCAAACATTCAGGGAAGTTTTAAAAATGTTGTGTTTTTAGGTGAAATTTCGAAGAACTTTAGGTGGCATAGACGTTTAGTACACGAGTTGGCATTAATGTATATTTTTATATTTACAAAATATACTTTTAGGAGAATACATAAGCACTATACAGTACAAAGCTGATAAATAAACCAGAGTGCGAAACGGTTAACTAAAACTTCATGTACATTTGTGGTGTTTACGTTTAGTTACAGTGCAAAGCTGATAGCTAGAACACATTGCAAAGCTGATAACTGCAACTTTATGCAGATCATATGTAACTTGCAAGGCTTTTGACCAATTGTTGCTTTATAATATAATCACCTGCATTATGAACTTCCTAATTATTTTGGATGATTTAATGTTAGTAGCTTACAATAAACACGTTTGTGAGCTGTTTACTAAAGGGTCTCATCACGGAAATTTGTCTATAATTTTATCAACCCAAAACCAGGATAATTATGCTCGTGATATATCTCTAAATTGTAAATAATTAGTTTTCTTAAGGATCCTAGAGATCAATCCCAAATTACTCCACCAGTTTGTCACTTGCAGTGAGTCTATTCATTATGCAATGGCAAACCAAACTTATCAAACATCAATTGTCAGCCGTCAAATCGGATCTCTCTGAAAAAGTGTTGTTAACTTACAGTTCTTTACCTCGAAATGAAACATTTTAATAAGTTGTTTTATTCTTTTTTGCTCATTTTTTCTCGCGTGCATACATGAAATTGTGGATTACCTTTGGTGAATTAGAAAGTATTAGAAATATTTAAAAAAAAGTGCTGTGGGAAAACCTTAACAGAATTAAAGGAACTCATATTGTCTTGAAGATAATTTCTGAAGCAGTAACATTACCTGAATTTAAAAATTGATTAAATGAAAATGAACATATAATTAGGCCACAGATGAGTTTTAAAGGTATTAATCATGATTTGTATACACAATTGCTTAACAAAGTGTCTCTAACAAAGATGATAAGTGATTTATAATACCAAATTCTCTAACAACTTTAGCATGGGATAACAATAAAATTTACGAATTCTAAGAAATTTAATTTAAAATAATAAACAAATTAGATTTAATTTTATTTTTATGATATTTAAATAACGTTTCTTAGAAACAATAAAATTATTATTGTAAAATATTGTTGTTCTTATCTGTTCTTATCTTGCGAACTGCCAAACTGCATTAAGGCTCAATTAATAAATTTGCACTTATTTAATAATCTTAATCGATAAATGATTTTTGAATTTGCCGTTTCTAGAAAGTTTTTTTTTGTTCTGAATGGTATAATGTTCCTCGTGAATGACTACTATATTCTTTAAAACGGATTGCAAACTCATCAAAAATTGTTGAACAATTTTTGTCTCTGTTGTGACTTTCACCTCACTTCGTTGATTTTTAATAAATCATACATTTTTCACATAGGCATATGTTTATTTTTAATAAAATAAATATTTTTATTGAAAATGTCTTTTAAGAAATAATGGAGATCCAACCTCTCCCGATTATAGAGTTTTATCTTTCTCCACCTGTTGAAGAGCATATGGACTGATGAAGAGCATATAAAAGTATGATAGCGTCCTGACCACCAATTTTCGTGCGCAATATTTTATCTGACTTAAGGATTTGACTGTGACGTAGAATATTAAGTTCTAAATATTCTAAATACACCAATAGTTCGATATGTTTTTGAGTTTTGTAGCAAAATTGATTGTAAAAAACACTCTATTTGGCCATACTCTCTTATTTCAACAATAACTTTCTGTGTTTTGAATGTAACGAAATGAAATTAGTTTAATTCGTAACTTTGTAAATGGAATCTTTAAAGATTAGAAATATTTGGAGTTTTCATCAACATACTCAATATAAAATAGATTGAATAATGCTATGCACTCTCCTCTAATACTTTAGATATCGGAATTTGTGATAAAACTGAATATAAAAACTCCTGATAGCTTTCGTAGCTCAAATATTTTAGCGTTATATTCTTTGTTTCGGAAACACGGCCCACCAAGTTAATTTTGAAACTGTATTCCGAAGAATATTTTACTAGTTTTTAATAATGTATCTGATGCCAGTCCGCTTCAGAAATTTTATTAAAGTTGATATTTTTATTCTTGTTACATACCTTGTCAAAAAGATATAAATCTCGTTTTACCGAGTTTATCTTCTGAAGTAATTTTAATTCTATATTGTGTTTCACCTTCTACTTTAACTGTAATTTTGTCAGGTTGGATTTAACGGGAACATTATCGAAATTATCAGGAATATTTCTCATCACCTCAACCTTATAGAACCTTATCAATTTTTTTAATACCATTAAGCAAAACAAATGTAGTTTTTCATCAATACAAGGGTTGTTGAAACATTCTGTAGAAATAGTATACTTTAAACACATAACTCGTATTTATAGTTTCTCCATAAATTTTTGAATTTATCTATCGCTTTTATCGGATTGACAATATGAATCAAACTATAATAGACGATTATAAAAGCATGAGTCACTTTACATTTATATCACTTTAAACTATTTAAATAATTTATTATCTTGTTTTTATTTTATTTAAATGTTAAAGTCTTTTACTATATATTGTTTTTTGTTTATTTTCAATTTTTTTGCCAGTAATATTATGATAATCAAAAAATAATAAAAACAACAACCACACATCGAAATGAGTATTAATTGATCTTGAACTTGAACTTTTTGTATATATCATTATTAGTTTTTCTGTAAATTAATCTTTTTATACCTACGTCATCACGCAACAGATTATTTTCTACAGCAACAATGTGATTGTTGCTCAAATTGCTTGCAAGTTACGTATAATTTGCATAAATTTCAGTATTCGGCTTTGTAATTTAGTTATCAGCTTTATACTGTATAGCGATTATGTATACTTCTAAAACTATTTTGTAAATATCAAAGATGTCTAAATAGATGCTAACTGATGTACTAAACGTATATACTACCTAAAAGTATACGAAATTTTACCTAAATGAACAATATTTTTGATACTCCTCTTGAATGTTTGCATAAAATGTGAAAATTATGTGTAAAAATATGCTAAATTTTAGAAATGTCTCCTAAATGTTTGCTTTTTATCATTACTCCTACATAATGGTATTTTATACGATGTCAAAGACTAGGTCACCTTTTGGGATTGGGATATGTCAGAACGAACAAAAAACATGTACTTACGTTTTATGGTTCCTGAATTACAGAGACTTTTCTGGTAATAGTCTGATTTTGCAGATTTTATTTCCCTGGGATAAAATTTAATCTCAATTTTTATTAGTGGCAAATTAAATATGTATTAATCATAGTGAATACCATTGTCCGACTTTCGTTTCCGGTTTGTTACCGACAACCATCGGTCTCGGCCGGCAGCTCACAGTTTGGATCATCATAAAGTAGGGTAGACTCTTTAGCTTAAATTTCTATAACCAGTTAAATGCAGTACTTCCCCTAGAACTACGGAAACTTGTAGGTAAAGATGTCTTAGGAATTCACATTTAAATTAACTATTAAATGTTACGTACGTAACACGTAAAATCACAACGGGAACCGTAATTGGCATCTGTTTAAAATATATATGACGTGTAAAATAAGGACTTACTCGAAAGCAGATTCCACTAGAATTTCAAAATCAAGTTGGATTTCCTAATTACCCAGAAATAAATTACCAGAACGAAGAAGCATTATTAGTAAATAGTAACCAGGAGCCAATTATGAAACAAATCCGAAATGCTATTTTTCTCATAGTAATTGGTTCTTTTATCTATCTAATATGTCGTTTTTTTTGTTAATATGTTAGGTCTGTATTTATCAGCATGTATTTATATAATTTTATCTTAAATAAAGGTGCGTGTTTCATTTATGGAGAAAAAAAAAATGTTTAAATAAATGTTCACAAGGTAATTTTTTTGTAAGTTCTTAAATGTATATGCTATCTACGTTTATGATGGCTATCAGGTTGTTTATCGTATGTCCGAAGATTTTACGTAATATTCATTGTATCGCACAACTTTCAAAAGTAAACAACAAATCAGAACACTTTGGACTTACGACAGCATAATATTGAGGCGACGATATACGTTCACTCACATATGTACACACCCAGTTTTCGAAAACCACATTTTCTGACTTTGTTGTCACAGAAATGTAGAAATTTCACATGATTATGGCTTTGGAGATGGTCCAAAATGTTCATTGTAGTCGTCAGCAATTTGATCGTTATGGTCAGAATTATTGCGAAATTGAGTTGGGATGTTGGTAATGATGTAAACATTTAAGAATAGGCACCGCACATTTCTTTGAATATTTTTACTAATCTTGCTTTGGCTTTGGCCCAGCCAAGTTATTGAAATCTTGATAAAAAAACATTTGCCTTGTTCAAAACAATGTTTCTCGACGATTTGCAGGTCCCTGTTGCCAGAAAAGAAAATTAAAGTTGGTCCGTCCTTCGGGATCTCACGAACGGCTTATGCGATTCGAATTTTTTTTTTGTCAATTTACTTTTATTTTTAATTCGGATAATTGAAAAGCTTTTGCGATCTCTACCTTATCGAGGCATCAGCCCTAGGAAATCACCCAAAATACCAACCAATACGATATTGCTTTACATTTTTTCCCGTATTGTTTAGTATAACGTTTGAAAGATCTTGGGTCTGACATCAATTTCAATACAATTTTAGTTGATAAATCCACCGTTTTTGCGATGGTAGCTAATTTTTCGTTTTTTAAAGAATATATACCTGTTGAAAATTGTTGAAATGGTCTTGAAGATTGCTGTAAATTTTTTTGAACATTTTAGTACTCAAAACTGCTGTTGTAGTGCTGGAAGCATTTACAATTTTTCTCATTCACATAATATAATCATTTAACATATCTTTTGAAAGATCTTCGTAAAGCAAAAATTTTGTTATTATCGCTTTAGTTGATAAATCCACCGTTTTTGCAATGGTAGCTAATTATTGATTTATTATAAACCAGATAAGTGTTGACATGTTAATGAAAATGTCTTAATACTGAAAGCAGTTACATTTAGCTCATTTCAATAAAATCATATGACATATAAATCATTCGTTGTTGAAAAGTCTTGGAAAAACAAGAATTTTTGTACCAGCAATTTAGTTCACAAATTTTCGGTTTTCTTTTTTAATGTGAATTTTCGGTGTTGCAATGGTAATTATATTTTTTGAAGACGTTTATTCACATACACTCAGTTCCAAAAAAAGCCGCACGTAAAAATTAACTATAAATTTGATTTCAATGGTTAATTTTCACTGAAGTATCGATGTTTTTTGTCCTGACATAGAAATTATTATGTGTTTATACATTTTTAATTTTTTATTAAAGTTCCAAAATTCATTTTTTTTTTTAATATTTAATTTATTAAATAAATTTGAGAAATATTTAAATATAATGACTTGTATTTCAAATAAAAATTTTTAAAGGTCCATAATTAACTGGTCTAATATTTTGTTGGTCTACATCGGGTCTTTTTCACCGATTTAGTTCGATTTTTCATAGAGTGGTACAACATTTTTAAATAGTTTTCGGATATTTGATTATTCCAGACGTCCAGAATATTCTGATTCAGCTGAACTATTGTTTACGGCCATTTTTGCGCAACATATTTGCCCATTATTTGCCAAACATTTTCGATCGGGTTGAGATCTGGCCTGTTTCCCAGCCATAATATTCAATTAATTCCCAACCTGTGTTTCAAATCTATTACCTAAAACATTATAAACACTTTTTAAACAATATTTCGATGAAATTTTCTAAATTATACTTACTGCGCGGGCTCTGTGACATGGGGCGGAATCATCTTGAAAGATGACATTTGGCTCGAAACTGTAAAGTTATTCAATAGTAGGTACTACCACGTCAATTATTATTTTTTTGTACTTTTCGGCATTAATTGTACCTTCAACCATTAAAATTGATCCTACACCATGATAGGTAATACACCCCAATACCATAACAGTCGGAGAATATTTCACTGTATGTAAAATGGATGAGTGCGAATATCTTTCGCCTTTTCTACGTTGTACCCTACAGCCCCCATCGGTTCCTATCAAGTTAATTTTTTTCTCGTCAGAGAAAATATCCTGTTTCCAAATATTTTCGTCCCAATTTTTGTGGTATTTTGCCCATTTTAACCGATTTTGTCACATTTTTTTTTATTAAAAAGTGGATTTTTACCGTTCGGCTGCTGATAAATCATCTCTCTTTCAACCTTCTTCTTACCGTACTTACACTGATTTCAGTTTGGGAACCGGTATTCATTTCTTTTGCAATATCAGCGACTGTTTGGAAGCGATTCCGCAAACAAATATATTTTATGGCATTGTCCAGGCGTAAGTTTGTGATTCTCCAACGGCCACTGCCAACCTCTCTTTTCAAAGTCTCCGATGTTTGATATTTTTTTATAAAACGTTTCCCCGACGATTCATTGCAATGAATCAAACGTGAAACCTCGTAATTTGATTTATTTTCCACCTTCAGTCTAATTATTTTTAATTTTTGGACTTCAGTAAACACCATATTTGCAAACCAATTATTTACATATACTACCGTTTTAATTCAATTACGCGAAACAACTAATATTTTCTATGCAACAAAGGTGTTTTTTTTTGGTAAAATGAAATGTAATGGTAATTTTAAACCAAGTGTTCACGTCGATTTTTTTGTCTAAATTTCCAACTAACCAAATTGATGGTTAGTTCATACCAATCGTTCAAAGATGGCACAAAAGAAATCGCATCTGATGTTTAACTAAAATCTGCTAATAAACTTAACATTCTACGAAACATTTCTAATCGGTAATTGATAAATCAGAACTAAGTTTGCAGTTTGACCTAAATATCGGATAGATTTCGGTTTATAAATATTAGAGACATGTAACAATACCTGGGTGAACTAACGATCAATTTAGTTTGTCGGAAATTCAGACAAAAAATTCGGCGTCAGGCACACAGCATGAGTGTAGATAATTTCTTACGAAGTTTTAAGCAAATCAGAACAGCTTTAATTTTTCGATTAATTGTGTTTTATGAAAAACTGACCAGTTTAGTTTAATTTTCAAAATCAATGATATTCGTACTAGTACATTTAGAGTATGTTTTCCTCAATGTTTCCCAATTATCAGTGAAATTTTCGGTTTTCTCTTGGGATTTCAGCCGCTAGGACTTTTTTATACAACGCAATTATTGTTGTAAATTTAAAAATTGTATTGCAGTAATACAAATATAGAGTACATAGTATATTTGCAAATAAAGAAAAAGGTCCTATGAAAGCTGCCACATCCGGTGGGCCTGGAATTCGGCTATGATAATTCACTACTTCAAACGGCTTAAATCTTGAATAGATCAACTCTAAATTAATCTACCGAAAAATTGTCATAATTTTCTATTTCCATAAGATTTCTAAGATTAAGTGTTTTCATGGGGTGGTTTAAAACATATAGTGAAGTATCTTAGACATCTCTAGGTTTGATGAGTTCCTTCCTATTAAACACAATTCCTTCATACTCACTTTATTATTACTTAAAAATTATTTATTGAGCCAATAATAACCATTTTAATAAAGTTTTTTTATCGTTTAGGGCTCGTTTTTTATTTTAAATGAAATAAAACAATTTAATAACTGTGCTTTCGATGTCTCATCGATAATTAGCCGAACGAAATTTTAGGACAATATCAATTTTAGAGATGCTTTATATTAAATCTAGCATTAAGTTCTTTAAATATAAATAATGATTGCGCTTACATTGGCAATTGCTACAATTATTTTGTTTAATTTATTTTTTTGCCTTCTTTATTTCATTGCTTAATTTATATAATATACAATTTTCATTGATATTTTTTAATATTATTAAAATCATATTCATATTTCATATAGATATGAATGATGATAGATGGAGTAAGTTGTGAAATATTGATGAAGATATAACTGCTCATAAAAGCCACACGTTGTATTTGTAAGAATCGCATGCCAATTTGCACCGGTACATAGATTAGAACCAAAACAAACCGAAAAGCTTTATGATACGCGCCCAACCTTGCAACTTACAGAAACAATTTTTATTTATCTCATCCGCACTAGATTTTGCTTACTGTTCAGGAAGTCGAATAATATACGAATTTTTAGACTGACGCTTCAATCTCAGTTTGGCTGAGTTTCAGACCAACTTCACATACAAAATGATTACCATACTCCCTCTTAACTTAAGCAATTAATATTATGAATTCGGAAACCCAAATAACCCTCAGCTTACGGATTCATTAGAGTCTGGGAATAATGAAGCGGTTACTTTTTTCACTTTTAATGAAAAGTTAAATTTAATTTTATTCAGTAAGGTTTAATTTTGAGCTGGTTTCCAAACGTTAGTTTATTTTTGAATACTAATCTTAATCTTAATCCATATAATTTGTTAAACATTGTCCAAGTTATATTTATCAAGTTTATACTTCAGTAGTCATTTAAAATTCAAGTAGGATAATAGGGAGTTTTATGTTGGATGTTATGTTGGCCCGAAAATATATTTTATTGATTTTTTAACAACCCCAATTTTGCCATATTCGATTAGAAAATAACTTCTTTGCCAAATTCCAAAACATCTTATAAATTCACGCTATTCATAAAATTAACTTTATTTTTTAAAAATTGTTTAACTCTCATTGTACATCATTCAAGGTCTACTACAAAAAGGATTTGTATAACAAAAACGATGTCTAGTTCATTTCTTTCGTCTAGTGTTACTTACCATACTGTTAACGGAGCGATGTGTTAATTAATTTTTTATATGAAAAAATAAAATATATTTCAAAATTTAATTAGTTTATAGGATTGAAAGTGTGAAAATTCAGCCCAAAATAAATACTGAATCTAAATTAGTATTTCCGAATCCAATTATCAATCTACCAAAATAGCAAAGCTCTCACCTACTCAGTAAACACACAGTCGCTGCGAATTACAATTGAATTTAATTAAAATATTATTGTGCTTCAATTAAAATATAAATTGATCATCATCCCACCCCAGACTCCCGTATTCTGTACATAAAACATATATTTCAACAGCAATTTAAAATATTAATCCCAAAAAAAAATAATTAATTTAATTTAGATTTCTTAGAAATCCTCATGAATAATAATGAACAAAGAGACAATATAATAAACTTGAAAGTTATGTACGAAATATGCTTTTCAAATAAATTTCAATTATGTAAATCATTCGCACCTAATTAATTACAATTCAATAACATTTTTGTTGATTCATCGTTGTATATTCTTACAAACTGTCATCATTAATCAATTTGATTCAAACAATCAATTTAGATCTACATTTATAAGAAGAATATTCAATGCTCTATCTTATGTATATATCTATTGTCTTATGTACGTATCCTTTTCAACTCTTAATATAAAACTAATAAGCTTATCATTTGTAGTGTGATATGAGAATACAACTTTGATAAGGTTAATTTGATGCTAAGGAATGACATTTACATTTTCAAAACAAACAGGCAACCGTAATTTTGTATACCTCTAACATGTTCATTCTTATTTCGATTGACCTAAATTTTGTCTAGAATAGACCGAAGTTGTCCGACATGACGTACATGCCGTATGTGTATAAGAATGACTAATTCATGATTATGTATTCTGCGTCAATAATTAAATATCGTTGGTTTTGTGTACACGTACAGTAAACAGTGTCTTATGTATGTACAAATTCTTATTCCACATAATATAATTTATGTAAATCGAAACATTAAGTTTGATGTATTAGTACGTCGACCATGTAGCAAAATACTTCTCCTAGAGAATACAGAGCTAATTTAGGTCTGGATTTTTATTACAGATATTTTTTTAATTAAATTCATGTTTTGTCCGAAAATAAAGGATCGATGAACGGACCCCTTGGTAAGGTATATTATTTTATGTACTATATGGCTTTCACAATGCACCTTTTTATTATCCCAAGTTCGCGGAAAGTTAAAAATTTCCTTTTATTTGAGACTGATGAACATTTTCAACCAACAATTCAAAGTTCTTTACTAAATTAAAATTATTGTTGAACCTTATTTAAAAATTAAATTCTATTTATTCATTTATACAATTTTAATTTACCGTACCCAGCATTAGGTATACATGGAATTTTTCTATTAAATAAGTGGGGGCGGGGCGATAAAGGAAAATCATGCTAATTTTCATGTTATCACTTCAAACTTGAACTTCTACATTTTATGTCAATCTTTTTAGTAGTTCCCGTGTAAATTCCTCAAATCTACCTGTCCAGATAGAATGTAAAAGATTGCCACTTCTAGTTGCTGCTTCCTTCCTAAGAAATATCTGGATTCTGCTTCTTAAATGATCACAGGTACACTTTATAATGCAGAACAGACTATTTTCAGATCTAACTTAGAATTTGTTGTATTTTTAAACCAAAAAGTCATGGTGGGCATATGTTGGTTATGGTGAACACCCGTTTCGTTTAATCATGTTTTTGTGGAAGATTTATCTCATTGGGCAAACCAGGGCCTTAACTATTCAATTCGATGTTCATTTTCAAACACTATCGTTTTCCTATAGCAGACAAAAGAAGAAAAAAGAAAAATGTTTGAAATTTTTACTATCCGTTTCTCTTTTATTTCTACGCTTGCTATAGGACAACGATAGCCGTTGAAACTGAACGTCGAATTCAATAGTTGCAGCTAATAAATCGATAATGTATGAACGATGATCAGCACCCGAAGTATTTGATCAACACAAGACAGCATTGAAGCCTAAATATATAGGCTGTGGAATAACAATATACGAAATGTTGTTAGAATGCAAACAATTTGAATTGAAATGGATTACAAATGTTACGTTCCTCATCGCTAAAAAATTGCATAACTTGTTCTAGATGTAGACAGTAATAAAAGCTATTAAACTTTACATTACTTGTGTACAATCGCTTTCGTAATTTGTTAGAATTGTATCCCGCATAAAAAAATTAAAAACGGGAATTCTCGGCAGCAACCACCTCTTGCTCGAATTCAATTGTATCCTTTTATATTGACTTCTAAGCGTTCAATGCGATTTGGTTGCTTTAAGTTGTAAAGGAGCGGGCTCGTCTTTAATTTTTTCGATATCGGTATCGAGTTGATAGATGGAACACTTCCAAACCGATCACAGATGTTAAACATTATATTTTACTGTTTTATTCACCATATAAGTCATATTCTTGAATACGTGTTCAAATGGAAAATCTGAAGCAAAAAACAGTTTCGATTTTTAGCTGGCTACACAATTTTATTTCCAACATTTCATACTCTCCTATAACCATCTACGATTGAATGACTGATGGATTTTTGGCTGGTGAATAATTTGTAATTTTTTTTTACAAAATCTTCCTAATGGTTTTTCTTACATATAAAAAAATTCGGGGTCCTCCTGACACCGAATCGGTTTAAAATAGTATCTCACCGGTAGGGACCGGAGCATATATTTTGATGCTAATTCAATAAAAAATAATAGGCGTACCCTCTGGATAAAGTTATTACACCCTCGTCGTTTATTGCACATTTTCGGTTAATTTTCGTTCTTGTAATTGGTTAAGCAAAACATTTTGTGTAAATCGCATCATAGAAATTAAATCTATCACCCATCAGAGGCTAGATTTTATAAAGTTGGTAACTAACTATCTGCCCCGGTTTCGCACTATTCATCAGGCCAAACTCCAAAAATAAAATTGAATAACTTTTGCTTTTTATGTACGATAAACATTCTACTCTAGCGAATTATATAAATTAAAAAAATTTGAAGGATGTGCAATGTATACTCTAGAAACTCATGAATGATTTCGGATTGCAAAAACTTAATTAAGTTTTGGAGTAAGTTTTCGTCTACACCGAAGAGTGTTAATCACTATTACGACAAAAATAAATCATTTTTCCGGATACAATAGAAATCACACCACATAGTTTTTTTGTGTGTAGATATTTGGTCGAAATTTTAAATTATTGTTTGTTCTAAAATTGATACCAATCCTGTGGGAAAATTGAGTGCAGCTACATGAATTAGACTTAATGGTGCTTGCGCTACGATTATTGGTAAATCAAACTCAAGAATAAACTTATTTAAGAATAAACTCAAGAATAAACTTATTTTTGATTTAGCAAGAATAAACGTATTATAGAAATTTCTATTTCATTGGTTTTTGGCTTTATGTAGCTCATACACCAGCATAAGCTTTAAGAAATGTCAAGTGGATGCGGTAGCTTTACTAGTAGCGCTAAAGATTTTATGTACGCGTCTGTAATCGCGTAAAGAAACAATCAATATTGTGAGGTTTCCAGATGTTCCATCTACTCAATGGTAATACACTCAAACTATATTCGTGTTCATCCATATCGTGGCTATGTAAAATATGTAATTACGAATAAGACAATTTGTCGGTAAACTTATTCAAATTGTGATTATTTAAAACATTAGAACAATAATTCCAATAATTTTTGTGTTTGTCAATTTAAAATTTCTACAACTTTGTGGCAGATTTTGTTTTGCTTTTTCATTGCCCTGCTCTTCCGAATAGATGTTATTTAAAATTAATTTTAAGAATTAATTGCCACTAGCTTCTTCATAATAACGAACATATTTTTTGACCGGAATAAATCGAGTGCTTAATTTATAGCCACTAATTTCAAAACTGGAGAAGCGATTTAAATTAATTAGGAGCAAGACTTGACTATCAATGCTTCATCCATGTTAACAATTTGGGTCTCTATTGAAATAAATACAATTTAAGGTTATGTAACAGATGCAACCAAATTAATTGGAATATCCTAATTGAACTTCCCTGTATTAAATCAACGGACAGTTGATTAACGTCAAACTTCAGAAAATTTAAATGTCTTACCGAATTATGATTGTTCACTAATATCTGAATATCCATAGATTCACGAATCTCGATAGATTTTATCAATAGTTTCACGATCTCACGAATTAATAAATTTTTTGTTTTATATTCTTTGATCGGGTAATAATGATTGTTAGCACTGCCACCAACCATTGCTTTAAAAATATTTTCCATCCTTGCCAAATTATACGGCATCATATACATGCAAAATATAAAATATAATATTTCCGAAAAATCCGCATATCTGTCGATTTTATTAATCAGTCGATGTAGATTTGCTATTACTGGTGCCCTAATCTTGAAATCGGTAGAAATTTTAGCATTCGCAATATTTTTTTTCTTTATAAAAACAAAACTCTAAAACTGTAAATAGGAAATCGATATTAAGGTGCTCCAAAATCCAAACTTTAAGTAGTAGAAGAAATGGTTTATTTATTTGTTGTCGAATGCTAAGTGGAAGTTGGTTAAATAAGGAAGGGGCAGTTACTAGGAAATATTTTCTAAAATGTTCACAAAAAAACTGTGGAAGACTGTTCGTTTCTAATATTGTATCACACATTTGATCTCAATAATCGATGCCCACATCGCAAACAAAATAAACGTAAAACCTTATAAACATATAGATGTTGAAATGGTAAAACTTTAAAACTCAAAAATATTAAAACACATAATACGAATGGGGTACTTCTGAACAATAATGAGAATTTTTAAAGTTGAAAGATAGCCACCACCCCAACACGATAGCGCATATTCAAGCCTAGAGTTAATGCAAGCTTAGTAGAATTTAAGCAACACCGATTTTGGGGCTACTGGTCTTAATAGATATAAAGTTCGTAATGCATTGCTGAGAGACTTTCTTATTTTCGACAAATGCACGGGCTGGAGCAATTAACGGCATTACAAAAACTGGAATGATGCGTTAACGGTGAATGTAAAATACTGCTACCCAAACTAAAATGCATAATCTTAGTTTTGTCATTTAGAATTAGGAATGCAATTTTACAGTAAAACATCAGTTTGTGAGGACCCACTATAACATATAAGCATCGTCTGCAAAAGCAACCATAGTGCCTGCTAAATTAGTACTAAAAATTGAATTTATTTAATTCAAAAATAATAGAGGCCCTAAGACGAAACCTTGAGGAACACTAATGTTTAAAACATAAGGGCTGCTCATAGTTACATTCATCTTAAGAACATGATTACGATTTGTAAGATACGATTAAAACCAATTATTAATATTTCCTCTGAAACCAATTTTAGAAAGCTTATGCATATAAACCATGTCGAAGGCTTTTTTTTATGTCCACAAAAAGCCCAGCGCAAGAGTCAGCATTATTTAGCGATGCATGCACGCCATTTAAAAATTCAATTAAAGCAGACTCAGTGGAAAACCCTTGCGAAAACCGTGCTGATAACAACTTATAATACCATGCTTCTCTAAGAATACCACCATTCTAAATTTAATAATTGTTTCTATTATTTTTAACAGAATTGGTTGTAAAGCAATAGGCCGATAAGTCGCATCGGGAACCATTTTTATGAAGAGATAGTAAGTACAATTGCTGACTTCAACATTTCAGGAACAATACCGGTTCCAAAACAACAATTAAAAATATAGCATAAAGGAGGACATATACAACTAACGGAAATAGGATGAAAAAATAAGATTGCTCAACGTAATCGCCGTAAGCTCTATAGAAATCCGATTATTAAATGGAAGACTAGACTTCAAATTTGAAACAAAATTTCCGAAATAATTGCAGAACTCATTGGCAATATGAGAGGCGTCAGTTAATAGATCATTATTAGATGAATTAACAGAACTATTGTTAGCTTAATATTTTTCCACATAACTTTGGAATCTCCGGAAGAGTTATCAAATCTCTTTTTATAATAGCAACCCGAACAGCAATAGTTTTCTTTTCAACTTTATGACAATAGGCTGTAAAATATTGGTGGAAATGTTGATTGTTTCTAACAAATTTTGCCTTTCTCAATTACAATTTTTTGCGTTTAATCTTGTTTAACAATGCCTCAGAGATCCATGGTTTATTGGGACGATTACTACGTGATTTTTGTGAATATAGGCTAGCTGGAAAAACATCATTCCAAAGCGTTAGAAATACATCAACAGCTGCACACCGATCGTCAATAGCATAAATAGGAGAGAAATTAGCCCTTTTATTAATTTAAAATTGAATTCATCTTGTGAATAACGACTCAGGTTTTCGGTAAGTTCGTCCAAAACAAATACGTAGCATAATTCTTTAGCTCCTTTTGAGTATTTATTGGAAGAACTGCTTCTTGCTCTCTCGTTTGAATTAATCTGTCAATGCTCGACGTGAGTCTGTAAATAAAATTATAATAATTAAGTATGTTTAATTAATTTACTTGAATATTACTACTTTAACTTACAAACGCATAACTTGACGCGTTGGACATGGTTGACCCGTCCGTCCATTCATTCCAAAATTTTCTTTCGCCATATTTCAAATAAAAACAAATACAACTAATTATGCAACTTCAAAAATTTAGCTTACTTTTATCGTACCTGCAGATAAAAAAGCAGTGAAAAATGTGTACAGTTAAACAGAGACATCTATGTTTTAATACGAAACATACAAATTTCACCCCCCTAACTGCGTACTGCACAGTACAATTTAGCAGCGAAATTTTCATTTTCGTTTTCGCTTGTGCCATTTTTGTATGAAAAATTTCATTTCACGTCAGCTGCATACTAGGCTTAAGGGAAAAATTCCGTGTTGGTAATTCGATTCGGAATTATTCCCTTAGTGGGGAAATAAATAACAGAAAACTTGCAAACAAATTTGGAAAAACGATTAAAGTAGCTCGCGAAAAATTCTAATATAGAAAATTTCAAAGCAAATTGTATTCCGATTGGGGAAATTTCTACAGAATTCAAGAATAGGAAATTCTTAATATTACCATTGTGTTTATAATTATATAGAGAAATCATGAGCTTAAAAAATATTACAATATCACCTCACCAGGCGCGCGATACTCAATATAAATGTATAATGTAGAGGAAAAAAATTCGTAGGAAATTTTTGTTATATGGAGAGGTATCTATTGAGGTGTAATATTGTACTTTCTCCATAATTCCACTATTTATTATAAACACAATGATATTACTAAAAAAATGTCGCCTGCTACTTTAATTATTTTTTCAAATTTGTATGCAAGTTCTCTATTATTTATTTACCTACGGAAATTTCCTCCGATTTCAAGAATAGGGCCCCTGGGAGTTAATTCGCGTTCCGTGAAATAATGAAAATTAATTTTTTTTTTCATTAGTAATCGAATAGGTTTGCATTCCCCATAAGAAATTATGATTTCACACAGTAAAATATAAAATTTACGTGCGAATAATTCAAGCTACTAGCTAGATTGCGAATGAAAACAACTTTTCATTTTCATTATTTTACGGAACGCGAATTGACTCGCTGGATGTCATATTAAAACGTAAAAACTACAAACTTTTATTGTCAAACGTCAATTGCAAGTTTTTTAGCGATATTTTTTAGGAAAAGATTAAAGTGATGTAAATTATTTGAAAATATTAAAAATTTACACCGTTAAATATTTTTTTTTAGTTTTAATAAAATTTGTTTGCTGTAAAAAAAAACGAAGCGAACCAACAAGTTCTAAATGGTAGCTTTAAACGACGAAAGTTCAGAAACCTAACTTATTCAAAATATTACATGGACTAAAATTATTTATTTGATTTTTAAGCCAGATACTTGGAAAGATAGAAAGCCATGAAACCGTCACTTCCGTGTGGTAGTGTCCCTCCGCTTCGATCTTATGTATATAGTTTCCGAAAAACTGTCGATCGAAATTTTTTTGGTGTGTATGTCTGTCTACATATTGCCTCTCCTCTACAGAATAAATGGACTTCCTCCGAAAATGGCAGTTTTCCGCTTTGCTATTATTTTGGGAAACAAGTATTGATGAAAAAAAAAACAATTAAGCACTAATTAGAATGTAAATTAGATTTGAAACAAAATTAATCTAAATTAAATTTCTGATATTCGCTCTTTTCACAGAAAATCAACTAACGCAATAATTCAATAAGGGATTTTAAATAAAAGTTTTTGGAAATACAATCATTAAATTATATGACTGATAACACTTATCAAGATTGGCTTGAACGGTATATTTTTCCCCATAACAGTGTTTATCAACACACTAAATTCTTGTTTTCCAATGTTTTGAAATTAGCAAAAGTAGCGTCACTAAAACCACTGTAACTTGTAAACCTGATGATCGAAATGTCATAAACTTTTAAGGTATCATTTCAAGATTTGTATAATTTAATTTTAAAATCATATGGATTGTAAGTTTGTGGCACCATCTATGAGTCAGACAGGGAACTTTTCAGATATGATGTAAAGGGGAGTTTTTGAGTTTTTTTTTAAAGTCATAAAGTTATGATTGTAAAACAAATTTATTGAAATTATAAAAGTTAAAATTTGTCATTTGATTTTTTTTTTATTAAAAACAAATGCTGGAGAAGAATAACTCAAGTACTTATATTCTCGTTAACGTTTGTAAATAGTTTCACGGCAGATTAGATATATTTTTGAATTACGTTTCATTGACTTTGACTTAAAGAATTAGTTATTATTATAATTATTATAAAGAATTGTATAAAAATTCAAATGCTGATTTAATTGGTAGTATGCTATCTATAATCATCAATAAATAAGCAAATAATTGGCAATTTTGTTACCACCGATACTCTTAAGTTTCGTCTAATTTGTCCCTCTCCCCAATCCGCCTACATAATTTCTATTTCTTCAAAATGTTGTTACCAACGAAACGTAAGTTCTTGTAAATCAAAATTAGATTTTTAGCACTAATGCCCATTACATTTTTATAGTCTTTTATATAGCCGCTCATCAAACAATTCCACCTTCCACGCCGCTATATAGTATTAAGTATTTATTTCAGCAATCAGCGCGATAATTTTCAGTATCGACTTTCCTTTCTCGTGTCAAAATTCAATTTCGAAAAGTTTTCTAATGTTTATAAACCCAATTACAATAATTCTCTTATGTAAGTATCGTTGACAATATTCCAAAACGTTTCAAAATAGACTCTTTTGTGTTTTATGCTAATTTCAAATCGTACCTCACCTATAAACAGCCCGATCAATAAATTGAGTTGATTATACCGATTTTGATCCTTGTTTACATTTAGACCATAAATAAATAATCATAATGATATAAATAAAAGCTTTAGTGTTATGATAGTCTAACACGTTCTTTTGATTTGCAAAATACATTTAGCGCTAAGTAAATATAAAACTTATAATGAATGTATCGTATATATATATTTAATGGCACACTGTGCGAAAACGGTCTCGCACGATATGTCGTCGTCTGATGTTAAAGTAATTTTCTTAACTTATCTTTTGTATATCGTATAATTATCCAATCCAACGCCCTAGAAACAATAAACAACCAAGAAGGAAAATAAACTTCTTTTTTTATTATATCAACCATCCATCTCTGCGTAGTAACTTACTTTATGCTATCTTTTGATTTCGCCGAAACATTAAAAACTTTTGTTTGGTTCGTTTTCATGCCCAGCTGGTTACCGAAACTTAGTTTATAAAGTTCTATATCAGCCTAGATTAAGAATTATTATTTATTATCTAGCTGTGTAATAAACCACTTATATTATAAAATTGATAAATAATCTTACTAATATCAAAGTAATTTATCTACATAAATAATTTACAAAGACAATTAAAATTATATATCTTCAATTGCTAATAATTGACGTTTCGACTCTCCAAGTTCAAAGACCTATATACTTATTTTATACACTTACATTAAGTCTGAATAATCGTTAATTTAAATTTTTGTCTTGTTACTTTACGAGTATCGAACATTTGCTGTGTTGACTAAAAATATTTTTTTAAATATATTTTAATTAATTAATTAATAAATAATTTCTTAAGTTGTTTTGTTGTCTTTTCAATAAACATGAGTGTGTCGACAACGAAAAAGATGTATAGGAATGAGTCGGTGGAATAACATTTCGCCTATCGTATCATGTGTTCTGTACATTATTCTTCCGTATAATAGAAAAACTTTATAGTTTAGTCATGTCACGATAGTCGTTTTCTAATATGTAGAACCTCTACATACTTTCTCAAAGTTTGTTATTGCTCATGACTAAGTTATATTTGATGATCTTGCTTGTTTTAATTTATATCGCACATATAAGATGATTCAATAGAATTTATGATGATTTCTCAATTTGTCAGGGCTTCGTGTTGTTTTCGGTATGTGCTCAAATTTGTTTGTTATTTTATGGGCTATTAATTATCATGATTGGTACATATGGCTCCGGTTTAAAATCGCATATCGAGATAGAATTTTGTGCAAGTTTGGTAGGTTAAATTTTTTAGGATTTCCTACTTAAGAGTACTGGAAAACACGAGACATTATTGAGTTTAATTAGTTTGTAAAGAAAATTTCTCGTCTTTGTATTATTCGAGGCTCTACCAGTTACTACTAACAGTCTTAATTCTAACTAATTACCGTTATGATAGATTTATATCATAAATGTAATTAGTTAGAATTAAGAACTGTTCATCTACAAAACCAATAAGCAGTGAGATCGTTAGCCCACCAATTTTTTAATTTAGATTAATTTTTAGTAAGTGTTTCCGTCAACAAACAGATATTAGTTTTACTACGAGGTGAGGCTCTCGTTTAGAGCTTTCGAATGAAAGAAATATTAAATATTGATAATACTTTTTTTGAACTTATATACAAAATATAAAACACAATGCCTTAGCGAATTATTATGTTTCGCTGCACATTTGTTAACCTCTTCGTCTAAATTTATAGTATAACCTAAATAGTCAATACTTTTATTCAAAACTATACACTTCTTCAAATTAAATTCCCACAAATTAAGCGACAATAGGTGGAAAACTTCAATCAATATATCAAAATGTTCTTGGATTGTTACCGCTGCTATCAATAAATCATCAATATATATGACAATCTTATCATTATCTACTAGTTTTAAAAAAAATCTGGTATGTATTTTTGAAAAGCGCTTGGCCCATTTTTTAACCCAAAAGACAGTCTGATATATTCGACCTGTCCCAATGCAGTTACAAAACTTGTATATTTGATCAAATCTCCCGATAATTTAATATGATGAAAACCTTTTCGAAAAATCTAGAAACAACTAAAATATTTCTTATTTCACAATTTCACTAACAAATCTTCTATTATGGGTAGCGGAAAGTTATCTCGTATGGTTAATCGATTTAAACATCGATAATCAACACAAAGGCGATGTTCAGAACTATTTTTCTTCACCATCGCGATTGCTGAACAATATGGTCAATCGCTATAGGTCTAATAATTCCTTTCTGTTGCAAATCTAACAATATTTTTTGAGAGCATCTATTTCTGTGATTGACAATCGAATGACAACCGTTTTACTAATCCTAGAGTACGAAAATATTCTTGTTTGTCCAATTCTGTTTTGTATTCAAAATCAACAGCCGGAACTGAACGGAAGGTTTCTTCGATAATTAACTGAATAACCTATATATTGAAGTTACCGGTGTTTACGTTTATTTATTGTTTGCTAAACAAATGTTTAATATTTCTTTTTCAAAATTATCTTGCTTTTTAAAATTTAACTGATATCCATTTATGATCAATTTAGCATTATTTACTGCCAAAAAATTCTGCCACCACAAAAAAATCAAATTTCTGTAAATTATTTTCAATCAATGTTTGACATTTTACTTTTCCTATTACTACTAATTTACTATTATTTATTGCAATTTAATTTAAATTATTATTTACATTCTCTACTAAATCCAATGGTACAATTTTCTCTCTCACCAGACTTACTGGACTTCCACTATCAACTAATGCATTGAAATTATTTAACTATGGTACTTCGCCACTGTCATTTTCATTGATAAACGCAATTGAAATTGGCATATGTGAAGATGTTATAACTTCCGATTTATCTACACAATGTATTAAGCGCTTACCTTCATCATCTTGTTTCACTTTACTATTTGGACAACTCGATAAAACATGTGTTTTGTCTCTACAATGAAAACACGAGCCCATCATTCTTCTCGGCTTTAAACAATCCTTAGACAAATGGCCTTGCTCCGAACAATTATAACATTTCTTCGTCTGCCTGTATTTAGACGTGTTTTCAGTTTATTTGTGGCCCCACTAATTTATTTTGAGAATTTCCAACTAATTGATCCTCTACCGTCAATCTTGAAGATGCAAATAGAAACTCCTCTTTTGATGCAAAACACTGCAAATGCGCTTGCACTTGCAATGCAATATTATTCAACGATACAATCAATACGTCTTTATCTAACATACGTAGTTTATTGGCTATTATTGATTTATCCACATAATAGGTTAAAAAATCCTCGTCCCACTTCCATTTTCCATTTTTCATCTCTGATTTCGATAATTCTCGATTTGCTCTTTTGAAATATCGAGTTCCTTAACTCGATAGTTTCTTAAAAATTATTGCAATTAGAACAAGTTGGATATCAGGATGTGTTACCTAAACATAAAGTTCCCCTCTCTGTTTGGGTAACACATCCTGATATCCACCTTGCTCTAATTGCGATAATTTTTTTAAAAGCACATCACGTTCCTCTAAAATTTTAATTTTTTTCAATAAACTAATATTGACTTCCTCTGCTCTATATCTATTGATTTTGCCCCCTCAATATCCACTGCATCCAACATATTCGTATAATCCCTGGAACTCGCATTTGTTTCGTTAGCACCATGCGGCTCGACCTCAACAATAGCTTTTAATTTTTCTATAAGCCCACTATCACTTGAGTGAACTGAATCCATTTCCATAATTAATTTTGTTAATTCATTTAACTTCCAATTATTTAAATCTTTTGAATTCATTTTTTTCTCACTATCGATGTAACTAAATAAATTGGATTACTTTACACTACAGTATTTTTATCATTTATACTGTTTATATTGGAGGTTGAACCTAGGTCGAGTCAACTTGTTTCAGTAGTCATAAAATAAATTAAATTACCGACCCATGTTACATGTGGCAATGGTTTATTCCAAATCGAACATTCCTGGAAATAAAGCAAATTGAAAATATTAAACGTGCCACACACTTGATATTGATACGCACAAGTATCAATTTGTTGATTCTTTGTCATGTTTGACGAATAATTAGAAAATCTACCTACATCGTATTGGTTATTTGAATCCAAAATGTCAATTAACACCGTAAATTTTCACGTTCCACCGACTAATAAAATTTTACAATTTGTTTACCGATTTATTGAAAAAACATCTTTTATTTACGTAAACCATTAATAGCATTAATTAAAATTTTTAACAATTTAGGCCCGAAAATTAAATTAAATTACGATGATTTTTAACAATGATTTTAATACTTTAAGTGATTTGATATAACAACTAGTTTACATACAAATCAACATATTTTGCGTAGGCTAAATAAATTTAATTTTTCGTATTGATTTTACTTCAACAAATTGTTTTATTAAATATCATACGTTTGATACCCTGATGCTGATAACAATAAATTCACGGACTTTTCCAGGAAATATGAATGCCGTGAAGAAGAAATCAAAATTTTTTTTTTTGGCTATAACGAACGAAAATATCCCACTCAATCCAATTTATTTCACAATACTCGTATCCACGTAGACCTAGTCCGGTGATTTTTTGTAAACATACCCAAATGTATAAATAAAAATATTTCATGAAGAAAATTCTAATCAAAATGGTAAAAGGAAGTTGTACTTAAAATAAAGCTTTGTGTTTTGTTCTTTTATCGTACTTGTTTTTGTAATTGAAGTTAAAGCCTTCCGCAATTCAAAATCAAAGCAAAAAGAAATTAATTTTATATAAGAAACGGAAATACACATTTTTTACATTTATTCCGGTAAAAGTACTCGTAAATTCAAAATATAAGGACGAGCATGTACAATTTACATATCTAAAACAAATACATAAACGTAAATTGTGGTAAAGTAACAAAAAAAACTTTTTTATTACCAAAATTGTTAAATTTTTTTGTATACTTGATTTGAAGTCGAATGCTATATACTTAAAAAGTTAAAACTATAAACTATTTTAAAAATTTTCGAAACTTTAGTGATAAAAACTTTTCTGTACGACCTGAGATTGATTTTTTCCAATATAAAGTACACACACACAGTGGTTACATAGTTGTGGGTGATACACACTATACATATTGATTACAAACAATTATTTATAGTTGTTTGATTAACAATCAATCATTTATTTGTGTATGGACAAATTATTTTAAATCAGAATCAATTTACGATATACCAAAAAGGATGTGTACATAATTAACGTTGAACGGGGGGCGGGTGCCATACCGTTGTGGGAAATTTGATTCTCAAACCATACAATTTTTCTTTTATTTTTACATTAATTGATTGTCACATTACGTGATATTTTTTGTATTAAGCTGTATATTCAAACTGTAATAAATAACATTTTTAGTTTGATTAAATATTTAAAATTTAATTGAATTAATTTTATACTCGTATGTACATGCATTGTTGATATGGATAAATTATATATGTGCCGTATCATAATAGTGGATAATAGGTAAAAATATTTTATGATTTATGGAGTAGAGGTATACAACACGATTTAACAAAATTGGATAAATTTATGTTTTTTCGTGTTCTATAGCGATGTAACGTCCAATTTATTCGATTAATAGTAGCGCGCTAGACCGACAGATAACAAGTGTTGAAAAATGCATTTATCGGTTTTGTATAATTTTTACTTTTGTAATGTAGGTTAATATGTCTGTGCTGTCATTTGAGACGGCCAAATCCCTTGATGGAATAAAGTGCCAGAGAAAGAGAGAGACAGAGAGTAACAATTACCCACGTTTAGGACTATTTTAATTTCCTTTAACGTATAGTAAAAGAAAGTATATTAAACATTAAAAAATGTGTCCTACAAATTTTTTCAGGTTTATCATTCGCTATATTACCGAATTCAAAAAATGGAGGGGTGAATATGTTGTGGTGAGGTGCTGCGAGCGTGTGTTTATAGCTTCTCTATAGCGCAGACGGATTGCCTGATTGGGGTAAAACTTAAGATTCTTTCATAAATTGAAATAAACCAGTCATGTTCTTTTGAAATGTACATATATCGTTTACGAGAAAAACGACGATAAACTAACGATTCTAAATTAATTTTTCGACAATACCCGTCCAGACCTGTTTTCTAAAATTTAAGCGGAATTGACGATTTTTGACAAGAAACTGTTTTTCAACAAAAACTCGGTCCTGTACAGCACAGATTAACTGATTGGGAAGAAACTTTAAACTTAAACTTTTTGGCTGAAATCATTCCCCGGAAGTGGCAGCTTTTTCGGTTTTGCAAATTCAGACCAATTTTCTAAAGTTTACGCGGGAAATTGCGTGTTTTGGCAACAAACTGGTTTTTAACAAAAATTCGGTGTTTTAACAGCCCAGCCTGGTTGATTAATTGGAATTAACTTAATTCATAAGTTTTTTCCCTAAACTAGGAGATCCCAGTGAATTTTGGCCAACATCGGTTTATCGGGATTGGCAGGGATTCCATTGGAGCGTTTTTTGGGTTTTGCAACAATTTTTAAAAAAATTTCAATTTTTTTCTTGGATTAGCTTATATGTAAATAAAACCTTGTTTATTTAATTTGCCGACGTTTCGAGAAGGATTCTTGTTCGTCTTCAAGGCGTTTTTATATTCAATAATTGTTAAATATAAAAATTGCTTAGAACAATGAATAAAAAGTTTTAATTAAAAGCATGGAAAAGAAAAAAGCACAAAAAATAAATAAGACTTTTTTACACAAAGGATAATCCAGGAAAAAAGATTTCAAATCATGATACAGCCTAATATCCACATAAATTTTGTGAAAAATATTTACGAGACAAACGCTTTTAGAACTAACAAATTCTAAATTAATTTTGCAACGATATCGTTCCGCATCATTTTTCCAAAATTTAAGCGGTATGCCGTTTTTTGAAAAAAAAAAAAAATGTTCTATGAAGACCCACCGAACCATTACCGAAAAATGATTAAAAGCAAAATGATTAAGTTTCAAACAAAATTTGTTCAGATCATTTTACCTCTAAGTCCAGGGGGATTAAGTATTCAGAAATAAGCTTCTTATTTAAAATTTTTCCATTTGATCACTCAATCTTTGCGAAATTTAGTGGAAATCTGAGTATCGGGAGTTTCTGAAATTTAAGCAGTATTAATGATTTTTGATTATATAAGTGAGTTTTACCAAAAGACCGGTAAGCTTAATTATTCGCTATATAAATCAAGTGTGGTGTTTTTGAGATCTTTGTGTATATTCGTGGTAAAATGATGTCGAGTGCTGACCATAACATATTCACCCCCTTTTTCAATTAAAAAAACGCATGTACAAGATTATCCTATTAGATTTTTGATTGAATTAAAAATGTTGGATTACTTTAAACTTGGTAAGACTTGTGCCGAGTTTGACACGCTTCTGAAAAATACTGTTTATTAAGCCAATTAATTGAATGGGGTGATTTGGTTGGTACACAAATCTCCTGTTTCTACGATTATCTCGATTCTGTGGGAGTTTATATTATTTTGTGGACTCCGCATTCCACTATACACAACGTTTCAATATTTCTAAAGATTTTATATGAAGTAAACAGAAACCAAGTATAGAATTCTACTATCATGAAGAATTATACCCAAGCTTTTAAATTCACTGACTGTTTCTATAGCACAGTTATTGAAATTAAAATTGACCATTACAAACAACTTTATTGAGCAATAAGATACCATCCATTATTATTGTGATTGACCGAAATTTTTATATACAAAATTTAGTGTGAGTGGAAAAAACAATTCTTGTCATCATTAATAAATAATCAGGATAATTATAAGGCTTGTGGAATACCCATAATTTGTATCCAAAACAAAACAAACCTATGTAATGTATACTTGATGAAAATGAACACCAATTAAAAGTTTAGACAGAAATGTTTTTTGAGAAATTTTATCAAGCGCTTTTTAAATCGGTTAACACAACGTCCGAGAGTCGCGTCATTGGGAAGTCAGTAAACTGCTTGAGATTAGTTGCGGTTGAACGACATACAAAGCATCCGTGTTAGACATAACTCCAGGAACTTTTTATCAAAGATTAATTTAAGCGGAATTGCAAATGAAAGAATATATCCAGTGGCACTATTCTGGCTTTCCTTGAGAATAGGGAATTGGGAAAAATATTTTCATAGTATTTTTGTCTAAATTTTATTTTTCTGGCCTACTGAGGGAATAAGTTTGGTGGAAATATTTTCGAAACAAAAATGGGGAAATATTTTTCTTAATTAACTTTCTTTTGAAAATTTTTGCACTAAACTTATTCCTTTAGTAGGCCAGAAAAATATAATTTGGACAAAAATGTTATGAAAATATTTTTCCTAATGCCCTATTCTCAGCGAAAGCCAGAAGAATGCCACAGGAGGATAAATATTTTATTCTAAATTACCATAGATAGCTACAAACTTCATGATATTCGGTTTGTAAAAAAGGAAAACCGAAACTGCCGGTATTGACGTTTTGTGAAGTTACACGCTTCCTGTAGCAGTGGGACTTAAAACCGGAGGTGTTATCAAACAAAAACTAATAATTTTACAAGTTACTGACAGTTTCTTTGGATGTACTGGTATTTGGTTTTTTGAACGACTAACTAACCAATACTCTAATGGCACTATATTTTAGTTATTCTCTGGGATCGACTTAAAAATTAAATTGTAATTTTTTTTGGAAGCATAATTAAATTGAATTGAGAATAAATTTTTGTGGCTTTTTTGATATATGGAGACATTGTTCAAAAATGTACATCTAATTTTTTTGCAGTATTCTGTTCTACTGCGAAAAAATTGGAACAATTTAGATGAAATTTAGGTAAAAGCGATATAATTTGTTTTCCCAATTCCTTATTTCCAGGAATTACCAATTTTTTTTTTTTTTTAATATTACAACTGTTACCCAAATATCACGTGTGTGTAAATGTACGCGATCCGCCACACCAATCTCAATATACGTGGAGGTGTTAATAAACCTTCAGCTGTTACAGATTGTCTTACACTTACGAAATTTTTAGTATTTTATCGGGCAGACATTCACTCGTTCAACAACAATGTTGTACTATGCAATAATACGCTATGTGGTGGCTGAGGTGTATGATGTATAGAATCAAAAGGAACATTCACAGTTCATCTTTACTCGGCATGACAAAGTTCTATTACGGCATTATGTGGGGCACTATAATTTTTTTTTCTGCAGTAATTGTCATTGAAGTTCCACAATAAAATAAAACTTGGTTTCGTTGGGGCTAGCAAGCGGGCATCATAAGTTGTGGAGGCCATATAATTTAAAAAAATCAAAGTAGTCGGTTGCATTTAAAAAATGAGTCTACAGGAATTACCGAGTGGTAATTCCACATCAACGTAATGTTGGTTTTCGTGCCATTTTTGAGACGTACATGTGTGCAAACCTCTTTCGAGAAAGGTTGTTCGTTGTTTTTATCATGAAGTCTGATAATTAAACAATTACATTTGTCAGATTTAATTTTGGTCAGGATACTGATGTGACCGGATCTGCTTGGTTTTATTTTATTTAAATAAATGGTGGTTCTAGAACTATCTTGAGGCTTCCGGCATTATTTGAAGTATTTTAGTTTGAAGCTGTAGCACAGGAAGTACGAGTATGTTGCATGTACGTGAAGCATGTTGCTTGCGATTTGCTATTATAATTTCGAATTTGTTCTGAATCAGCAGGACTAGATCATCAGCACATGGTTAATATTCATAAAAAAATTATTTTATTAATTTTTAGCTAGTGCTTCACTCTTCGAAGTAAAATTGGTTTTGTCAAAAGCGCCTTGGATATCAATAAAGGCTCACAGCAATATTTCTTCAAAGTAGAATATCTTCGATGTATGTGTAGAGCTGGATCTGTTGGTTTTCTAGTCTGATACGCATGTTGAGCGTGATAGATATGATCTGATGTTATCGGGAGATTTGTTCCCCACTTTCGATATCAAGATTATTCGTATGTCGCCCCATCTTGGAACGTATTCTAAGCTATAACTGGCCCTGAACAACCTAAAACTACAAAATAATTTCGATCCCATATTATCGAATCCCTAATAATTGGAAACTATATTAGTTAGTGGTGCCATATCATAGCAGCAAAAGGACCTTATACTTAATGCTGATGTTGACATTTGCACAAATAAGTTATAACGCTAAAATAGCTGGCTTTTGGCAGAAATGCTTTACTAATTTTCTTTACTGACGTGCAATAAAAAAAGATTTTTAAATTAATGGTTTGAGCGAAATTGTGTCAAAATTTTTTTAAAAAATGTTAAAAAAGTTTAAAAAATTATTAAATAATTCAAATTTTTTTTTTTGATTATATGTAATGAAAATTATTGTTTAAAAATTTGGAAGCATATCTGCCAAAGCTACAAAATTGCCAACTTTGACAGCGACTTTGGACCACATGAGCTGGAACACTTTTAACTTAATTATTATGCTGACTAAGCAGATGATGTAGATGCATGTAGATTTTACAAAGCAAGCTCCGGTTTCATAAAATAGTAATTAAATTTTTAAATATTTAAATTTAACATTGAGATGTAAACACTTAGTAGACCATCTCCTTGAATATTTAAAGTTAATGTTAATTTTATGATGTTTCACTCTTTAAAAGGTTCAGAAAATGTAAAGAAAAAAATATTTATTTTTCAATTTATTTATGAAATAAATGCCCCAAGGCATATATTTAGGTATTTTATTTATTTTTTATTGAATTAATTAAGCCGATAGGAACTCATTTAATATTCATAAAAGATTTCACTACCAATAAACATAAAATCTGTACCTCTTATCAATATGCAAGGAAACCTATTATCACAAATTTTAATTAGTACTGCTAACAAATAAAATAGTCACGTGCCTGCCCTACTTTTATTATTTTATCCACCCATATAGAACACACATCGACTCGCCACACACATCCTACTCGTACATTCCGCACATAAAACACGTTCAAGGAACATAAACAAATAGCAAAACGAAAACTCTTCGAAAATATTATTTCGGAAGTGTCCATTATTTAAATTCATTAAATTACCATAAAATATTAATTAAAAATATAATAATAATATAAAATACATATTTACATTTATAGTCATTATTATATTTAAAAACAACATAAAATTATTTAAATTTTTATAATCCTCATAAAATATGCCTACCATCGATTCAAACGCATGTTCACTAAAAAAAATTTATTGCAATTTATGTTGGTGCGAGTCGGGTTCGTTGGATAATAGCGCGCCCCATTAAATAATACTTCGCTGCACCAAGCGTTTATCTATTTTTTGGTGGGGTGATTGTAGTTAAATTAAACCCTTTAGAAAAACAATTTTGAACATTATATCCAAATCTACGTTTCATAAGGGTGATATTCAATTATGATTCGTTTATGGATGAGATGAGCAATAAATAAATGGTTTGAAGTCTATGAAAGTCTATAAAAAAATTCGTTTGAGTTTAGAATTTTTGTTGCATAATTTATGCTATGGGCAGGAAGGCAGTATGTATAGCACATAATTACAAAATATCTGGGAACCATCTAAAAATATTTCATTACATTATTTGTTGTTTTTTAATTAGAGTATAGATTATTGTACGAGTAAAAGCGAATGTGCAATTGCACCTAGATACATAACAGACACTCTATGCTTATTGTGAAATTTATTAATTGAACACAATGCCATATACTCGTATATGTATAATATATGACGTAGTAAACATATACAAAACAACATATAGTATATTATTATATTTGTACAGAAAATAAATAATACATAAATATTAAATTCAATTGAGAATTGGAGACAGAATTTAATTGAAAATGATGCAAAAATATTTTATGTTTTTAAAAACCTATTAATGTATTTTGGAATATAAAATTTACAACCGAATGTAGTACTGATATATTCTATAAAATATGCTTCTATTCGGTATCTCTATGTACCATCTATCTGTCTATCTATCTGTGTACATGTTATGTGTTTTAACAAAAATTATACACAAATGACAACTTTTGTAGTGCATATTTTGTTTGTGTACTCGTTGTTCAGTAACCATACGTACTACTCTGCTAAACCGAATGAATTGAACATTAAGTGAATAGTAAATGAATCATTTTGCTTTAATTGGAATACACAAGAAATTTTGCTTTAGTTTTTAAGTTTTAATAAAATTTCTTAATATACGATGGGGTGACGTAAACTTTTCAAAATAACTTGTTCGTCAGTGAGTTAAATGGTAAAGTTTTTCCAAAAAATATTTAAGGAATGTGCAACTCGTTTCGTTAGCAGAAAGCGTTTTCATTTTTAGCATGTGTGTCTTTTATTAGATTTAATATGAATATTGCTGCAGAGAAACTTTAAATTTAAAATTAAACTTTGAATACGATAAATGAGAATTTCGACTAATTACTGCTCACTGGAAAATATTAGTTCTGGTTCAAGAGTTGAGAAAACGGTAAATGATTTTTTTTAATTTCGCTTAATTTCCGCTTAATGCCTAATTTCTACCAAAAACTATACCATACAAGTCACTGTATTGGAAAGGAATTAAATCTATTTTTCGATTGATTTAAGGAATTCAGTATACTAACTTGTCCCTATTATTGTTTTCCTTCCTGTTCCTCTTACTGTTTGACAATAACAATAATATTGCTAATAGAACAAGAAAGTTCAAAATACTCCTGAATACACACTCTTTATAGCCGAACGAATATATTCGAAACGGCCAGGAGAAAATCGACGCGTCTTTAAATTTTCGATCGTTGGGAAGATAAACAAGATTGTGCCCAATTACCAACGCCTTTAGGAAGAAAAAGCGGGAGCAATCGATTTACGAGTAGCACCGATACCAGGATGGGAAATCGTGTGTTGAAAATTTTCTGTTATAACGAGTCTGCGATGTACGAGGGCAAATCAAAAAGTCTTGCAATATCATATGAAAAAAAAGAGTGAGTGAGACAGCAATATTTTTATTTTTCGACATAATCTCCTTTAAGGTTTATACATTTGTCACATCGATCAATTAACTTGCCTAAACCCTCTAAAAAAAAAGATTTCTTTTGCTCCATAAAATATTCATTTACAACAGACTGTACTTCATAGTCACTGGAAAATTTCCGGCCCCTTAGTGTTTTTTTCAAATTGGGAAACAGAAAGTAGTCACTGGGTGCCAAGTCTGGATTTTACGGTGGATGCGGAATTTCCACGAAGCCGCAGTCCTTAAATGCAGCTTGAGCAATATTAGCCTTGTGCACGGGTGCATTGTCGTGAAGAAGCAAGATTTTTTCCTAACTTTCCTTGGCCGTTTTTTCCGGATCGCTTTTTTCAATTTTCGCAAAATCTCTGCGTAATATATGCCTGTGATTGTGGTTTTCGTTGGCATATAATCGATTATCAAAATTCCTTCAGCATCCCAAAAAATTGTTGCCAAAACCTTACCAGCAGACTGTTGAGTTTTGAATTTCTTTGGTGGTGGTTCACTACGTTTAATCCATTGCATCGATTCTTGTTTGGATTCCGGATCCCAGTGATGAAGCCATGTTTCATCGCCTGTTATTATGTTATCCAAGAAATTTTCTGGATCTTCTTTGTACATATCTAAAATCGCCTTTGAAGTTTGAACGCGCATTTTTTTTTGTTCTGCATTCAACAAACGGGGAACCCATCGCGCACTTACTTTCGACATGTGAAGGTGGTCATGTAATATAGTATATGTGGTACCGTATGAAAGAGAAAGTCTCCACGCTAACTGCGGAACAGAAATACGCCGGTCCTCCAATACAATAGATTCGGCCAAAATTACGTTTTCATGGCTAATGGCATCTGCTGGCTGACCCGAGCGGTTGTCGTCTTCTAATGACTCCCGACCACTTTTGAATAATTTTACCCACCTTGTTACTGTGGCATATGATGGTGCAGATTCGCCGTAAACTTTTGATATATAGTTGAATATTTAAATTGCATTTCGTCCATCTTTACAGAAAAATTTAATAACGGCGCGATATTCAATTTCAATCATTTTAAGAAAAATTCAAAACACATGTTACTAAATTGACAAAAACAAACGAACTGTAAAATTTACATCGAAATGTTCTTCTAGAAGTTTCATCGCGATAAAAAATGGTTTTGAAAAATATATTGTTGTCTCACTCACCCTGTTTTTTCATATGATATTGCAAGACTTTTTGATATACCCTCGTATATGGACGATTCGTGCCCGTCGATGTTTTGCAATAGATATTCTGAATTCTAGGTCTGCTTTAATTTGGATCGGCTGTTTTAATTGTCGTTTGGTCGTTCGATTGTGTCATTTCGTTATCGGTCCTCGATGATCGATGTTTGACATTCGAGTGCTTTTTCGAGAATAATGGCTCCCCACAGTTGTTATTGTTTTGTTGTAAAACTGGTTCGAC
Organism: Nephrotoma appendiculata; assembly: GCA_947310385.1. NCBI lineage: Eukaryota > Metazoa > Arthropoda > Insecta > Diptera > Tipulidae > Nephrotoma > Nephrotoma appendiculata. Next base: position 3,886,672 of record OX371224.1, on the reverse strand, counting down.
AGCGGTATCCGATGCGAAGATCTTGATGCTGAACTTAGCATCGTCCAGTGGATGTGCCAATAATTCAATTGTACCCAATTCAGTTATAAGTTTTACAAATGCGACCTCTTGACATTCGCCAAAATTCATTTTTAAAATTTAAACGGGCCAAGAAACGATTTTCGGAATCTTGGGCTTCTTCAGCGGAGTGGCTAAGTGTTCGTGAATTAGTACGGGAGTTTCAGCTAGTTTTTGAATATCGATATTAGTAATTTACCCCACTATCAAACTGTAGAGTACCATTAGGAGAATTTGAAAGAGCGCCGAAAATGCATTTAGAACGAATATTTTTTAGAATATTTAAGCGAAACTCATCGAGTCATGGGGACAGTTGTTCCAAGTCCGTTTGTGTTGTTCTTCGTTTATCGATGCCACGAAAATGTCGTTGATGTAAGTGAACATGAAGGTGAGCGCCGCATTGTGTACATCCCCTGTGGCGACGGAAATTAAATTTTATACTCTTGTTGTAAATCGAATGTAAATCGAATCCATGCAAATCATGTAAAAATTTGGAATATTGTGCACCGGGTAACGATTCAAGGTGTCCGGATTAAGTCATCGATAATCCCTACATGGTCTTCAATCGAGATTTTTCTTTTTAACCATGTGTAAAAGTCAAGAGACGGGAAATGCAAATCTAATTGAAATTGTGGTGAACCATGTTCTTAAATTCGTTACTTGCGTTTTATGGCAAATCGGATCTAGGGTTCGAGGTCGAGAAACAGGTAAATGACCTGTTGTTACGATATAATGTACCACGGAAAGTTTAACGGGTACATTGTAATTGGTTCGGATGTTATTGAAGACAATTCCTTTAGCAGCCGATTATGAAAGCAGGAGGGCCTTTCCTTTTGGTTTTATCGACTAAAAGTGCAACTTGCTAAGGAATCAGTGCCAATGATCGAACGATTCACATCAGCTAGTACGAAAGCTTAAGTGGACGGGCGTTTGAGTCTGATATTAACTTGGAGCAATTTCGTGCCGTAGGTATTGATTGTCATGCCAATGGCGGCTGATAAAACTAGATTGTTGGATTTCAAATCCAAAAATGTTGACGGATTGAAATGTCTGACAGGTAGGATCGAAAGGTCAGCTCTCGTGTCTATTAAAAAATTTGGATTATTTAAAGTATATATTTGAACAGCTGCAGGGTGTGTCATTTAGTAATTTTTTGCTTAATCAGTGTGTCATTTTGATGTTGACGCACGTATTTGCATGGAGAACGACATTGCCGAGGATTATGAAAAAGGGTAGCTTTTTTTTGTTTTGTGTTTTTTTCCTTTGATTAATAGAAAGTATTAATCAAACAATGGATTTATTGTCCTTTTAAGGTCAATTAATACTCTCCTTTTCATTCACGCATATACACCCATTCGCCTACGCCAACAATTACAGTATACCACTTGCACGTTGCAACCACCATGTCAACCTGCTCACTGACATGTAGTTGATGAAGAAAATCCACTTTACTTCCTGCCACTGGTGGGATTCGAACCCAGTACCTCCCGGTCCAAGTGCCGAAGCTTTAACCACTGCGCCACTTGTACGGTTAAACATTTATTTACCTTGTAAAGCCAAGGTGTAATACACTAATTTGTACCAATCGTTCGACATAATGGTCTATGATAGACAAACTCATAGACACATGCTCATCATATCTAACGACTAAGTGGAGCTTGGTGTACGTTTTACGATTTTGCCGCAGATCTACAGCAGAAAAATCACCCGTTAATAATTGTTCGTGCCATTCAATATCAAGAATTCTACGATGAATTATCAAACATTCGAAAGGGGCGACCAGTTAGTCCGAAATCGAAACTTAACGCACATGAAATGTTTTCATAACTATGGATGGCCTACTTAGAGTAGGTGGTCGACTAAGAAATTTTAGTTTAAATTATTCAACACGTCATCCAATAATCTTACCAAGAAGGCATCCTATCAATGTACTAATTATTAAAAAAAAATTACCATCCTTGTTACATGGGGGTACATCATTAGAGCTAAATATGCTTCGTTTAAAGCACTGGATGATAGATGCCAGAAAGAATATTAAAGATTACATTAAAAACTGCACAAGATGTATTCGATTTGCCGGCAGGGGCACCAAGATTTACCGGCAGAACGGGTCACCCAACATAGACCTTATATTAACGTTGGTCTCGACTACACTGGTCCCATAAACATAAAAAATGGTAAAGTAAGAACGACTTCCTTATCTAAAGCGTATATCGTCGAGTTTGTTTGCCTAGCAGTTAAAGCGGTCCATCTGGAGGTTGTTAGTAGCTTGGATACACAATAAAAAAAAAATTGAATTTTCGACGCAAATTTTACCAACTTTGTCTCACAAATTTAAATTTTGACTGTAATAATGCACAATACTATGATTATTACGTGTGTTTTCTCTCTCTTTTGAATATTTCTGTATTTTTCAACTGGAATTTAAAATTACATGAAGTGTATCGTACAATTACAAACTAATTCAACCAATTTTAGTTTCTTCTTTAAATTTGAGATACATAATATCTAACGCGCACCGAAAACATAAGTTATTACATAATTTTACTAGCAAATTTACGGTATAAACCATTTAATTTTCAATAAAAACTTATTTTTCAAGTTTCATGTAATTTTACGTGAAAAGGTTCGGCAACTTTTGCCCACATGAAAATTCATGCATTTTTTTACTGTGTACCGAATCATGTCTTGCCGCATTACGCAGATTCATAGCTAGATGTAAGGTTCCAGCTCTCATTTGGTGCGATAATGGGTCAAATCTTGTGGCTACTAATTCTGAACTAAAAGTGTTAAAAAAGCAGCTCATACAACAACAATCTAATAAGGCTCTTGATTTCTGTTTGCAGGGCAACATTCAGTTTCGTTGTAACTCGCCAAGTGTTCCATATTTCGGAGGTCTGTGGGAGTCTACAGTGAAATCAGTTAGACATCACTTACGCAGAGTAGCGGGAAGCACTAATTTTACTTTTGAAGAGCTCAGCACTTTGATGGCAAAGATTGACGCAATACTTAATTCTCGGCCACTCTGTCAACTTGATGACAATTTAGCTGAACTACAAGCATTAACGCCGGGACATATTTAATTGGTGGACCAATTGGTTTTCCAGAACCAGACCTTATCAGATTCCAGAAAATAAATTGAATTTATGGCAAAATATCCTAAAGAGGACACAAGTTATTTATTTTTGTTTGTTTAACCTATACGTATCCATATTTTCAATTTAAGATTAATGTGTGATTTGTCCATTGAATCCAAGCCAGATCAGGGTGCACACTGCGTGAAGGACGCTGCATACTGCTGGTGGAAGAGATACTGGCATACCGGGAGAGAGGTGGAGCGATCCCGATTTCCTTCCACTTTGTAATTATACTTTGTTGTTTTTCCCATATGATCACCCAAATTTTGTACCAACCCAAGCATGGTGGATGACGTTGATTGATGGTGTAGTTGTTGTTGCATAAAAAATAAAAATTTGATTCATGACAAATTCTCAATTTTCTGAAATTCACGTTTTAACCATTTTTTGTTCAATTTGTATTTTCGCATTGGCACGTTTTTGTTGTGTTCCCATTTGGGTGTAGCAGCTCTATGTACTCACACGAAATAAATTGGGCCTCGTTGGTGCGACGGCCTCGCTGGTGCTTCGGGCACTGCGGAAATAAATTGGCCAAGAATTTTCAAAATTTTTGTTTTTTTTTCGTTTATCTTTAGTTTCGTGTGTTTAACGGCTCCTATGATGGAGCCTGTAGGTTCTTTTATTTCGCAGTTGAACCAATGAAAATATGCTAATAAATGTGATAACAAATGTGATATGCTAATAAATGTGAAAACAAAAATCTCAGAGATTTCCGAGCATATAGCTAAGTAGGAGTGGTTTGATATACCAAGTACTAAATCAGAACCACTTTGAACACCTCTGTGCGATGCCATACGCCGCCTTAAATAATTTCAAATGTTTATGAATTTTGTATTCTACTCAACAATATTCTCTCTCGATTAAAAAAATTCTCAGAGATTTTCAAACATGTGTCAAAGCTAAGTTGGTTTCTTCAAATAACAATTCAAAACGAGTTAGACCGCTTCTGTACCGAGTTAAATAATTTCAAATTTTCAAAAACAAATTTATTACACACATCACATCTTGAAGACAAAGAGGTCAATTCACAAAGAATGATAAAAATATCCTGTGGGACAGACATCGACGAAATCATATTTTTCAGACAATTTTAGTTTCACAACCCTAGGAGCTTCAGAAATCAATTAAACTTGGCTTATAATAAGGATTCATTACACAATTTTGTTTAAATTACATGTTCAGAAGGGACGGAGGAATAAAAGTACGTATAAAAACACCTTTTTCATCAATTTTCAGTTTTGTTTCCATTTTTAGCTTCTGAATTTCTACCATTACTCTTTGATTTGCAACATACTCGTTCTGTATAGGAAAACTATTGTTATTTTCGTATATAATAACGAATTTAATTAACTTTACTTTTACTGCATAAAGGAGGTTAGGTGGCTGTAAAATTATTATAAAAGAAAACTAAACTAAACAAATCACAAATGTCAAAACATTAAGTTTGTTAAAATTCATATGAATTTGCATAATAGAAATACTGAGAGGCATTGGTGATTGTAATGCTATGGTTATGGTTTTAAATTCCCTAGTTGAATTTCGCTTTTAGTAAAACTTACATAGGCGTGTATCTCCGGTGGCGATACTTTCTGTTACAATTATAGGGAGGTGATCGCCACATGGGTTGCCATGTAATGAATGTTAAATGTGGGATGAATATTTAAAACTTTTTATTAATATTTTTCACTGGGCACCCATTATATTTAATTTTATTCACTAAGTACTATTTATTATTTTTGTTAAAGGATTAGGGTAATTTATATTTTTATAAACACTTAGTTTGAATTTTAAAACTCTGAATAAGGTATAGTACTATTTTATGTTTTTTTATTAATTTATATTTTTAGTTAAATGTATTTAAATTACAATTAAATTTTATGTATATTATTTTATTTGAAATTTTAAGTATATTATTGATTCACTTCAAAATACAGATTCTTCTACTTTTTACAAAATGTTTAGCTTATATAGACAGATAGCTGTTTCCCATAAGGTCATGCGCTTGTGTGTAAGGGTATTAGACTTTAATTTGTATACAAAATTAGTGTATTGCTACATATCACAGCCATATAATTTTACTGTTAATAACCAGTTCGGTCCGTCTATCATTTCGATTGTAAGCAAGTGTTTTTTAAGTTTTTATAGGCGAAATGTATAAAAATTTCGCTCAATCAAAATTTAAGATAAATTATAGTTTTCAATTTTTCATACATTTTTAGTCATGCAAACTGTTCATCTTCTTGTAATTCGGCAGATTTCACAATCGACATATGAATTCGACTACATGAAATTTTAATCTGTTACTTGCAGCAATATTCAACAGGTTTCAGCAAACCATTTAAATATTTACAGTTTGGGAGTGATACCAATGTTCCTAAATTTTCTTGAATCACTTAAAAATCGTTTAATGTTATTTTTAATAATTCCGCGACGAAAACTCTCTCGTTGCAATATGTGAATACCCTACCTTCTCTTTACTGCTTTCCAATACTATTGCTAATACAAATTTATTGGTGGTGTGAACAAAAAAAAAATCTATTTATATTCCATTCTTTATATTCTTTATATTCCCGTTTCTAAATTGTTTGCCTCGCTCAGCTGACACAACGACATATTAGGCCAATTTCGATTGGAAAATGCTTTGAAGCCACTTCCAAATTTTTCATCTTGTTTCAGATTCAACCATTTCCACGGATTCTCGAATGTCCACGCACCGAAAACCGTTGTATGATTGACTCTATTTTCGAATTTTCACAAAATTCAGCGTTAGCCAAATCATTAAAGAGTTTGTAGTTTTCAATTTCAACTTCGAATTTACTGCAAATATCGCACACACCTTTCTTCGGAATGAAAAACGACAAACTATTATCGTTATTGAATATTTTTAATATGTGCTATTTTGGCTCTTTGGATCCTGTGTGTTCCATGTAGGTTAGGTTAGGTTAGGTTAGAGTGGCTGCTATCGCACACTTAGGCCAATAATGGCCCATTGTGATACTACAGGATCCAGTCTCCCTTTACCCCCACTGAAACCAACCAGAGCTACTGATGTAGCGTAAAATATCTCGCACCCCACAGTCCGCGAGTTCAGAAAGGCTGTCCCTGTTGTACACACCCAAGTACTTACGTCTTTTGTATGATAGTGCCGGACACGAGCATAAGAAGTGAACTAATGTCTCTTCCTCCTCTTCGTCCATACAACTTCTACAAAAGTCATTCGTCTCTAGACCCAGCCTTCTCGCATGTTCCCCAAAAAGGCAGTGTCCTGTAAGTATCCCTACGACCAATCCTAAATCTCGTTTTCCCAGGGATACAAGTGCCTTGGGGCGCGGCAGGTCCAGTTTTGGCCAAACCTGTTTTGCTACCCTGCACGTGAGAGTGTTGGTCCACTTCTCATCTGTCAAGGCGATTGCCTTTTTACTGAGCTCTGATTTGAGCGCTGCTATAGACCTCCCCAGACCTGCCCTTTCCGGTTGCATCTGGAGAGTCGTACCGTACCTAGCTAGTTCGTCTGCCCTGCAGTTTCCCGTGACGTCCGAGTGACCAGGGACCCAGATCATCTGGATACTGAAATACTCGCTCATCTCATTAAGAGATGCTCGACAATCCAGCGCCACGCGTGACTTCAGAGAAACCGCCTCTAGTGACCTGAGTGCCGCTTGACTGTCTACATAAATTGCGATATCCCTAACAGATACCACGTTATCCTTCAACCATGTCATGACTTCCCCTTTCGCCACCACTTCAGCCTGATACACGCTGCAGTAGTCAGGGAGACGAACAGAAATATTAACATTGAGCTTCTCACAGAAGACTCCGGCTCCTACTTTGCCGTCTAGCTTAGAGCCGTCCGTGAAAAATGTCAGTGCCTCGTTTCCCAGTATTGATCCGTTCCTCCAGGATTCCCTAGAAGGGTAGATGATCCGGAAACCTATATCGAAGCGCAACGTTGGTTTAATATAATCTAGATTCACCAGTTCTTCCCTTAGTGATCTAACTATCGTCGAGTGTCTCGCCTGAAGACACTTCCACTGAAAGACAGCCGAGAGCCTTGTAGCCCCATTGGCTGCCATCGTGCTATCGCCACAGGATATCATCTTGTTCCATGTAGAGGTTATACATTTTTTGTATTGTCAACCTGGCTCGCGAAGCTGTCTTTCTGTACCTGCTCTTGAATAATGAGAGTCCAAGAGAAACTCTTTAGGTGCTTTCGGACTTGTTGTAAAAGAACTTCTTTCACCGACTATTTTTACATGTTAACCCTTAGTTGGCGGTTTCGTTACACCAGTTTCTTTATCGAAGTTTTTATTAAAAAATGCTAAATCGTTCGTTGCGATATAGACAATGTGGCTAAGAAAAAATCTCGGCACACTCGTAGTTTATGTTTGCTGTTTTGAAAAAAATATTGACGAGTTTTGCTTTCGGGAAGTTTCCGATGTAGTGCGTTTTCGCTTTACTGGTATAACTTTCACGAATTAAGCATAAAATATTTTATTTTCCTCATTGTGTAGTATCAAAAAATTTTCATGCATATTTTTTCTAGCAGCTTCCGTAAACAAAACTTTGCACTCAAATTGGCGTTAGTTATCACATTTAGCAGATTTTAGTATTTACCAGGCATAATTATCCCATTGGTGATAGATACATACAGTTCTCGTTTCCAATTGCCTGTGTCTTTTCGTTATTTTCTAGAAGGTGCCATAGTTCCTTTTACCGATCTTGGTTGAAGTAGTATTTTTGATTTCATGTATACAGGGTTTAAAATATTTACTTCTTCTTCTTTATTTGGATCATAAGTTGGGTTTTCTAAGGAGTCGTCTCCACACAGGCGTATGGTTACAGTCAGAACAGAATGAAGTCCGTTGAAATTATACATGTTTCCAAGAATTTAAAGTTTGATCACCTTTCAACACTGGGATCCATAGATCGAACAGACGAGGAATATTCTGTTGTATCACTATGAATTTTTATTAGTTAAATTAGTTGGGAAAATTTATCTTATTTATAGTTTTACTTGACACATTATTGTTGTACGAAACGAGATGTTTGCCGCACGAAATGAAACAAGACTAAATTTTTCTTCCCGAAAACAACATAACACAACAACCCATTCTTTTATACTTTTGTTCTTAATCTAATGAATTTTACTATTCTATATAGGTCAGATTAAGTTTCAGTAAAATTCAATTAAAATTTGTTAGTTGTGTCCCCAGTCCCATATGCATATTTATTGGATATGGGACATTACAACAGCATTAATGTTTACCTAATGTATATTGCCATATATAAATGTCATACTTGTACAGTAGGACAAACAAGAATTAAGATGATTGCAAAGAAAGCTAGGAATGTGGTCTATAGGACCAAACCAAAAATAATTATTACAGAAACTATAAGAGATAGGACAAAATGGATTAAAAATCTGGAAGAGCATAGTCGAAAATATAAGAATCCATGCAAAAGTTATTTTTGAAAAAAATGGTCTAGAAGAGGACACTATGTACTCACATGACGCATTGTAGATGTTAAAATCGTAGTTGCCTTCGCAGTAATAACTGTCGTTATAATGACAGTTTTATACTCCGCTTAACAGATGAGTGACATATATTGTTTCAACAACGTTCTTCCATAAAATTTATTCATAGATTCATCAATACCATAACAAACAGTGTTTTGTCTGAATTTTCAGAATGCGCATTTGAAGAAAGACGAAACTAAATCGTCGATATAGCAAGATTTTGGTTCAAAAATTATTTTAAATACGATAATATATTCCAATCGCGAGTCATTGCCATTCTAATGGATTCATTACCCATAGAGGACCGCTGGGATAACTGATAATGCGTAGCAATCGGTTGTAGGACATGAGTAGCATACATCCAATTGTCATTTCACTTTCAGTTTTCACTTCCAGTCTTGTTTATAGTACGGCGTTTGGCTTTAAATGTGATCTTATGGCAAATTTGATTCGGTCGTTAGTACATTATAACTAGTAAATATGTATAGATCGACAGGGGTAAAATTTTTTTGAAAAATTTCGATATGTGAATCAAGTCGCCTAAAACGTTTGATACAATTTAATTAGATTGGTTTGGGTTAATAAACATTTTTTACCTAAAATTTCTATATGGTGGCGACCAAATCGAGTTCGTGGGCTCTTTGGATGAAAAATCTAATATTTTACTGTTATTTTTATATTCGCCAGTGTCACTCAATATCAGAGCTCTATGAGACCACATATATGTGTCAATGGCCGATTAACATTTAGGAATACAATTCGGAGCTTGGTCTTCCAAGATATCTCTTATTACTTTTTGTTTTTTATTTAATATTGTTCAACTTTCTTTTTAACAGTGGACTTTCTTATTTAAATACAATAAGTATCGTTAAAGTAGTACTCCGTATCACTTACATGTTTTAAAAGTTTTATCGTGCCATTATTGTTACATTTGATCATAATCGAATATGATTTCAGTAATTAAGGGTGTGTCAATAAACGGAAGTTGATGTTTTCTTTAAATACAATTTTCTTCGCCAATATGAAATTCTTACAAATGAAGTTTACTTTTCAAATGTAATCTAACCACTTTACAATTATTGGAGAATAAATTTCGTATCTGTACTCGCACGTATCCACAGTTAACCCACCAAAACATTAAAAAAATGTTTTTTTGCTTTTCATGTTTTACGTTACCAGCAATAAATTTTAAAACATTGCGGGATATCACTTGTAATACATGGTAAATTACTAAACGAGTATGGCACGTATAATAAATTACCCAGGTACATTATACGAGTACCGTATACAAATCCTAAATTCTCACCCTTTTTAATTCGTGTAATGTTTTAACAGCGGGGAGCCTATCCAAATTGTAATAGGCATGTGCCGTTTTTGTATAAAATAAACCATAGGGAAAAATTATGTTCTAAGGATATGGAAATGTTTTAATATAGGAAACTATTTTAGATTTATAAGTGTATAAATAAGTTGTGATTGATATGTAATAAGTATTTTTTTAATAAGTTAATTAATTGAATCAACTATAATTTGAGTATTTATTTTTCGTTACAGGTAAGCAGCCACTGCAGTTTACAGATATCATATACAATCGATGTAAGTTTGATTTCTTGGAACTCTTCATTATATTCTAAATATTGATACAAATTCAATTGCCAAACTGAATTTTATCTTGCCATTTTCGGTCGGAGAAATATTCGTCATGGTCATAGCTAAAATGATTTTGCATCAATTGGCATTTAACTATATTCCTTATATTTAATTAAAAATTCTAATCAAGGAACAAATGGTCACATTGCAAACATTTGGTTAGACGACAAAAAACCGAAATTAAATTATCCAAAGTGTTATTATTATGGTAACGAAAATTTAGGGATTATCCTACAAAATACACTCGCTTTCTCTCTCCTTAATTTAATATAAAACGATCTTAAAAACAAATCACTTTGTGTATAATGTGACTTAAGTACCATAAACCCGGACTTAAAAAATAACAAATAAAAGAAATTAATTTAGAATGGAGTGGTAATCACATGTATTATTCACGCATAAATCCACCACTATACCACCGCATCTCTTCCGTCACAAAATGCAACAACTCAAAATGCTAGAACTCGTAATCGTAAATATAGAATTTTTAAAATTTAACATTTGTTCGGGTTGTTTATATGTATGTTTGAAAACCAACCCTAGTCTTATAGTAAACGGAGAAAAGGACATACACAACATGTATTATGAATTATATAATAATCATTTTGGTCCTTATATATTTGTTTTAATCAACATCCCCAATTGTAAATAATTAACTAATGTAATGTGACCAAATCCAAACAGAACCATAAAAAATAACGCAAACACATTCTCGTTCCATCTCATTCTGTCATATGTATTCAATCCATATGTATAATGGCAAAGGGCAAGAATGTTACGTATATAGGGGTACCATTATGTGTAATAGGTTTTTGTTGATACACTTTGTATATATTGCTAACACAATGTAGAACAATACGTGTGTGTAAAATGCTGGAACAGCCAGAAATTGCACATCGGTTTTTTTTTTGTTACTCATGTTGTGTACAAATTAACAAACAACACAAAATTGTTAAACTTAAAAATTAATATTTGTATTGTAATATTTGTTTGCTCTTGATTTTTTTTTTTTTAAATTTTAAACAAAAAAAAAACTAAATATTTAATTAAGTTTGAATGGAGAAAAACTATCGACCCGTGTTTATTTTAAAATTTTTGTTGTATCACAGATGTTGTGTTTCCTTGGGGTGCTTATTGCTGCAGGATTCGTTTAAATTTTTATGCGATTAAATAAAAATTTCAATTATTAAAAACCATAAATTAGCCGCCGAAAGTAAGGATATTTTGCTTTCCTTTATTGCGTGTGACACTTGTCACACCAAATCTGATTTATATTGGTTTTAGTGTTTTTTAATCCCGATTTATTTGTCAAATGGTTTTATAATGCCAGTTGTTTTAAACATAGACGTTTATATTAAAATTTAGTGGAAATTTGAGTTTTGTGGAAATTTTGCCTTGTCATGAAAGTATTTTTTAAGTAATTTAAACAAATATGGAAAACTACGAACATTTGTCGCTTAACCTTAACACATTTGAACTAAGAGACGTTAATTATAACGTTTAGTTTACTACACTTCTCGGATGTTGAAAGTAGTTCGAGTTGGAAAATTTTCTTAACCGCAATACATCTTGTCATTTTCAAACTGTAATGCTACATTATTGCTACATTATATCTCGTACTATCGAAATAAAATTCTGAAATGGCCAGTGTCAATCATCAACTACAAAAAAGAACAGTAAAACCGGCTGATGAAAAACCACCCACCTGACTCTGGTTATCGAAAAAAAAACATTGTCGTTCAAAATTTTTTATGGTAATTTATTAGAATATTCAGAACAATCTTTTACTTGCACTGGATCTACTGAATATTATTATTTTCCAATTCATAAACGATTCCGTTCCGTTTCGTGAAATGAAATAATTTACAAATGAAAGAAATGTTTTACAAATCCATTGTTCACAAACTATTTCCCGCATATCGCTCTAGTTTTTCGTAGACCGGTAGCTCCTGTATGCTAGTGTCGATACTATTCACGCAGGCGTCGATGTAATCAACTTCGTCAAGAAATTTGGGAAATTGAAGCATCATCAAAGGATTTTTCTGGATCCGGTGTTGTTAAGAGTTAGTTATTTCAATTCTGGTCGAAATCGAAAACATACTTAATCAGACTAAAAATATCGGTATTTTTAGTAACCTGCGCAACGACACAGCATACATAGAATAATTTTTTTTTAACTTCATCTGTTTTTTTAAATTATGTGTCATTCTATTGTTTATGTATGGATGTGTGAAAAACTGTGTCGAAAAATCGTTGAATATGTAAATCATCGATAATACGCGTTCGCCGAATTTCCTGCGGCAAGCAGTCGCGCCGAAAATTCGTCGGATATGTAAATCCACCTTTATTCGGATTTTTCACCGACTACTTTAATCATTTTTTCAAATTTGTTTTGAAGTTCACTAACATTTTTTCTCCTTACTAAGGGAATAAATTGGAATCGATTTACCCAGTCGGAATTTTTCGCTTAGGTGGAAAAAATTATGTTTCTTAATTTAAAAATAGAAAAGAAGTTTAAAAAACGATTAAAGTAGCCCACGAAAAATTCGAATAATATAGAAAATTTCAAAGCAAATTGTATTCCGATTGGGAAATTTCCACCGATTTCAAAATTACGGCTTCAGGAAGGGATTTTTAATGTGAGTGATTTCAATTTTTGTGATTAACTGTGTCATTTCTTAGACAATTATGAACAATTTGATGGAATTTTGTACGTTAGATGAAAATGGGATTCTAAAATTAACTTTGGGACAAATTTTGGAATATGGCCACTTGGAACAGAACTCGGCCAAAAATTTATAAATAACCATATTAAAATTTGTGTATGGTGAAACCTGATATGGAACCCTAGATAAATGGCACTAGTGGCATATACGATTAGTTCGAGTTTGGTGAGGTAAATTATCAATGATGATCCTATTTTGATATCATGAGGATAAATAATCATAAGTTTATATTATAGTAGCGAACCCGACAGACCTGCCCGGGTTCAGCAACTGTTTCTTCGATATTCGATTTTTCCATAAACTATATTATGCTAAGTGACATTTGATATTGAGTTAGACATTTCAATCTTTCCATTTCGTCATTGTGTGAATTGCTGTTGCCCAAAGTAAAATAAAAAATGATTGCAATTTCTCATTATTCTACGCCGTTCAACTCTCGTGTCACGGCCGGACGAAATTTGGTGCTTGTCATTGGCACAATTGGCGAAAGAGAGGGTACTTTTCGTGAGATTGGGTGGTAAGTATAATAATGTGATTTCAAAAAGATATTGCTGTTGTTGCATTTACACATAATGTCTGATAGTTGTGTTTTTTCATATATATTAGCTGTGTGCGGAGAAGACTGTGTGGAACTCAGTTGGTGTGTGAGCCCATAATGGATCTACAAATGACTGAAGATGTGGCGACTCGTGAAAATGGACGTTTTACATTTTGATTAAATAATAGCAAACAAACAAAAATTTAAAATCATTTCGATGTCTGTCATATTATCATTAATGTAAAAAAAGTAAAATATTGCAATAAATGTTGAATCTTAAAACTAAAAGAAAGAACGTTTCTTTTGTTTTTATCCCAATGCGACTTGAACAATGAACGGTTTGAAACGGTATGAAATTGAATTTTTCCGTAGCCATGTTGAGTAATTATTCGAAGAATGACAGTGCCGATGGATCGTTTTGCAGTTGGACATGCATATTTATGTTAAGGTGTAATGTATTTACATTTCACCCTTTATGCAATATGTTTTAAAGATGAATAATACATTCAATATGCATGTAAACAGAAATTGGAATATCAAAACAACGCCAAGCTAAGACGCAAGTGGCTTGCGCTGTGCGCATCTATTGATGCGCACGTAAAACACCACAGAATTCAACACCAGCGCAGCCTATGGTACATAAACATTACTTTGAATTATTCTCAGAAAGTCAATTATTCACGATGTTTTTTCCCTACATTTTATGAAATATAGGGTGGGGGCAGTTTGAAATTTTGGGATTATATGTTCTGATATGCAAAAAATTTAAAAAAAAAAATATTTTTTTTTTTTTTTTAGAAATACATAAGTATATGCAAAATATTCCTAGAACCCGATTGCAGTCCCACTAACCGAGTCCAATTGTGCTAACAGAAAACTTTGGGGTATTGGGGGTGGTGAAATTTTGGGGTTATATGTTGTAATATGCGAAAAATCTTTAAAAAATAAAAGAATAAAATTATGTCAAAAAATAAAAATCCTAGAACGTGATCGTAGTGCCACCTACCGAGTCCAATTGTGAATATAAACCATCCAGGAATCTACTCAAACACACACACACAAAATTTCATGAAAATCGGTTTAGCCGTTTAGGAGAACTTGAATTACATACACACGTATAGAAGAATTATATATTAGTATGTATAAAGATTACCGTATGAGCGACAGCGACTTTAACGTGAAATTTATGTATTATTGCAAGATTATATCAAGAACAGGAGATATTTTTCTCTAGTGCATTGTGTACTGGTCTTGTGATTTATTCAGGGATACTTTAAATTTTCTGGCGCCAGTTCTAGAGATAAATCCAAGTAGTGCCTTATACCACCAGATAATTTCTTATATCATCAACGGGAGCTAGTTTTCTATAATTATTTGAGTAATATCATAGCAAATCGGAATAATCAAGGGTTATTTGGTGGTATATGAAAACAAAGTTCAAAAGCGTAATAAAATGTTCTGAGCGTAACCTAGAAAAAAATATATTTAAAAAAAACTTTTTAAAAAACCACGCTTATATTTAAAGGCTCTAATAAAAGATAATAAAAGGCTTTGAAAAGTACAAAATAAAATTGTTCTTCCTTACTCCTATCAAGGTATATTTGTAACAAGTAGAAATTTACAATTAATATGACTAAAAATATAAGCGTGGGGCGCTCCTTTACGGCAATAGTAATTTAAGACTATTAGACACATGAAGTAAAGTCTTTTAGTAACACTAATGGAACAGTCTATTCTGATGTATCCTTAGAATAAACTATTTGCTGGAACATTTCAGTATTAACGTAAAAATGATATATTGAGAGATAGTATATATGTACATTCAGAAAGAGTGCCCACGCTTATATTTTTAGTCATATTAACTTTAATTTTCTACTTGTTATAAATATACCTTGATAGGAGTAGGTAAGAAAATTTTATTTTTTACTTTTCAAAGCCTTTTATTATCTACTTTTTAGAGCCCTTAAATATAAGCGTGATTTTTTAAAAAGTGTTTTTTAAACATATTTTATTTTCTACTTTTTAGTCATCGAAATTTGCAATCAATTTTTCGACCAAGTTAACATTTGTCAGGAAGTTGCAAAAAGGTATATGGTACAACTATCTTTGGACCTTACCTTTTAGAGTGCGATCCGAGAATACTATGTCATGTGATTGTTTTTATTATAGCCAACTTTTATTAGTCTTTGTCAATATGTGTTTTTTTGTCAGTTATTCGCGTCCCACAGATCTTACTCTCACCATTTCTGCCAATGCCTCATTATTACATGGCTTCTTTTCTGACAAAGGCTTTGAAAAAACAAAGGCGGTTTTTTGAAAAGTTTTTATAAATGTACTTTGGTAGGGTAAGGAAGAATTTTGTTTTTAATGTCGAAAAATGTTAGAATCTTGTATTGTCATCGGAGTTAAGCCTGCATGCAAAATTTCAGCTCAATTGCAATTTCGCAAGTGGTTGAAAAATTGATTACAAAATTTGACGATACAAACAGACACACAGAGTGAGCTAATATAAGTGTGGTAACAAGTATTGTTCTCTCAAATTCAGATTTATGTATCAATGGACACTTTTTGGTGAAGTGGTCGCCCAGTAGTTGGTTACATGTTGAGTAAAAGCAAGGTCAACGAAATTAAAATTTTGAACTCTGAAGTACAATAATGTTGATTTGTAAAATCATGATCACAAAAGTGGGACACCTGAAAGTATTGAATGTTATTTTACTATAAATCAACACACATTCAAGTAGAAGTTTGAACCTAGTTTGGCAAAATAGGTGTCTATGGTGGCAATTACCTCCTGCAGTAGCCACAGGCCAGATCTGGTGAAACCGCTGACATGCCCTTCAAATCAAACTGCATTTTGAGAATTTCGGTCATAGCGATTGCTGTAGTATGAGCGTTATCTTGATGAAAGAGCCATCACTTCCATAAGCGGCGTTTTTAATCAAATTATTCATTCACATGGTTTAATATAAATACATATATAATATGACTTCATGGATCTTTTACCTTTTTTAAGTAGTCGATTAAGAGTTCGTTGACTACCCCCATACAAGAAGAAAGCCAGGCATCACTTTTCAGGTCAAAGCAAACGTCGTCACCTTTATTATATACTATTGAAAATTTTGTCACAATACTAAATAATCGGACGGCCTTGTAAACGGTGTTTAACTCGGTTTTAGTTTGTGTATAAGTTGACTGAGTTCCGTTTCTGGTGGCGATATTCCAGAGCTTCTTCCAAAAATCATTTTATAATCACATTTCCAGCCAATATACCCAACCCATCACTTGTTATAAAAAATGGCAAAGTTCCGCCTCAGGTAGAAATATTCCGGAATTTATTCTCAAACTCATTTTAAAAGTTCATTTTCATTTTTTGGAGATGAATAAAACCAAATGAATAAAAATTTGCTAAACGTGTAGAGAGTGTGGTCTGTGGTTAACCTCGAGTAAATACAAAATAAGTTTTTAAATTTCCTTCGCTACAAAGAAGGGGATAATCTAGGTCCTTTTTGTTAATTATCAAACTATTCTTATAAATCATTTGTAATTAACGTGATTGTTATGGATCTTTATAAAGAAGTTTATAAAGTCATCGTGGTGCGTAGTGCTGAGTAGGCAGTTGAGTGCTCGTTAGGTTTATGGGCGCGAGTCGCCCCCGTTCAGGTAATCTCAAAAAATATTCATGCGGTTTTTATCAAATCTTTTCCATTGAATTTAGTGTTGCTCTGTAGTGGATCTAGGCTATTCAGAATTTCATTATTCCTGCGATTTAACCAACCAAAAGTCACAACTCTTTCCCCGGTGGCTATACTGAGCCCAGGCTATAGTAAGCCACTTTTCTCTGCGATTTACAATAAAAAAGTTATGCCAGAAATTTTTTACTGATTTTTATATGGAACTCACATTACAGCATGCAAAATATTTGGTTTGTTCTGTTGCCTTCCATACCCGAGTTCCATTGGCGTTAGGAAAGAGCTTGCAAGTTAAAAATTTGTTTCATTGAGTAGTTGTGAGTATCTAGAAATACTTGCGAGTACTTTGCTGTCACCATGGAACCCGGCTTATATCTTATTAATAATGCACAAATGTCGGTAGCTTTTTTCAATTCGAGAAAGCGTAATAGGTAGAAAGTGGATATTTGGCATGCTTTTGGGGTTCGGTGAGAAAAGTTTATTGTCGTTGGAATTACACCGATAGGTTCTTCCTGGGCTGAGCTGTGGCGGATCAAAGTTTCTAAAACTTGCCATTGAAAATACATGGGATACAAAAATTGATTTTTTAAATTTTGCAACATAAAAATACTACTTATTACAATGTTTAGAGGTATATTAATTTCTTTGGCGGAGATTTCTTAATTTATCTTTTATTTCTAATCAAATCCTAAATTCCGATGAATGCTTGCATGGGTCGCACGGGCCGCTAGTTTAAATATAGTACAAAATACGTCTGTCTGCATAAATGTTTTCTGGGCTCATTTTACGGGCGATCAGGATCGACTTAATAAAAAAAATCACCAGAAAATGAGCAATAAAGCAAAAGTCTACGTTTTATGGATGATTAATAGAATTTTGTGGACAAAATTTCAATTCTAAAATAAAATATCCCGGAGATAAGTTTTGTTAACATCAGTATAAATTCTACTCAAGCAAAGTAGTTTTGAAGATTTTGATGCCTGTTTCATCAAAAAGATTCAAAAGAATATCATAACATTTTAAATATTTAGTAATAACTTACAACATCCAAGAGAAAAAAATGAAATAATATATATCATTCTTTAGGTAGAGAAGAGCGTTGATGACTGGACAACTGAAAGATGAAATTCTATTAATTATAAAAATTTAAAGTATAGGTCTTGAGAAATTTAAAAATCGTGGTATTATCCAATCTCACTCTAAAAACCCGCATTTGGCCACAATCGATTACGAAAAATACTAGACTTCTTTATAGTCCCGTATAGTAGTCTTAGGTTGAAGTTTCCATCATCCTGGAGGCCATCATCATTTTACCAATATTTTAATAGTTTATTTTTATCTCATTCGAAAAGTTCCAATTCAATTAAATTGTCATCGTATTGTTTAGTAATTGTTATTATCTAATTCCATGTTTTAAGTGATTGTATTTACTTGTATGCAAATACCGATTGGGACACAAACCACATTTTTTCAAATCAAATATTCAAATCGTGTATCTGTGCCAGAAGTATTTTAACTTTAATTCATATGTGTCTGAGCAAGGCTCTATAAATTAATTAATTATTTAAGATACGGTTCCATATGCAAATGTGGAATTATAAATTACCGAAGCATTGACACAATTTGAACGTTTGTGAACATGGATCTTTTTATGTGAAGCCGGAAAGCATTGAAGAATATAGATCTGTGTTCAATGAATTATACATAATCAACCAAACATGTACGAACGACAAACCATCCAACTACTTCAAAGCCACAAAAGCAGCAACAACAAAAAATGAAAAAACAAAACAGTGAAACCAGAAAAGCATGAAACATAAAATAAAATAAAATCTTATTATAAATTTTTTAGAATTTAAATTGTCACATAAAATCGATTTAACATTAAATTTTCCAGTATTTTATATATTTTTTGTTGTGCTCTGGTATTTGGAGTCTGTTTCAATTCACTATATGTACATAAAATTTTTTTTTTACATGTATTGATGCCTTTTTTATGGGTGTGTGTGTATGTGTGAGTACGTATTTCAAAAATGTTTTACAAATTTTTAAAATAATAAAACAAAAAATCGTACAGCTACATATTTTTAAATCCATAATTCAATTACAATTAATATGTTCGGACAATAATAAAAAAAAAAAGGATTTTACTCTCTGTAAAATTATTGAAATTTAAGGACATGGGATTAATATGCATGCATATTTAAATAAAAGAGAGTACTTTTTGTACAATATTTCGTACTCGAACTCGTATAAATAGTATGAATAATTTTTAATCGCGTGGATTAAATGCTGCATATTCTACACATTTTTTGTTGTTTTTCGAACGACGGGTATTTATGAATTAAAATTGTGTACTAGATTTATTTCATTGTGTACACGGAGTACTGAAATTATGGGAAATATAGGCAAACGATTGGTGGATTCTCCCGTTTATTTTTATTTTATTGTTTGGAACCCCATTCAAATTATCCTCTTCAAAGTGATAATATATATACGTACATGTTTAACATATGGTTTTTTGTTTGTGTATTGTTGAGTATTGTTTTTGAATGTGCAATAAATAACACCAACATTTTATAGACGATAATGCGTGAACATTATTTGATTACATCTCGTATATATTTTTTATTAGTGTATTATACAAATTGTATATAAACTAAATTAGTATTAAAATAGAAATTCCGAGAAATTATTTCTGATAGTTCTGAACAAAAAATGTGAAGTGATTAAAATTCTTTAAACACCAATCTAAAATGGTTTAGACCGGAAAAAGACCGGAAAATAATAGACCGGCACCTTAGACCCGAAAATAATAAAAGGAATCTGTTTGACTCAGAGGCAAGCATCTCTGACACATATATATCCCCATTCCTCATATCTATACATTTTTGATTGTTTTATCATAGCAAACGTCGGATTCACGACGTATGGCATGTATACCATAAATCGAAACACGATTTTGAAAGGTTCAAATGTCAAGGCCGTAGTAAAATTGGCAAACAGTTCAAAGTCATCGAAGCAACCGATTAAAAAATGGGCTGGTCTCCTTTCAAGTCATATTTGATTAGAATAAAGCTCTCAGTCGCAATCGGTTAAAATTTAACATAATTCAGGCCGAATGGTTTGTATTAATATTCAGTGTCAGGTTGTTCCGTTTAGGACTATAAAATATAAGCTAAATTCCTTTTAGTGTTTAGCATTAAAAAAAGAAATTCCACTACATATCTACAGTAGGAGAATAGCCCTCGATTAAAGAAAGTAATGGTAACCCGGTATTAAATCGACAAATTTGTCTCATTAAATTGAATCATTGTCATTTGTTTGTTTGCTTTTTTTATTTTTATTAAATTTATTTTATTATCCTTGCAATCTGTGCCGGGCCATGGCTCTTCCAACTCTTTCGCAGTTCGCTGTTCCTGTCCTTTACGCCGTCGTCAGCTAATTCGAGAATGTACGTTTTTTATTTTGTTTTTTAAATTAGGAAATGAAGATGGAAATTCAAGTTACCCCATAAACCCCCAACGGGAGGAAAAGGTTGATATCACAAAATTTTACTTTAAATTATTAAGGAATCCTAATTTTTTTTCTGGATTTTAGATAACTTAATTCGGTAATTTTATTTTTCAGAATGTTTCTACAAGTTCTACCAACCAAGTTGGCAAGAAAGTTTTTCGGTTTCAAGTCGTATTCATACGACGCATGAAAATTCGGTATTTTTTTTCTCAAGCATGAAGTTAGTAACTTATTTGATTTTACATTTGGTAAAACAAAACTCTGAAACTTTTTTCGCAAAAATCAAATAACTTACTAACTTTACGCTTGAGATGGGAAAAATCCTGGATTTTCATCCGCCAGCCACTTTTCATGTAAGTTCTGCATAACAAAATGCACTTGTCGAAATTAGTTTAAATATTTCCGTTTTGGAGAATTTTCTCTGAAAGTGTAACCATGTTTTGGTTCATGTGTTATGAAAGCCATAATTGTAGAGAATCACAACATACCTGTTCGAGAATTTGCAGATAAGTGGAATGTATCGCACACAACAGTTGAAAATTACTTAAAATGGATTGAACTCACTAATAAGCTTGATTTTGATTTTTTACTTTATTCAAAAGAAATTTATATAATCCTACGAATTAATATTTGCGTCAATACGCATCCCAAGCGCAATGTTATCGACCTTTTTAGAAGTAGTCGTTCCCTGTAAAGAAAAATATGTCATTTACTGCAACGGCGTTTAGAAACGAAAATCCACCATGGTCCAACCTTTGTGAATCAACACAAACCACATCAAAAACTGAAGTACAAAAACCTTGCTATCAGTTTGGTGAGTCTAGAAAGATGTTATTTATTTTGAGCTTACATTCATCGAACCAGACATTAAATTCAGATATTTTTTGTTAACTGATCTATCTGTATGAAGCAATCAATTAAAAACGGCCAGAATTGAAAAATCGGAAGAAGTAAAGTGGTACACCTCCCCCTCCCCATATAGCCCGGATACGGCACCATTTGAATACCATCTGACGGCAACATCTGAGTTTAATACGCCCGGAAAACTATAAATTTTATTAGTTTTGGGCTCTTTTTTCATTATTTTTTTAAGCACTGAGCTTTCCAACTCACTTCATGTTCATTTTCAAAGCAAATTTGTACAAACAAAAAAAATTTTCTTTATAATTCCTTAAAAAATTGACTTTTTTAAAGAAAGCTAAACTAATTTTTTTTTTTCTATAAAATTCAGCATCTACATATATTGTTCAGGAACTGCCAGAGTGCTAAAAATATTACAGTAAATTTTTTATGAAAAAATATTTTCTGCAAAATACATATTTCGTTTGTAAAGTTTTCAATTAATCATACTGTATAAAAGGTATTTCAGCTAAATGTGGGTTCAATCAAAACCATAGTATAAACGCATTCATTTTTAAGATTTTCGCCAACAAGTTTATGTTTATATTAAATTTATGATATTATGCTTATATTTATGATACTATCAAATATCTGATTTACGGGGAAACACATATAAATCAGCAAATTTCATTTCAGTGTTTGAACCTCTAAAAGTTGGAGTTTTTAATATTACTTTGGTTTATTTAGTAAAATAAAGTTTAGTAATCAAGAAAAAATTTTACTCGAGATTTTCCCAGATTTACCATTCAATAAATCGCTGAAATCAAAAAAAAGTAGTACTTAAAAAATCTCTGTGTGTGCGTGAGAATGTGGTGCCTTGTTTTTAGCAAATACTTTCAAAAATGTATCATTTACGAGAGAAACATTTGAGAACTTAAAGATTCTAAATTAAATTTGCAACAATACCGGTCGGTGTAGATCATTTTTCCAAAATTTCCAGAAATGATGCTTCTTTGACAAAAACCTGCTTTTTTTGAAACTTCATACTTAAGCTTTTCATAAATTGGGTGACCCGAATCATGTTTCATACAAAATGTTATTGAATACTTGTATTATAATAATGTTCATTAATAAATTAATAAAAATTAACAATTTGATTCATGGAAATTATTAACTGTTTGTAATAACTATATACAACTTTTGACATGTATCTTAAATACAAACTGATTTTTCTTTTTCTAAATTATTGCGTATAATCACATTTGTAAAATCATTTCAGAAAAACCCAATTAAAAATTATTAAAATCAGTAGCTCGAACAAAAAAATTGGAAACTTAATTTTAAGCACAAATAGAAAATTCACCTTTTATTATATTGAGGTGGGGTTTACCAAGACGTTGGGTAGTTTGGTTTCGAACAAATGACTTTAAATTCTTTAAATAAAATTAAGAACTGATCTTTTCGTTAATTATTTCGTTAATTATTTATTCATTCTATTTAAAAGGTTACAAAAAAACTATAACAAATAGACAAGCAGATTAATAAAGCTTAACGAAGCAAAATGTGAAAAGAAGATACAATACATTATAACAATAAACGTTTAAATAAATTTTTGTGGGATTGAAACATAATTAAATTACAATTATAAATTATAAATGTTGCCATTTTGCAAATAGATAATTCTTGACAGCTTCTTTGAATTGACCTATACGATGAATTTGTTTTACTTCTTCCCGTAATCTGTTATATAGCACAAACCCTCTATAAAATACATTTTTAGAGTCTCTGTTGGTTCTCAGAGTTAAAATATGATAATTTTGATTAGATCGAGTATTGTAGTTGTGATTATCTTTGGCTATTTGGACATTATAATTACATTTGACTAGACGATGAATTACTTTAAAAATAAAAATTAACAGGTCAAAATCACCTAGCACCGCAATGGGTAAAATTTGCTCGCTTTGTAGAAGAGAGGTGGGAGTTAGTCTGAGCAAACGATTGATAATTTTTATAGACTTATTTTGTAAAATTTGTAGTGGGTGCAGTTGATAAGCTGCAGCAGCCGACCAGATCATACTCATATAGTTCAGGTGCGACTTAACGTAAGCGAAATAAATTAACCATACCGTATTAGTGTTGACATAGTTAACTAAACGTTAAATTACAAATACCATTGGCGATATGGTCTTACTCGTATATAATTTGTTTATGTGTTCAGACCAATTTAATTTAGAATCTATAACCAACCCAAAATATCTGAATGAAGAGACTGCTAGAACTTTTGAACCTCTAAAATAGAAAATATATATCCTGGAGATGGAATTAAGAACAGATATAGGTCTGTAATTTGAACATATTTGCTTATTACCAGACTTCTAGATCGGAGTTACGATACCCATTTTAAGAGAACGAGGAAAGATACCTCTATGAATGGATATGGAACTATTTATTATATGTAGAATATCGTTAATTATATACTGCTTATGTATTTGTAAAAATTTCACAGAAATAGAATCGTATCCGTTAGCTTCTTTTGAGTTAAGATTATCTATGATACTGTTAATTTCGGGAAGGGGTACTTCAATTATATCTAAAGGTTCAGAATAAGAATACAGTGAATATTGTCTGAAATAGGGAATTATTTCTCGGTTTGTGGACGAACACAATTGTTTGACACTTCTATAAAAGATTTGTTAAACATGTTTGCAGAAGATAGTGGTTCTAAGATCGAAAATGAGTCGTCGAAAATAATAATTAGTTCGTTAGATTTTGTGCGGTAAAATACAATTTGATTTATTAGCTTCCAGTTTTTACGAGAATCGGAGTTATTGTTCTTAAATTGGTGTGAGAAGTATTGCATTTGCTTTCAATCCTTCGAGTAAATGATGATATTATATAATCAGATTTAAATTTAATTATAGTACAAATTGATTTCAGCAGATCTTCGGAGGTAATATTTGTATTGTACGGCACACCAGGTATTATTATGTCATTATTAAATTCCTTTTGTTTTTGAAATTCAAGTTCAGCTTTCAACTGAGTTACTTCATTATTAACCAAAACAATTTCGTGGTTATTTTGCTGTATTAATGTTTTATTATTATCGTTGTCAACTATCAGCTTATTGATGTCAGCCATGACAGAATCAAGTTTATTGTTAGTTAGCTCGTTACTTTTACGGACGGACAAAATTGCATTGAGTAGGTCTTTATTTGTAGGATTTTCCAAATTAAAATCCTCGTCCCGTGTTGACTGCTTACGGGTTGTAGGACCAGCGTATTTACCACCGTCGTGGTTCACTATAGTTATTATTTAATAGAGATCATAACAAGCTTTAAAAGGTCGTAAGTCGTAACACGAAGATTTTATAACACAATAAGTGAAGTCTATACACATAGAGTTTTATTTGTCGAAATTAAACTTTTAGATATTCCGCTATTTATATTCACTTAAATATTTGTTCTTTTTAAATCTTCACAACAAAATATTAATAAAACAATTATGTAGGTATATAGTGTTAATGATAGAGAATTTTTGATATCAAAAACATTAGCTGATGTTTTAATTTAATTTAATTAATTTAAATCAAATTTTTACTTCACCAACATCAAACTGCGACTTTAAATTTTCGCCATCTTGGTATTCGATTTCTTGTATTTTTTTTGTGTATGAAAAACCTAATATAAAATTAAAGGAATACGACATAAAATAATACACTTAATGATTTTTTATTCATTTTTACTTGAATAAGAGCATGATACAAACAAAATTTTATATTGAGAATGAAACTGCGAACACACTAGTTTTTTAGGGTGATAATTGGTTACATAAAATCAGGTGTCTCACTCAGCAACAGGAATAATCGCTGTTTTCCAAACTTTTAGAACTGATTAGGGTTCCTTTCAAACTAGACTAGTAATAAAATTTTGATAACGCAATCTCCGCTTTTCAACCAAGGTTAATAATAGGAACAAAATCCAAGTCGATTCTAGTCAGTTCTACCAAAAAATGTAAACAAAAAATTAACTTAGCAAACAATTTGTTTTAGTACTGCGTACATGACATCGGTAGTTAGTTCGGAAAAAATACCATGGTATCACATAAAATGTATTAAAACAAAATTAAACAATTTCAACTCGAGTTCGAAACTAGTAGGCGTGGTATAAAGAATTTCACGTAATTTGATTGGTTTTGAGTTCGTTAGCGAGTATGAAACTATTTATTTCCGATGTCGTGTACGCGACTTAAGAGTCCAAGTTACCAGTTTTGAAACAAACTAATTTTGACAAATTTATTTATAAAATTGTACAAATTAATTAATTAAATATGTAAATTTTAACAACTTAATATTTTGTTGGCTCTGAAATTTTGTTGTAATCAAAATCTTTGTGGTTGTTTAATCTGAGATTGAAACAGCCACTGCGGGATTTAGATAAGGTTCCACTATATTGTTCTCTATAGACACATTTCGTAGCAAAAGTTTTCCGGAATGAATTATTTTAAACCTCGTGTAATATGGTTTACGTTTAAGTATTCCTAATTTCAGAACTTATATTTTGAACATTAAGTGGTCAAGAAAGGTGTTCCCGACATTAAACCATAATTTTTATTTTAAAATTAAGATTTTAATTTTCTAAATAAAATAAGTAACGACTAGGCTTTATAACATATGCCTAGTTTTATTTCATGTAGGCTAATCATATTCATAACATGATTTACATAACCAGTAAACATATATATAGAGGTTCTAACCCTTACATTTTAATTTCTTAAATTCCACTCCCAATCGATGTACACATTTCCAGATACCATGTTAATTTAAGTCTTTTTGTTATAATTTATAAATTATATTACCATAAACGAAATAATGTTTTAAAAACTAAATAGAAAATTTGTTGTTCATACAAAGCATAAAAAACAGTATTTGCGTGCGCTAACCAAACATGCCTAGTTAATTTCAAAAAATGAGAATATAATATTTACGGTTTCATGTCGCTTAAATTAATTTTAAAATTTTATAATTTCCAACAACATCAAGAATTTCATAAAATGTTTAATTAAAATTGCATTTAATTTTATTTATTATAAATTGCATGCTATGCTCGTATTCCCGATTATAATTCTTATCAGCAATAAAAAATCGTATACGCAAATGCACACAATGACGTGGAATATGATACTAAACAAGTTAGATGAAGTGACTGATTAAGTAATTTACTTTAAATTGGGTATACGTATTTTTGTTGTTGTATACTACTAAGTGAAACGCTGACAGACTATATATATTCACCAAGCAAATCACGTAAAATGTTCGCTAAATAATTCTTTCGTTGGTGAGCAAACTGGAAAAAGAAAATGAAAAATAGCAAACCATTTTTCCTCAAACAATTTAAATAAAATTTTCAGACGATTAAACTGCAATCAGACTACTTTTTTTACTGTTATGGCAGCAGTGTCGCCGAATAAATTACATCGTAAACACACACCCACCAAAAAAATAAAAAGTAAAACTTTTGTAATAACAAAATTCCATTTATGATAATTAGACAAAAATTGCACAATTTCAAATACATTTGAATGATAAATAGTTTCACCTTTATATATATTACACGTATATGTATGTACTCGTATGTGTGTATAAAAAATAGTTGGCGCGATTACTGCCACAATAGTTATAAATGCAAATTTAGTTTTTATACGCGAGTGCAACTGGTTGCATATTATAGTACGTGGATTTAGATTGATGAACTGAATTTTAGTTTGCATCGAAAACGTCTAATAGTGTTTGCAAAATAGATAATGATTTTACTATTATAAAGCCAAATTTGTTATTTCAAAGGAAGCGTATGCTTCCGTGTCCAGTTTTTGCCTTATCTAAAAATCTATTCTTATCCAATTTTTAAAGAATCATTAAAAATATAATGGAAAATAAAAATATTCTCATAAATTAGTTGCGTATATTAACGTGCCTCTTGTATTTAAACCGTAAGATTTATCTTTTATATTATTAAATGAATTCGTAAGTTATTCTGTAAGGTTTTGATCGCCGATCCTGCTCAGAGAGGGAATAGTAGCACAGAAGAAATCCACTACTCGTATTGTAATCTTATTTTCAACATATAAGTAACGTTTTATCCGTTTTCAATAGCCGCTTCATCGTACAAAGTAACCATAAGCACTTGGAGTCTTTCGATTTGATCCGAACATCTTTTGCTAAATTTTTGGTATACATATATACAATTTTTGCCGAAATTAGGAAAAAACTTAATAGTTTGTTTGCACTCGAAAACACCATTATAAAACTTTCTCAGAATCGTTCGAACTGAGAATTAAAAACAAGGAATCTGGTCGTTTTCTCGTACTCGACAACTCCCTCACCAATTCTTGTTATAACATCGTATGAAAAAAGGTTGAATTGTGATTCATCCCAAAGACCCTCTCGGTTTTTTCCAAATTCAAGAGTCATTGCAATCGTTCCTGACACTTTAAAACGTTCAGCAATATTCATCAAAATTTTTCAATCCTTTTCCAAAATCCGCGATTTAAGCATTTATATATATTCAAACATTTCGAATACTTGTGCCAAAAAATTAATTTTTTCTTCTCGATAAATTTAGGAAAGTAGATTTAACAGTTTTTATGAGCATATTATGGTCTTCCCACTGATTCACACATTCACTGTTAATAGATTTTAATGGATAATATGAAGCTTACTAGAACTGCGTATATTTAAAAATGGTGAACATACACTTACGTCAGTGAAAATTTTCCGCAATTTAAATGGTCAATTCATATTGTTCTGTGGTCGACGTTTGAAAGTTAATCTTTATTCAAAATGTTGGATTTTGGAATGGATTTTACCGAAATCTGGACACATCTAAATCGCTTTCTGGTTCTAAATCCCTTCTCATCGTTGTATCAAAACTACTTGATTCAAGAAAAATTAAAAAATAGAACCAGGCCCACTTATGGCGGCCGAGTTTTCCCAAAATTAGATCTCTTCATAAATACACAGTAAACATTTGGATGTTTTGCCTTTTTGGGGGTCAAAATAGCCTTATTTTTAGTCAAACAATATGAAACAATGTTAGACGTTTTCGAAAAATAAAGTTTTATTATGATAGCATTTCATTACCGATAAAAAATATTTGTAAAATATTAATTTAAGTTACGTTAATTATATTACCAAAATGTTACCGAGCTCAACGTAAATACAAGTTTTAAATTTAACAAAAATAGTGGGTTAAATTGATGACCCCACCCCGTAAAATCAAGGATGTTAAATTTGAGTACTAATAAATATAAAATATTCATTTTACCGATCAAGGGGCGCCATTTTTATTGTCGTTTTAAAATCATTTGACTCAATGGGCCTCGCCACACTTTAATTCTTTCGTCGTGTTTCAATGATTTCAAAAAATCAATCGACGTCCACATTGATTTCTTTGCGCATTTCTTTTGGCTATAGTGAAGAAAAAAGGGGTACCAAAAAATTCGTTTGGATTGTTTTGTTTGCTTATACAAATTAAAAAAAGAAATAAGAATAATTAATTTAAAACTGTAATATTTAATTAATATATTTTATTTTAAATTATATATTAAATTAAATATAAATTGTATTTTAAATTAATCATTTTTCTTTCTATTTTTTATTATAAGCAAACAAAATAATCCGAACGTAATTTTGGTACACCCTTTTTTACTATAGCCTTTCTTTTTTTGTGGATGTGTTAAATTTTTTTTTACGCATTCGTTTTGCATAGTAGGAACATTCGTTTTGTATAGTAACATATGCGTAAAATATTTTTCCACTGACATCTCGAAACTAAAAAAATTCAAGAAAAACAAATACAGGAAACCCTCCAAGAACACGATTAATTGGTTCCGTGTTCTTTAAAACCATGTTGTTCGAGACTACAAAAAATAAAATAAAAAAAGCGTTTCGTTTTATTTATTATTTTTTGTTATGATATACGAGTACAAAAAACAAAATAAAACAGATAACGAAAATCGTGTTGTTTGAAACCGTGTAATTTGAGCAAATGGGTATCCGTGTTCTTCGAAATCGTGTTCTTCGAATATCGTGTTATTGGAGAGTTGTAAAGAAAATATACTGTAAAGAAAATGGCTTTATCTTCGTAGTAGTGCGAAGAAATCAGTGAATCAAAAAAAAAAATATTGACGAAAAAAGAATCAAAAATTTTCCCACCAGAAAATTAGTTTGTGAGTGAAGAGGAAAGAAACGGGGAAAGAATCACGCTGAAAGAATTAAAGTGTGGAACCGCGAAATTGAGCAATTTTGTAGATTCTCTTGATTTTTAGTTTTTATTTTTTCCGTATAAAGTGGGAACTAGTCAGGAATAAAAATTTAACTTAATAAAAAAAATAAGAATGCGATTAATGGCATTTTAGTGTTATTACTCAGCAAAACTTAATTTTTAGGAAAGAAACCTAACGAAACCTTCGTTAAATTTTAGAAGTCATTTCAAAAAAAAATAGTGCGCGCTATTTCTTGCTCGAAAATAAGAAAAACTTAAAAATATGATTTGATGGTGTTCAGTTATTAAATAAAGTTATTTTAATATTTTTCGGATTCTGCGAAGTTTTAATAATTTGTGATAAAATAAAAATAGTGTTTTAGTCAATTTTGGTTAAAATTAGTTTGTTAATGGCTGGTGCTACACGAGATTTTAATTTCTGGTTTCAAACTAAGTCGTAATAGATTTTTTATTGTTAATTTAAACCTTTATATTAAATGAAAACACCTAATTTTTTGTATTATTTGTTCTGTTCTCTCGAAAATAAAATTTAAACAAAAATCTACATCTCAAAAATGCCCTTAAATTTTTTTATTTTCATTTCTATTGTGCGACATAAAATTTTTGTCCGTGAATCCGAAATGACTAAAATAGAAATGAAAATAAAAAAATTTGGTATGATATTATAGTTTTGGTGTAAACGCTATTTTACGATGTAAAAGCGTTTCGTGTATGTGTATATTTTAAAATATGAAACATAAGTATATATAAAAATAGATAACAATATGAACAAATATGAAATTTCTCTAAAAGACATTTCACAATAAAAACAGCTGTTTGTAAACGAACAGCTGTCACTTAAGAATTATTATTTTTGCATGGCTAAAATGTCAAAAAAAAAATTGATTTCGTTAAAATTCTTATTTGTTTTATTAAGCTTTTATTCCTGACTGGTTGAGGCTTAAGATTAAATGAGAATATAATTTTTTCAGTTGCAGTTGGGATTTTAAAGTTAAAATTGCTAAATTCGTGCTAAAATTCATTTGTAAAAGTGGTTTTTAGTGGATATAGTGGATTATTTGAACAAATGCGTGATAAAAATAAATACTACCATAGTAAAACTGAACCATCCGCAGCATAATTCAAATACAGTCACGTCGATTATAGAATCCGCGAAGCAAATCGAATTCTTAAACTCCACAAAACCAACGCAATGCATATAAAAAAAAAATTAAAAACAATTGCTAAAATTAAAGTAACCTAGAAAATGTTATAATTTCCACACAAACGCAATAAAATAGTTGCGGATCTAACGCAAATTTTACTTTATTAAATATACATATTTCATTTTTGGCGTTACAGTAATCTGCACATGGATTCTGTTGCCTTTTCAAATTCAATTCAAGTTGAATTTTGTGTACGCATACAGTGTATAATATACACTTTTAATATTGTGTGCTGTCATTTTGTATCATTGTGTGTGTGCAAATCCACATGAAATTTCGCCAAAATGTTGACCCGATTTTATAAATGATACTATCGGTAGAGGAAACAATACATTTCCACTGCTCGCGAGCAAAGGAAAAAAAGACAGATGATAAGAAAATAGTTTCGATTCAAATTTTTGTTTTGTGAATTTTGAATTTATATTTAGATAAAACTTAAATAATATAAATTTTATTATTGTTTTTATTAAATTTAATATTCCCTAGTTTAATTGTATATTTATCTATATTTGTACATATGTGTTATTTTTGGAAATAATATTGAGAAGCAAAAGTTTAATAAATTATAAAGTGGATAAACTGTGGAAATATGAATGATCATGAAATTACTTTTAGATTTATTTAATAGGAACTTATAATAATTTATTTAGGATATTAACACAACACTTTATTAATTTAAATAGTATGGTGAAATTTAATAAATTCACAAACTATCTACCATGCATATAATTTTGTGTTCTTAAATGACGTCAAAAACACAAAACAAAAAAAAACACATTGTCCCTTGTCGATCGCATCGATGTTATTTTTTGTTATTTGTTTAGTTAGTAGAAATGTGGAAATGATGGAAGGAAGGCGAACAAATGCATAAAAAAAATTTATTTTTGTTTTTGAATGTATGAAAATAATTTTTTAATGGTAATGAATTTACTTTTAGATTTATTTACTAGGAATTGTGTGGAACACTTTATTAATTTAAATGGTAAGGTGAAATTTAATAAATTCATAAATTATGTACCTAACATATTTTGTGTTCTTAAATGACGTCAAAAAAACAAAACAAAAAAAAAACACGTATACTAATATGCACACCACTACAATGACGTTTCGGTAAAATTCAAGTTGAATTGTAAAAAGGCAACAGAATCCATGTACTGATTGAACAAAACAAAACCAAATTATGTACTACCACAAGAAAAACACATCAAATTTTTTTTCCATGTTCTATTGACACAAGAAAATTAACATTTTTTTTAAATTCAAAAGAACATCACATAAAAAATCTATAGGAATTTATAAGATAGTATGATTTAAAATTCGGTTTTGTATTTTTTATATGAAGTTTTGAGTGTGAGTGTGATCTTTTTTGTCTATTTTTTTTGCATTATTGTATCAAGAAAGCTCTTTAAGATGCAATTATAAAAAGAATCTGGATCGGTAACCGATTAAAAACGTTGAGAAAAGCCGCAGCTAAAACGAATAAAATATTTTTGTGACATAATAGAAACTTAAATATACCAGGAACAAGTGCCGCATTTGACCCACCTTTTTATTCCATTGGATGGACTAGACGTACAATATTTAGTTGAATTAAAAGAAGACATTATAAATGTAGATCGAAAATGTCAAAAAGCCTTTAGGTATGTTATAAAGGGATGAAAAAACGTTTAATCTACGATGAACATGTATAACTTCTAATAATTGTGGCCTCGTACTGTTGGAATGTCCACGGTTTATGAACACTTATTAACTGATAAGAACTTACAAGACGATTTAATAACTTTTGATTGATATCTCTTTAATAACCCGTTCTTAGATTCACAACGATTTTGAGGTCTTATACCCAAATACCTCTAATAACCTGAAAACTAAGTTTACGGATGGCAAAACCAAACCTATAGTTGAATACTTTAAAGGTAGAATTGCATTATTAATAATTTATCCTTCAAATGTATTTAATATACTTGTGATTTTTATCATTTCAGATTGACGTTTAGATATTTTACCTAATTTAATTTATTAACTCTTCTTCCTGCTGCACAATAGGGTTGTGAAATGAAAAATTGAGCAGATATTAGGTCAGCTAGTGCTAAGCTATTTATATTTATTGGTGTAAATGATGACATTACGGCTAATTGTTTTTGGTCAAGGGCAAAGCAAGTCAAATATTTCAAAATTTTACATCTCATTTGATCAAAAGCTTATTCTACGGTAAAATATTGTAATACACTACTACCAGTCAGGTAATTCTCCGAGAACACTGAATTGGGGAAAGAATTCATAAATAATTTTTGTTCAAATATTTTTTTTGCCGTCTCCTGTGGCACTATTCTCGCTTTCCCTGTGGCGCTATTCTGGCTTTCCCTGGGAATAGGGAAAAATGTTTGCATATCATTTTTGTCTAAATTATATACTACCATTGGAATTAGTTCGGTGTAAATATTTTAGAAGCAAGGTTGATTGGGAAACTTTAATTCCATAAAACTTTTATAGCGAAAAAAATTCCCCATTTAGCGTTCTTTCGGAAATATTTACTTTCGACTAAGGAAATTGTGGGTTCAATGGAAGTTGTGGCATAATAATGATTTAGTATTTTACTTAAGAAAAATCTAACAAAATTTTGTATTTAAAAAATGTATTGTATAGTTATGCATTTTAAATTCCTAAATGTATGATCAATTAATTAATTTTATAGAAAATCAAAATTAAAATCAAATATTTTCATTTATGAATTATTTTTATTAATACAAAATGATTTAAAACTTTAACTGTGATTTTTATATTTAAAATGTATAAAACGAACTGTTTCCTTTATGTTTTGTTCCCATAACTATCAATTTGTATGTATCACGTTCTATTATATACTTGTTGATTGAATTGGTAAGTATAAGTTCTTACCTAAGTAGAACTACTTTAAATAGACTACTTTAAAATTGTTAAAGTGGCAATCAACTGAATTTATAACTAACGATTCGATTGGTGCTAAATTTGACACTAAATAGATGTTTTGTTTAACTTTCAAAATAATTTGGTTTTAACGCAATATAAAAGTATTATTACCTATTTTATTACTCTAAGAGAGTTAATTTCGTGTTTTACTAACTACCTCATTTTAACATTCTTTGTTCAATAGTTTTCTTATTTTAGGTAGTCAATTTGCATTATATTTACATTTCAAATTTTACAATTTTTAAACAGTAATTTTAGCAACATATTTACTTTTATAATCGTTACAAACTATCTACCACGAGAAAAGTCTTGTATTTTAATAACTTTTACGTCTCTACGTTAAGTTGGCGCTGGTATAAGCTAATATACGTTAAAAATCACGTCTAACACCCTTGCACGCAAAATCTCCCGCCCCTCACCAATTTAAATCTTTTTGGAGAAAACAGACAGCAATGAGATAAGTAAATAATCATAATTACAATCAAATAATGTCCTAAAAGATAGACATAAACTATCTAAACAACACGTATCTATGGCGCAGAGATCGCACTGCATTAAGAACGGATCGTTACAAAACAAATATTAGGTTTAAAATGCAAAATTCGGCCTCCTGACGTTGAAACTATAAATTTGATTCCAGTGGCTCAATTCTGTATTTTCTTGAGAATATGGAATTGGGAAAAATATTTTTATAGCATTTTTGTCTAAATTGTATTTTTCTGGCCTAATGTAAGAAAAAGTTTAGTGCAAAAATTTTCAAAACAAAGTGAATTAGGAAACTTTTGTTCCACAAAATTTTTATTGGGAAAAATATTTTCCCATTTAACTTTGTTTCGAAAATATTAACACCAAACATGTTCCCTCAGTAGGCCAGAAAAATACAATTTAAACAAAAATGCTATGAAAATATTTTTCTAAATTCCCTATTCCCAGGGAAAGACAGAATAAGGCCACAGTATAACGAAAAATGATTGATCTACCCCAACTATGCATCCGAGTCACTCAATCTCATTGGTAACATTGGTAACACGATCATCTTCTTTTCGAGTAATAAACTTTTGTCAAATGGCCTCACTCAAACAACAAAAGAGGTCAAAAATAAGTTACTCAATAAATGAGCTTTGAATTTCAAAAAGTTGAAGAATTTAATCTCATCCCAAGAGAGTACTGAAACTATAATAATACGAATAAAAAAGCTCTGACATGTGAAAACTTTTCGAAACTACATACATATATAATTTATTACATATTTATATAAGGACTAATACTAATTAAAATTAAGCTTTTATTATTCGAATACCATACGAAACGTAACAAAGCATGCCATACAAATAAAACTTTTCTCATATTTTTGACCACAGAATGTTTTATTTCACCTCAAAGCTATATGGTTATTTGTACGCTCGGTGAAAAAGTGGTGGAAAACCAAAAAAAAAAAATTCTCTGTCATTTATGTAGATAAAAGCCAAATTTTTGTTGTTGTCATTTCACATATACGTATACAAACATATACGAACGAGTATATAATGTAATATAAATCCCATTTGAATCGAAATTTATAAATTTTATTACTTGTAAGCATGTAATAATATAATAAATTATAATCACAGCTGCGTACCTTTCCAAAAAAAATAACAAAAATATTTATTTTATTTTCCATATGGTTGGAAATTTTCAGTTTGAATCCTTTCTACAGTAATAATGCTTTTGTGTATTATATTAGTTAGAATTAATTGGCACGCGGTATTAGAATGCAGTTGAATGTGGTTACGTCATGAAATATTTTTCACCGTCTTTCCGCGACGGGGGTAGGCTTTCTGGATTATTTAGATTCATGAACAGATGTTTTATTTTTGGGTAGATTAAAAAACAAATTCATTTTAATTTAATTTTGATTAGAAATGGGATGGTTTATAAATATAAAAATTAATATTTAAATGACTTTACTTTTGTTGCTTGGAAATTGGATTAGTTCGGTTTAGTATATATAATATATACGAGTAAAGAAACAAATTAGATGATTTGCCTAAAATTATGTTAAAGGTACGGAGAGAGATAATAAGTAAATTTATGTGATATCGTAAAAATTCATGGTGAGATAATTTTTATTTTTACCTTTGATCACAATATTTACAAAGAACCAAATATTTTTTGGTCATGGTATAAAATGTTAATTAGTTTTCGGTACAAAAATCGATAATATATTTTATCATATAAAAAGGAAAACATATTTATAATGATTCAGCCACATTTACTTTTTGAAATTGGTACATAAAATAATTTTCATATACCACGCTTATTACGCACACACATAAACACCCGGAGCTTTATTAAAATTGATTGAATAAACGCGAAAATTTCGAATTTCACCCAAAAATTATTAGAATCAAACAAGAAAATTTGTTTGTCGCCTTTTTCATCATTTATGTATATCGTGAACGATATAGTCATTTTGCGCTTGGTAAAGCATATGCCACATTAACTTCATTTAGAATATTAAGGAAAAAAAAGTTATTTAATTAAACAAATTAAATAAATAATTATATTTATTTTAATTCATCTAATTTATTTTTAAATATGCGAGCACACCAAAATTAGTTATTTATTAACTGTATGAACGTGGGGTGGGGATTTAAAGTAGCATCATCTAAGAATTGGAGAAAACAGTAAATTAAAAAGCGAACGGGAATATACGTAGCAGGTATATTGACCCTAAACATTTTACCGAACACATAAGGTAAATTATAAATCTTCATCAGCATCGTACCATCATGACCTATATTACCGAATTAATTAAGTTTTTATAATTTTATCATTACTCATGTAACTACACTAAATATGTACAATGTTTGGGATCGATATACACGAAAAGCCTAAGTTCAAAATCTTTTGAATGACATTTAAAATTTAATTAATTTTGGAAAGTTTTCACATTCGTTATATATACGAACGTGTCTCGTTTTTCCACAATCTATAGCTTTTATTTTGATTAATTGAGTAAAATTTGGTAGGTAAACATGCATCATCCGGTACATAAAGTGAACGGGTACCAGAAAGATATTAATCTTGCTTTATTTAATATAGATGTTGATGGTATTTAGTAAGATACTAGATCATTTGTCCTAGATAAATAAAATGTGCACGTGGGATTATTAATTTTCAAATTTGAACAGTTACATGAAATTACATACTGGGGATTTATTAATTAGACTATTTTGTCAGTGGTGGGAATTGTACGAAGGTATACAATAAAATTTGTGGGGTGAAGTTCAAAGAACTTGGCAAAAGCAAACAAATATAAATTTATATAATTACGTAGTATTAAAGGTAATTAAACTTTTTTCTATACATGAGAATAAAAAGATAGGGAGTTTTGTTTTGATACTATTTAATACACTGCGATCCCTATATTTTGTTACCAGTAATGTACACGAGAGATTGTGTTATAAACATCTGAATATTTTCAAAGTACACAGTAATTTTATTATTTTAATTGGCTTTAAGTATGTACAACAAATTTAAATTAGTAGTAGGATTATATTTTTAATGTCGGAAAATTATTACTTGGTACTCTGTATTTTTATATCTCAGATTTTTTTCTCTCAAGCCATTTCATCATAGAATTAGAATTGCTGCAAAATAGGAAGAGGGAGCTATACATAAATATAAAGAATGCAAATACCTAATACACTTTATCCTGATGAAAGGACTCCTTGTAATCAATCCATATTTTTATACATATTAATTTTATTTTATTGCGGATCGAAACCACTGCTTATTTTAATTTTTCTCTCCCCTTATGACTACTTAAAATTTATAAATCAAAATTTTTATGTAGTTTTTAAAATTTTGATTTTTTTTTTGTATTTGTACAATCAACCACTCTTAACGTACCAACAAATGTTGTGATGGAAATGATGGTTGTAATACTTCGGTGACGACTGTTCACTAGTTTTCGTTTCTTGGTTACTTATTATGGGTTATATATGTGGTTCAAATAAAATAAAATTTTGGTTGAAACGGAATACGTTTTTAACGTTTTTTAAAACTTTGCTTTGCAAAATTAAAATTAAAATTAAAATAAATTATTTTTAAATTAAAATAATTTCTTTAAATATCGTATTTCCAATTCACTGGTATTTTAAATTCACCCTTCATTCCACGGATTTAATTTAGTATAAATAAAATAAATAAACTAGGTTTTACAACAATTAAATGAAAAAATTTGGGATGGATATTTTGTTGTTGAATAAAAGAAAAATTTAAAAAAAAATCCCGTCTTATACAAGTGTAAATAGAAAAAACTGGGATGAGATGAAATAGTATTGTTTGAGGAAATTTTTATTTTTTTTTTCTGGGATGAAAAACTGGGCTAACTTCACATGCTTGTAATTAGTATTTTATTTTTTGTTTTTGCTCTCCTGCAAAATTTAAATTTTTAGGTTGTGTCACTTTTCCATATCATGTGCGTTATGTGTTACGGCATGGCACAGGGAAAATGGTTTTCATTTTTATTTTCGTCTGTAACGACAAGTATATCTTGGATGTGCCTTGGGCGTTTAATGTTGACTATTTTTTTAAGATTGCTTACTACTGGCACTATTTTCTAAGATAGATCGATTAAATTGAGTTCTCCTGATTGATTCTATTCAAGGACTTGCTCATGCACCAATTATGTTAGAAGCCTTCCCAGTGGTTTTATCTTCCGTTCGTGCCATCACCTCAAATAAACCTTGATCTTTTGTTTTGATTGACTGACATGTGCGGAATTGTTTCAGTAATCTGTTTCTAGGCAGTATAATTTTTTTGGGTTAAGGCCAAGTTTGTTTCGGCTATGTTGAATGGAGGAACTGGATAGTTCATTGGCCGATTGTTTTTGGATTTGTATTGTAGAAAAATCCAGAACTTCATCCGGGATTTATGTTGGAGTCTTGATTTAGCTCAGCATACCAGATTCGAACATGATTGGTTAAGAAAGTGCCTAGCACGACCAAACTCATGAACTTTTCTAAAGTCCATTTTTAAATCCTCATCCAATTTTGAATATGTGCGATTTGACTATATATATTTTTGGGATATGGTTTCCAAGTTCTATTCAGAATGGTCAAATTGTAAAACTTCACCAAAAAGACATATTAAAATCCCAATTTAATTTAAAATGAATCTTAAAGTTGTCGGTTAGGAGACAACCTGGTTTCATTCATTATATGCGAATCCCAAAATGTCGACAAATTCTGCTTTGCACACCAAATCTGACCATCAATTGTTGAGAGATGGCCTAGTTCCATTGAGCATAATATTAGAGTGCCAATCCAATTCTGCTTACTATATTTGACAGTAATTGGTTGCTCCATCGAGCATGGCATAATATGTCCTGTGTAATATAATTTACTTGGAAATAAAACGAATATTTTTTAACAAAATATTTGAAATTTTTTGCGAAATAATCTAAATTTATTTGAAATATTCAATCCGATAGTTAACCTGGCATTGAATGATACTTTTCCGAGAACCATTGCCTTAGAGATGTCTCAAATATTTTGTGTTAAATACTAATGGATTAAAGTAATTTTTTATATAATTTAAATAATTGTGGTTTCAGGAAATTTTACTGTAAATTTTGGAATTGCATTAGGATTAAATTAATAAACGCTTATATTATTTAGGAAGCCGGAAAATATTAATTTACAATTAAATTTCAGGGAATCTACAGATGTAAGTGGATAATTTTTCTTTGAAATAATAATTGGATAGTTCACAAGCCAAACCTATTGGCTCCATTTTTTTGATGTTTTTTTTTTAATTTTTATATCAACGCACTTGATTGGCTCCTAACTGTAAATATTCAAAACAAATTTCTGTAATAATAAGTGTTAACACCACTAGATGAAAAAATTAAAAGGAAATAAAGTTGCAATTTACAAGGAATTTTAGGAATTCCATTTTTGTATTTTCTCATTTTTCTCAACTTCCTGTTTTAATCGTTTTGCGTTGTCATTGTTACTAACTATCGACTTTATCTAGGTGTCTGTAACAGGGCTGATTTAATCAATCAATTTTGTTTAGGAAGCCGGAAAGCATTAAATTAGAATTAAATTTTAGGAAATATCCAGATGTACGTGAAATAATAAAATGTTTCCATCAGGTTGCTGATTGAGACAAGCAATTGTGGAAGACCAATACCATCGTTATCCATTAAACCTCTAGAGCCTTTATAATTCCTCTAGTAGATTAGAAGTAGATTAGAATTGTGTTGTGCCGTACGATCGCTAGGTGTTTGAAGCCGGATCGTTTTGGCCCAAAAAAACCTCTTCCTATCCTTTCTATTGTTATGTGTATACTGGCTGTAAAAATAGGTCCGGTGTTATCCGGGACACTTGTCAAGTACTTGGTCTTACAATGAGAGATAATGAATGTTACTTTTTTTGCTTCGGAAATTTAGATTTTATATTCGAAAAAGTTTTCTAACAAAATATGTAATTATAAATTTAAAAATCATTATAACGATTTTTTTTTATAAACAACCCCAACACATCGACATAATATATTGTTACTGTACTTTCAAGGACACAATTAATCTTCTTTAGCTTAGATCAACTTTCCTTGTTTAGGCGGTTCGTGCTTGTACAATATAAATATGAAATTAGGATTAAGTGCTTCTATATTTTCACGTAAGTGGCAACATTCCTAAAAATTATTACACCGGAATTCGATGTCCACATAATTAAACATCTACAGTTCGGTTATAACACGAAAATAATAATTTGAATCATATAAATTTGTTGTTCATAGTATTTGTAATCTTCTGTAAATGTTTGGTAAGCGAAAATATGTATATTGTAAACTTTATAAACAATTTAAAAAAAAAAAAACTTTTTCCTAACATTTTTATAAATCAATATTCCTAATTCTGTATAGATCAAATAAAGTATTGAATTAACTTTTGAAACCTCAAAACTCAAATTAACCTGCCTTTTATCTTGATTAAATGCTTAGCACAATCATATATTTTATGGAAGGATGCCAGTATATTTAAACGTTATGTGTACCATTGAATTGATGTGCAATA
Source organism: Nephrotoma appendiculata (assembly GCA_947310385.1). Classification (NCBI taxonomy): domain Eukaryota; kingdom Metazoa; phylum Arthropoda; class Insecta; order Diptera; family Tipulidae; genus Nephrotoma; species Nephrotoma appendiculata. Next base: position 3,845,496 of record OX371224.1, on the reverse strand, counting down.
AAGCGGATAGTCCCAATTAAATTTTCTACTTCATAAATTCCAAATGCATTTCTTAACTTTTATAGCACATTTCTGTTAAACTAGCACATTTTAATTTTTCAATTTTACCAAAACTTTATTTATGTGCTTTTAAAACACACAGAATTATTTTCTCTAGTTTTTCACAACAGATGAAAATTGATAAAATTTGAAAGCCATATAAATGTTACTTCAAGAATCAATAGTGATTTATTTATTCTACAATTTTTTTGATTCCAATTTTTTTTTTAAGTATGTAAAAAATAAAATCATTGATCAGAGATTTTCTTTTTTATATTTATTACGGTTTACGGTAGTGTCTGTTTAGTATGGTAACTGAATAGTAGATGAATGGATAATTTAAACATATTTTCTATTAAATATATATTAAATTTAGGTTATATTCCCAAATAAAGATAAATGATAATAATAAAAGGTGTTACGAGTATATCATGATATAGTTTAGATATTTGAACAACAAACTATCAGTTGCTATCAATCACATTGTGGTAATCATTTGATGTGGTATTTATGTCAATATTTTTTATCTTTCTAGATTTTCGTCTTAAATTTCGATGTCAATCACCTTTTTGTATGAATTTTGGCTTTAGAATTTTTTGCTCTTTATATTTTGTATGTCTCCCATCATCATCATCGTATATTAGAGAAGACGTTATCATGTCACATTTTTTAATGCTGACTGATGGAAATTTTATTTATGGTTGGCTCAACAGCTTCTTTAATGTTTTGGTCATGTTTTTTTCATTTTTGAGTAATGTTTTTGGGTCAGTTAGTTACTTGGGTATAAAATTATCGCGTAACTTAATAACTTTTTATCTCATAAAACGAACTGGAACACTCCCAAATAATATGAATAATTTATATAAATATTTGTTCTTGATTCACTGTTGGCTTTTTAACAAAAAATAATTTAATAAATTTGCTATATAGGTACCTAATAATATTATTTAATCGAAGGAAGTCGATTGCTCAAACCAAATCGATTCTATACATAAGCATATCTAAATAATTTATACAAATAAATATTATATTTTGCCTTCTTGAAAATGAGGTTTCATAAAACGAATGAAATCGAAATTTCACATATCAATAATACATACGAGTTCTGTTCAACAAAAAATCCTTTGAAATTATAACTTTGCAAATTTTATTACACGAAATAAAGAAAAAAACCGTATTACCTGCGTTTGATAATAAATAAATTTTCAATTATAATAAATTTAAAAAAATATATAACATTCGAGGAAAAGCGATTTTCAATGAATAAATTTACAATTTTCAATAACTTTTATCTATATTTTTGGCAGAGTTGAACTAAAAATAAAGGAGCGGAATGAAAAATACCAGGAACGATGTTTTTTGTGTTGTTGTACTTTTTACAGGTGGGAATAAAATTGTGTAATTTATATTCACTCATAAAACTCTTGATGTATTTCTTATGTGTCATGAGATTACAATTGAAAGATATTTTATTTAATATGGGAACACTGTTGAGTTCCTATGTACAACTTGTATGTATTGACTTATATTCATAACATGACATTGCATACTTTGTATATTAAGTAATGAAAATACGAATTGGCTGTTTACCTCAAACTCGCGCAAAAACTCGTTAATGGCCTAATAATTTCCATAAATGTATTATGACAAGCATTTTCTCGCCAATTCTATAACATTATGAGAGCCTTGGCAAAGTTTATGACATCCTGAAATGATTTTAATGATTTCTGGTAGCGCACGATATCAAATTGTTTTTATAGGCTCATCAACATTTTTTTTTTTACTATTTGGTTAGCAACACAAAAATATGTTATGGTAACATAAACATCTATTGGATAATTGATTAAACTGCTTTTAAAAATAAATCTGTTTAACCCAGTTGAATTATTAAACATAAAACCATAACATGAACACACATATTATAATAAAGTAGCTAAAAGCTTGTTATTTATATATACAAATAAAATTATACATTTTAAAAATTCATTTGCCAGCAAACCGAGTTCTATATACATATTTCTTTAATTAGATTAAAAGTTTTTCAGAAATACATATTTTAGTAGCTTCTATGGTCTAATACTTTTGAATAAATGAGAAAAAAAATAATTTTTTTTTTCACCATTAAACTGTCAATCTACTCAGATATTCATATTTTATTCATGGCTCGAAAATTGTACAAAACCACAGAGTCTATATAAAAATAAATATATGCATGAAGTCGATCGATCAACGGCCGCACTATCAAACCTATTTTCTAAAATCACCACTTTAGTAATCATCGTTAAAACAAAACGGTTGTCATTAAATAAACATGAACGAAATTTATAATTTAAAAGATAGTATCAAACCCTTATTTTGTTATTGTTTAAATGCAAAATGGAAAATATGTATGAACAACATACCTGCCTACCGGTCTATGTACTCGTTAATACATTGAACAGAGAACTAAATGTTAGAACAGAAAACTATTTTTAAATTGCACATACATAGAAATTGTTTTTAATTAATAAATCATGCAATTTAAACAATTTTTGTAATATAAATTATTGAAATTTATAGTTGCACGTAAATTTTCTACTTTATAATTTTTTTTTTGCCTTGTAATTTTTATAGTAGTAGTTAGAGTAATTTATAATAAGATTACCATAGTTATAGTTTTTTTTTGTAAATGGCTAATGAAAAGTTAAATCGTGTACATTGTTGCTTTGCCATAAAAAATGTATATAATAGGTTTTCCTGTTCTAACTGGAAAATTATCGACGGGAAGTATTATATATATTTTGTTTTAATTTTGCATTGTTGGGTTGGAATTGAATCATCGTCGTTTTTAATTATTATCAAATTTCAGCAGAAGTTTTGTGAAAGGCGGTTCCATTATATTGGGGCTAAGCATGTATTTTATATCTCGAGTCTATGCGCAATTATGAACGATAAAGTTTTCTGAAATATGAATACGGTTTATTCCGACATTGAAACTGAGTTTTATCTACTTTGTTGTTTTTTGATTTTATGTATACATTTCGACAGACCTTGTTAGGTTTTTATTTTACATCTACCACAGGAATGAACAAGCTTGCTAAGGTAAAATTACCACACTCTCAAAAAAAATTTTAAAGTTAAGGTAAATTGGTAATTATCTTAATTTAATAACCTTCAATAGCCAATCAAAACTATTATTCTCAAGAAAAGTCATTCTCTACACCACTGTCGACATCAAGATGTAGATAATTACAAAATATATATACACACACACACGTCAATAGATCCATCGATCAATAGGTATTAATTGGCAATATCGAAGTCAAATTATATTTGGAAACGTTTTCATTAATTAATGGTCAGATTGTAATATAATCAAGGGGATCGCCAGCTTTTTTTCTGTATCGGCTGCAATTACGGGTCTAACACTGCCATATCGCGGTAAGCACTAGTAATTACCCCGTAAATTGGGTAGACTAAACGTGTGACGGCTATCTTCTTTTGTAGTTTGCGTTGCGCTAACATTTGTTTGATCATCAACAAACCTCCAATCGTTACCTCTAAACAAGGTGTCCTAAAATTGGAAAATCAAACGAAGCAGGATGATAGGGGAGCTCATTTCCAACTAAAACAGCCAAGTAAAGTTTTTTCGAATTGTTTATGGTGCAAAAGTTATTCCACTTTTAGTGTTTTTTAGTGAAATCGCATGCGCAAAAAATTAATTTAATAAAAACACTTTTTGTTTCTCAAAATTTTTTGTTGATGTTTAAGTGACGCCAGCGAGAAAACAATATACTACAGAAAGTTAACCCACTATCAGAAAAATATACGACACTAATGCAGATTTTAAAATATTATCACACACCAGGCTATTCGCAATAGAAAGTTTTCTATAAATTTTTTTCACAAAGTAAGTCGTGTTTATTTAAAAATTCAACAAAATTGCGAGTTCTAAAGTCGATGCCAGAAATACAGCAAAATGAATAAAATAATTTTTGTTTATTAATTTTAAATATTATTATAAGGGTTTCCCTCGAATTTCCCGGACTTTCCCCGGATCTCCACGGGATTGTTTGAAATTCCCTCAGATTTCCCGGATTTCTTCCAAATTTCTCGGATTTCCCCGGATTTTCCCAGATTTTCCGAATTTCCCCCAGATTTTCCGGGTTTATTCTGGATTTTCTCCGGATTTCTCCAGATTTCCCGGATTTTCCCCGGATTTCCCGATTTTCTTCTGGATTCCCGGATTTTGCTCAGATTTCCCCCGGATTTCCCTCTTATTTTCCCCAGATTTCTTTGATTTCCCCCAAATTTCTCGCGGATTTGGATGTACCCGGATTTGCTGGTTTTCTTCCGGATTTCTTCCGGAATCCTTTGGAAATTCGGGAAATCCGGAAGAAAAGCGGGAAATCCCAGGAAAATCCGTATAAAAAAATATTTAAAATTAGTAAAAAAAATATTTTATTCATTTTGTTTTATTTCCGACAAAACATAGATTTTAGAACTCAAAATTATGTTAAATGCGTCTTTTAATAAACTAGACTTGCTTTGTGAAAAAAATCATAGAAAACATTCTATTGCGAATAGCCTGGTGTGTGATAACATTTTAAAATCTGCATTAGTGTCGTATATTTTACTGATAGTGGGTTAACTTTCTTTTCTGTAGTATATTGTTTGCCCGCTGGCGTCACTTAAACATCATCAGAAAAATTTGTGAAACAAAAGGAGTTTATAAAACCATCATTTTTATTTGACAGAAGATAATATACAGCTAATAAAAATGATTTTATTGGAAAGGCACACTCTTCTACATCGTATTAAAAAGAAACTTAAAAAAAAGAACTCTTGGTTCCTTTTACATTAATTTTTTGGTGCGTAGGAAAATGTTTGAAAATGGCTCCCCTATCACCTTGCTTCGTTTGATCTTTCAATTTTGGGACACCCTGTATAATAAAGATAATCAAATATCACGAAAAAGTTTTTTCGAAAACAAAAGAAACTTAACTGAATTTTGGTAAAAAATTCGGTTTTTATATACATATTCCATTTTTCTATACTCCAATATATTTGCAAAACACAAAAGCTCCTATGGAAGCTGCCATTTTCGGTGAACCGATTTCAGGGAAAAGTTACTACGACTTCCAAATTTATGAAAGAAACTCAAGTAGAAAGTATTATTTCGAAGTGTCAGTCCGTTTTTTGGCTGTAGAGGTACAGGTTTTTGGAAGAATACTAGTCTTTTTTTTCAAAAACTATCATTTCCGCATAAATTTAGAAAAGCAAATGTCTGTGGACTGATTATTTTGCAAATCTAGAATAGAGTTTTTTTGTTTTTAATCGATTTTGTAACAATTGCTATGCTTCTCAAAATATTTGCAATAATCAAGATAGTTTATGTGTAAGAAGCCACTTAAAATGGTCCGATTTGACCCAAAAATCACTGGGATATCCGAATTTATGTCAAACTCTTACTTAAGCATGAAGTTTCGCTTAGATCAGCTAACTTATCTGGGTTGTAGGGAGTGTAGTCTTTAGCTTGCCTTGGAGGGTATTACAGAAAACATAAATTTACCCGAAAAAATTGAAACAACAAAGCACAAAATACCGTCCTTATCAAGCTAGGCCATAGATTTCGATCTGTATGTACAGGAACTTTAAGCGGTTGTTGCTCAGCTAAGCATCACGCTGTGGAGGTTTTTTGTTCTTCTTGTCTCATTTTTTGGTTACGTTTCTCACTAAAACTTCAATAAATCGACAAGGGGTCGTCGAACAGAAATTTCCACAGCATCGTTGTCAAGGTTTCTAAATTCTCTATAAAACGGCTAATTTGGATTTGAGAAAAAAATGTCGAGCATAATCGTTTACAGTCTCGGCAGCATACTTTTTTTTCTTTTAGACAATCTTTATTTTACTCAAAAAAGTTACAAAAAAACAAAATAAAATAGAACGAATTCTAATATCGTCGAAAGACAAAATTTCCTTCAATGAGAAGCAAAATAATTTTTTGGCAAAGTGCGTTATTTCAACAAGATACAAGCGTTCAAATCTGGGTATTTTTTCGAATACGTTCCAATTTTTTTTGGCGCAGTGTATATGGAAAACACATATAACTGGAAAATGTGTCGTCTTCAAAATAGTGGTTTTGAAATACACATATCAGTTACAAGTTATTCGGCATCTGGATTGCAAGATATGTAACAAAATATCGTCATAATTGGGTGGGCCCAATATAAATCTTCTAAATTTCGAATAATGAGGAACAAATATGTCACCCAAGTACAGATTTTGTTCGAAAACTGAGACTTGAGATTTGGAAGTTTTGCCTACTAAACCTACTGAATGCCGAAAATTAATATTATTATTTATTGATGTAAATAATAATTAAATTTTGATGTGTGCTGATGAAACAACCGAAAACTCCCAACTCTCAAGTCGTGATTTTTGAACAAAATTCATATAATGGTCTATAAAAAGTGTCAACAAATCATTTTCCACTTTTTTACCGATTCGGATCGAGTATGAGACGTTGTTTCACATGATGAAAACTAGAAAGTTATAATTTGTGGAAAAGTTGACTAACAATGAAGAGAAGGCAAAGTACCAACAAAAATGATTACATTAACGTGATAACAAAAAAGGCTGCCGCCGTAAAATCAACTTAACGCGATTAACTACGATAATATTCCGAACAGAAACAAAACTTAACGTCGTTGAATATAGTTAGTGATGGAACATGTTTGGTGTTAATATTTTCGAAACAAAGTTAAATGGGAAAATATTTTTCCCTATAAAAATTATGTGGAACAAAAGTTTCCCAATCCACTTTGTTTTGAAAATTGTTGCACAAAACTTATTATTTCAGTAGGCCAGAAAAATATAATTTTGACAAAAATACTATGAAATTTTTTTTTCCCAATTCCCTATTCCCAGAGAAAGCCAGAATAAGGCCACAGATCACACATATGTTCATTAATGAATGATAAGTTGATGTGTACAAGGTACATGTACTCTTCCTCCTTCGAGATGAAACCTTTTGTTTGTTTCTGAAGCATTATAGTCATGTAACATACAAAAAATGCTCAGGCGTTGTTTTTATATCTGAAACTGCACTACATCAAATTTATGTGGTTTATTGTGACACCGAAATATCAAGTAATCTCAGATTTGGACCTATTCCAAAACTTGTTCTAAAAAATCCTCAATTATTGTAAAAACTCATTTAGAATTCTTAATTTTGGCGCGATTAGGAATGTTGGCTCTCCAATCCATTGATTAGAATGGTTTAGTCAGCTGTTTCTGAGGATTCACTAGTTTTTTTTTGATTTATCATCCCTTTATAACTCATTGTAAAAATTTCTTATCCATTAGAAATCAATCCTCAATGGCAGATTAACAAATTCTCATACCGAATTCTCACATAAAATTGTAAAGGTCGTTTTGCAATTAAACGTTACCATGTTTTGAACAAATAAAATTCAATTAGATTCTTCCAAATAAATTTGTTGTTAATTTAGCCAAATGAAATTCCCAAATAATAAGGACCTGCAATATAAAATTAAAAAATTACCCATGAATGATCAAATGATGCTAATCATCGTTTCAATCAAAACCTTTGAACGGGGTTCTAAAATGGCGAAGTTCAATTTTAAAAAATATTTTCGTCTAAATCTAGTTTTATTAGCCTTCTAGCTTCTGGTTTTCTTAGAAAAAATATTTTGACTGGGATTTCCGAAGTCAACCAATCACACTTCAATATGTGGCGATGCCCCTTCATTGTACATTGCAGAAATCCAAAAACCGGGAATCATCTTAATTTTACGATTTGATCCCAAAATAGCCCTTAAAACTGAAATTTCATTGTAAACAGATCCAGAGTTTGGTGTAGTAATTCTAATTGAAGTTTTGTAAGGTGATTCGATCGGAACATCGGTACATGATTAAAATACAAATCCATCATCTACGTTAGATTAGATCCCTGTTGGCATTGAATATAATTTATTTTCATCGACTCGTATCTCGCTTATTCCATGAAATGGATTATTTATCTCCCTATAAAATTTCACATCCAACTTGTATTCCCATTTAATTTAACCGTAAGATTACTTTAAAGTATCTCAAATTGTATACCCCTTGATTGATTTTTCCCTTATTTGAAATTTGGATTAATTCAATAACCGCACATAAAATTATATATCCTGCGGCGATAATATGAGCGCATAAGGCGCGGTACAATTTAATTTGTAGCACGGCATAAATATTGGCTATGGATCGCTAATTTTAAATTTTTACCATATGGTTGGTTTAATTCTCAGTTTCTCCCTCAAACATATTTTTAAGGGATCTGTTTTCGTGACCTTTCAACTCGCAATAATTTTTTTGTAAAGCAAGCCATACAATACGATAATATCTAATTAGAACCAAACCGAAAATATAAATAATTATCTACCTTAAAGTACTTCTGATAAATGTTAGAATCGTAATATAAATAACGGTGTGAAAAATGAAAATTTATATATTTTACCTGATTACATATTTTCATATATATTTTATTTATGTATAGCATTAATCGATTTCATTTTCTATTTCTCATTTCAGGTAAAATTTCTATGCTTCATCACTTTCGGTTTAAATATTTTTTGATTGGTATTCTCAACAAAGTTTACAATAAGAAATCGTAAAATGGTTATTTGAATTAAAACATAATCTTGTACCATTATACAGTTTTTCTTGTGCTGCTGCTTCTACAGCAGCGCGAGTACATTTCAATTAATTTGCTTTATCGTATCGTGACTAAGCTTAAGTTTTATTTTGTGAGGAGTACAAAATAAAAAATGTGAGTACAAAAAATTTATTCATTCTTGATTACTTTGAAGTTTAATTTTTTTTAATATTTTTCCTCTTACTTGGAAATCTGATGATTTAACTTTTTTTATTTTTTTTTTTTTTTATATATTCAGAGTATTTCATATACACATTTCATTCGTTATTTATTCACGAGGTTTATAAGATAAGAGAAAATTGTATTTTTCTATATATTAAGTTGTTCTCGAACCGTTGTGGAAAATGAGCTTTTCTTTTCCAGCAAGTATAATCTATATATCCGTAATGTTTTCTCGGTGATATGAACTTACCTCCATTATAGCAATAAACAACATATACAATATAAGAGGATATTTATCATATATGTTCTTAAATTTGTTTGTGTTTGTGTATAGAGTTTGTAGCCGGGTGCATAATATTTATTATGCTTGTTTATGTGTGAAGAATTTAATAAAATGATTTTTGAATATTTTGCCCTCGAGAGAACATTTTAAAAATGTTCATCTATCGCATATATAAATTTAATGTTGCTGATTTTGCATACATACATAATCGATTAATTCTAAACTTGAGTGCGGATATAACTTTAATTTTACGGTATGCCACATAAAATATTGTACGATGTCATAAAAATATTTTATATGTCGGATAATATGCAAATATAATTTTCCCAAACCAATTCAGATGGAACAAAATAATATGTCAGTCGAAGCCAGAAATAAAAGCTCCCATATTTCCAATTAATATTATAAATGTAATAATAATCGTAAAATAACCATAAAAACATTATGTCATCGCTATCTATATACTCGTATACATATATGTATACATAAAACAAGACCCGTTTTTCAACAAATCCGGTTAAGAGTTTTACTGGTCCGATTTAAATGAATCTTCTTAAATTTACATAAAACTATGTTTTTTTCTAGTCTTGTGGTATAGTTCGACAATTACTACTCACTTGTATAAGTCGAGACTGGGTTCTGTTTAAATGCTAAATGAACTTATCATCATAAAATTGTTGTGATATTTAGTTCATTTACCATGGTTGGGGCTTATTAATGGATTTTATAAGATGAGCCTTTAGGAAGAAATTATTTACCGTCACCTCTGCCATTTTTTGATTTGGTTATTTCAAAACTACAAATGCATTGAAATCTCGAATTTAAAATTCGTGATAATCAAAATCGCATCAACATACCGAAACCTAAATCACGGATGTCAATATATTGATTTTAAAATTACCAATTTTTGTTTTTAAGTCCTTAATTAGTTAATTCATTTTTTCCTAAACCTAGTTTAATGGTTTTAATAATTTCATTTTACCATATCCGAATTGTATTAAGATTAGTTGGAGTTGCTGTTACCTACCTGAGACTCATATAACTGAGTCTTGAGTGAATATATGCAAAATATATAGAGCAGCGAGTCTTCTCATTCACAACATTTTGAAATCTCCTTAGTGCAAATGCATATGGCCAAATATATTTGGTAATCCTAATATGTTCTTTCCAAAGAAGCGCCTCATCAATGATAATTCCTAGGTAACAAATTGAAGGAATTTGTTTAATTGATTGGTTATTAACATTTGTGAATGATGAAAAATTGGTTGGAAGGTGGCGGTTTTGAATTATAAAGTAGTTCGTTTTCGCATAATTAATGACGATTAGATTGGATGACAGCCAATTTTCAATTTTTAAAATATCTTCAATCATTTGATTAATTAATTGGAATGCATCTTTGGACCTAAATATTAGCATTGAATCGTCAGCATACATTATAAGCTTTCCATTCAACGTAAGACTAAATACACTCCCGAGCAATTGATTATAACCACTTTAAATTTCGCCTTAATTCTTCATGTGGTTGTTGTATTATTTATCTATCTTCTACCTATTATATTAATACGCTTAATTTTTTCAAACTCAACGCTAAAATGACCCCTAAACATGATCCGATCCGTTTAAATTTTTCAGTGTAGGTCGACATAAATATAGCGGTGTGCCTTTGCTAGAAAAATCGAAAAAATTCCACCGGGAAGTACCTGAAACGGGTACTTCAGGTGTTTTCAGCAAAATTTTGTCACGACGCCAGAATGCCATGACAAAATATGTTTATATTGAATCTGAAGTCATGCGTATTACACCGTGACAATGACAAAATTTATTAAATTTGCCGATGTTTTTGTGATGACACACTGCGATGAAAAAATGAGTAGAAAATTTGTAATTGAATCTCAATTAAACAAAACAGAGAACATAAAATGATTTTATACACATTTTGGTGTTAATAGTTGTGAGTGTAAAAATACAATTTTGTCATGACACTCTATATCTATTTAAGATTTAAAAATTAACCGCGTATATGAATTTACTTTATTTTTGATAAAAGTGCATCAAATTTACATCTTAAAAAATCTTCTTAATTATTTCTTAACCAAAAATTCAATAAAATGTATTCACGTGACTGATTATTCAGTTGAAGGTCAGCTTCTATCTATCTTCTACCTATCTATCTATTATATTAATATTCTTAATTCTTTTCATACTCAACCCTAAAATGACCCCTAAACATGATCCGATCCGTTAGATTTTTTCAGGGTAGGTCGACGTAAATATTGCGCTGTACGTGGGCTAGAAAAATCGGAAAAATTCCACCGGAAAGTACCCGAAATGGGTACCTCAGGTGGTTTCAGAAAATTTCAAAGTTTTTGTGAGCGTGAAATCTTGCAACATTTGAGAATTTTATGGGACGACCAAACAGCAAATATTTTTGTTCAAATTAGTGGCGCGCGATTCAAATTCAAAGTTGTAAAACAGTTGGTACGCGATTCCGATTCGAAGTTGCAACACTGTCGGCGCGCAAATCAATTTCAAAGTTGCTTAATGGTTGACGTGCGATTTAAATTCAAAGTTAGTCATGCCAGGAGCAGAGCCCACAATCATAGACTGGTAGTGCGTATTCCATTAGCTGGGAAAATCATCTTCATGTGTGGTGACTACCCGAATCGACCATCAAGTTGAACCCGCTTTGGAAATTGGTAAATAAGTTTACACTCACCAAGCACATGTGCGTCGATGTAGGTGAGAACGAGTTTGCGCAATATTTGCTTTCTCTTGGAAACGGCAATGCTCGAACCGACTCGATCACACTACAGGCAGACTTCCTCAAAGTGTGATCGATTTCGTGTATGGTGACATCAACACAACTCCAGCCGAGGGAACCATCGAGGAGCGCACCATCCTTGCACCCAAGAATAATGATTGCGCGTTAACCAATGAGCAGGTGCTTGACCTCCTTCCCGACGAACAAGAAGTCAAACATAGTGCTAATAAACTTGAGAGTGACGACATGCATGAGGAACTCCGTCTACCCGTCGAGTTTCTCAACAAGATTGAAGGGTCCAGATTGCCGCACCATGCCATCCCGCTAAAGGAAACGCGATCGTTCGTTTGATGAAGAATCTAAATACTAGCAAGGGTCGAATCAATGAAACACGCTTGCACGTTGCAAAAATAAACCGCTACATTCTGGAATGTGAGGTGCTGACTGGCTTCTCAAAAGACGAGCGCGTTCTCATCCCACGCATTAAGGTCTCACCCTCGGAAGGCTCATCTAAAAAGTCTCGCCTTCAATTTCCGGTTCAGCTCGCGTTCGCCATAACCATCAACAAGAGTCAGGGTTAAAGCTTGAAGAAGGTATAGGAGTGTACTTGTCGGCCCCCGTATTTACGCATGATCAGATGTATGTGGCCTTTCCACGATGCCGCTCATTTGACGGACTCAAGGTGTTTATCGTTGAGACAAGCGTTCAATCAGCTGATCGGGATGGGTGCATCACAACAAAGAATGTATTTTTTGAAGAGATTCTGTGCATGTAAATTATAATATATTTTACTATTTAACTATCTACCTTCTACTACTATTGTATTATCCTTTTGAACATTTCTTATGAAATATTTAGATTGAAGTTTGCCTCAGCAATTGTGTGTTTTCCCTTTTGAGATTTTAATATTTAGTTTGGGTGCGTAAGTGATCATGTGATCCCGAGCGCGCGCTTCCTGTTTAAGATATGAATATTTGACTTGACACGTAAGTCATACTGTGTACATTTGAGCGCGTGCTTGCCGTTTAAGATTTAAAAATTAACCACGTATATGAATTTACTTTATTCTTGATAAAAGTGCATCAAATTTACATCTTAAAAATCTTCTTAATCATTTCTTAACCAAAAATTCAACAAAATGTATTCACGTGACTGATTATTCAGTCACAGGTCAGCTAGTCTATTATATTAATACGCTTAATTTTTTCATACTCAACCCTAAAATGACCCCTAAACATGATCCGATCCGTTTAAATTTTTCAGGGTAGGTTGACATAAATATAGCGGTGTGCCTTTGCTACAAAAATCGGAAAAATTCCACCGGGAAGTACCTGAAACGGGTACCTAAGGTGTTTTCAGCAAAATTTTGTCACGACGCCAGAATGCCATGACCAAATATGTTTATATTGAATCTATGATCATGCGCATTACACCGTGACAATGACAAAATTTATTAAAATTTCCGATGGTTTTGTGATGACACACTGTGATGACAAAATGAGTAGAAAATTTGTAATTGAATCTCAATTAAACAAAACAGAGAACATAAAATGATTTTACGTACATTTTGGTGTTAATAGTTGTGAGTGTAAAAATACAATTTTGTCATGATACTCTAGATCTATTTAAGATTTAAAAATTAACCGCGTATATGAATTTACTTTATTTTTGATAAAAGTGCATCAAATTTACATCTTAAAAAATTTCATATAGAAATCGCATGTATGCGTTAAATACAATAAAATTCGAGATTACCAAGGGGTTGGCAATTGCGTAGCGAATCATTATAATTCGCTAAGGCATTGTGATTATACTTTGATTAGTTCAAAGTATTTTCAATATTTTTGTAGTTTGGTCACTGCAATCTGATATCTGATGAGACGACCGAATTTTTTAATACAAAAAATTCAATGTTTCATTAGTTCGAAACCAAACTTCCATCTTCTTGATAACCTCACCTTGATGTAAAAATACTATCTGGCTATCAATCCAGAATAACCCAAAATTTCATCTTAAAAAATCTTCTTAATTATTTCTTAACCAAAATTCAATAAAATGTATTCACATGACTGATTATTCCATCGTAGTTCAGCTTCTATCTATCTTCTATCTATCTATTATAATAATATTCTTAATTTTTTCATACTCAACCCTAAAATGACCCCTAAATATGATCCGATCCGTTAGATTTTTTCAGGGTAGGTTGACGTAAATATTGCGCTGTGCGTGAGCTAGAAAAATCGGAAAAATTCCACCGGAAAGTACTCGAAATGGGTACCTCAGGTGGTTTCAGAAAATTTCCAAGTTTTTGTGCGCGTGAAATCTTGCAACATTTGAGAATTTTATGGGACGATCAAAAAGCAAATATTTTTGTTCAAATTAGTGGCGCGCGATTCAAATTCAAAGTTGTAAAACAGTTGGTACGGGATTCAGATTCGAAGTTGCAACACTGTCGGCGCTCGGCACGCGAATCAATTTCAAAGTTGCTTAATGGTTGACGCGCGATTTAAATTCAAAGTTAATCATGCCAGGAGCAGAGCTTACAATCATAGACGGGTAGTGGGTGTTTCATTAGCTGGGAAAATCATCCTCATGTGTGGTGACTACCTGAAGTCGGGACGCGCGCAAACTTACGAATCGATCATCAAGTTGAACCCGCTTTGGAAATTGGTAAATAAGTTTACACTCACCAAGAACATGTGCGTCGATGAAAGTGAAGACGAGTTTGTGCAATATTTGCTTTCTGTTGGAAACGGCAATGCTCGAACCGACTCGATCACACTTCCGGCAGACTTCCTCAAAGTATGATCGATTTCGTGTATGGTGACATCAACACAACACCAGCCAAGGGAACCATCGAGGAGCGCACCATCCTTGCACCCAAGAATGATGATTGCGCGCTAACCAATCGGCAGGTACTGGACCTCCTGCCCGACGAACAAGAAGTCAAACATAGTGCTGATAAACTTGAGAGTGACGACATGCATGAGGAACTCCGCCTTCCCGTTGAGTATCTCAACAAGATTGAAGGGTCCAGATTGCCGCGCCATGCCATCCCGCTAATGGTAAACGCGATCGTTCGTTTGATGACGAATCTAAACACTAGCAAGGGTCGAATCAATGAAACACGCATGCGCGTCACAAAAATAAACCGCTACATTTTGGAATGTGAGGTGCTGACTGGCTTCTCAAAAGGCGAGCGCGTTCTCATCCCACGCATTAAGCTCTCATGCCCTCGGAAGGCATCATTTCCGGTTCAGCTCGCGTTCGCCATAACCATCAACAAGGGTCAGGGTTAAAGCTTGAAGAAGGTAGGAGTGTACTTGCCGGCCCCCGTATTTACTCATGATTAGATGTATGTGGCCTTTTCACGATGCCGCTCATTTGACGAACTCAAGGTGTTTATCGTTGAAACAAGCGATCAATCAGCTGATCGGGAAGGGCGCATCACAACAAAGAATGTATTTTTGAAGAGATTCTGTGCATGTAAATTGTAATGTATTTTTATTTGTTTATTATCTCTACCTTCTACTACTATTTTATTAGCCTTTTGTACATTTCTTATGAAATATTTAGATTAAAGTTTGCCTCAGCAATTGTGTGCTTTTCCCTTTTGAGGTCATACTGTAAGTCATACTGTGTACATTTGAGCCCGTGCTTGCCGTTTAAAATTTAAAAATTAACCACGTATATGAATTTACTTTATTTTTGATAAAAGTGCATCAAATTTACATCTTGAAAAATCTTCTTAATCATTTCTTAACCAAAAATTCAATAAAATGTATTCACGTGACTGATTATTCAGTCACAGGTCAGCTAGTTATAATTTATTTTTTTAATATCTTTTTCTCTTGTTGTATACTAGCTGATGAGGGAGAAGTTAAAACAAAACAACGGAACGCGGTCAATTCAAATTTTATATTTTGCGAATATTTAAACATGAGCACTTGATTATAACCATTAATTGGTTTATAGATTGTAGACGATTGATTCTAATTTTTTTTTATTGTTAATAATGTGTAGGTCCCCCATTCTTGAGTACAACCTCAAAAACTCTATCTGATAAGGAATTAAACAGGCTCTTTACATAATTTAATGATATTTGCTCGAAAGCATCTTCAATTGCAGCAATCAGCCCATCCCTATTTTGAAATTGCTTTCCTTCTGCATACATTTTGGACGATAACCATCCCCACAAATTCTCGATTATGTTGAGATCGGGAGATACAGCTGGCCAGTCCAGAACTTCCACGTTATTGTGTGCAAATCATTGTTTAACACGTCCTGCTGTATGAATGGACGCGTTATCTTGTTGAAAAATCCATCGTTTGCCATTGAACATTTCTTGGAAATTAATTTTCTGTATTTCTAATAGTTCAATGTAATTCGCTGAGGTCTGCCGACTTTCCAAAACAACCAAATCGAGGGCGCCATGAAATGAAATTGCAGCCCATACCATGACGGTACCAACAGCGGTATGACGACGAGACAGAAACTGCTCAGATTTCCTCAAATCAGCTAAGTAATACTGAAACCCATCAGGTCCATCCAAATTAAATTTCTTTTCATCAGAAAATATCATCCGATGCCATTCTTTCTTCCAATTAAAATGTGTCCGGCAGTACTCTAATCTAGCATCTTTATGACGCTGAAGTAAATGTGGTTTTTTTAATAAGTTTTTTCCGTTTAAGATGCAGATACTATTTAATTACTCTGCGTACTGTCCAGATACTGGCTGAAGTTCCAACTTTATCTTTTATTTTGCGAGCGGTGGCAGCAGAATTCGACGCAGCGCGTAAAATTAACCTACGCTCTTGTTCTGTTTTGCTGTTGATGTGCGCCCTTTACGGTTTTTCCCATAATTTTCTTGATGATTTAGATAATTATTGATTGTCACATGAGTTCGACCAATTTTAATCGCTATTTGCCGATTAGAAAAATTTTCTTGCTTAAATGCAACATTTTTACCAATATCTTCCTTTGTCAACATTTTACCTTAAAGCATTGTTATAAAAGCAAAGCATTGTTATAAAAATCGCAGCAATAGAAAAAAAAAAAAACAATTGAAATAATTTTCAAGCACTTCAGTCTTTCAAAGTTTAAAAACAATTAATGGTTATAATCAAGTGCTCATGTTTAAATTTTCGCAAAATATAAAATTTGAATTGGCCGTGTTCCTTTGATTTATTTTAACTTCTCTCTCATCAGCTAGTACACAACAAAAGAAAAGACATAAAAAAAAGTTGTAGCAAAACAACAACCACATGAAGAATTAGGGCAAAATTTAAAGTGGTTATAATCAAATGCTCAAAATAAAATAGGGCCAACATAATAGAACCTTGAAGAACACCTGTTCGGGTGAGTAAATCTAAACTTTCGACACCATTTAGTACCGTATATTGTACTCTTTTCAAATAGGAAGGCAGTAGATTGAAAGAGTTTGTTGTGGATCTAATTGTTTGAAATTAAGATATTGTGCGAAATCGTGTCGAATGCCTTTTTCAAATCGATTAATAGAACTGATATAAAATACTTCTCCTCAAGCCCTAATAAATTTTCGTTAATAACAGCTGCTGCAGCCGATTGAGTATGTACTAGAATTATTAGTAAACCCGAATTGATTTGGATTTAAGCTGCTATTCTCAAGTAAATATAGGTTCAGTCTATTAAAAATGACTTTTTCAAAGATTTGAGAAAGCCAGTTTAGAATGAATATCGGTCGATAGTTTTCCGCGAGTAAAATATTACGCGTCTTATAAACCGGAAAGACTTTGCTTACCTTAAGGCAATCAGGGAAATCTCCTATTGATATAGCATTATTTATTAAGTTTGCTATGCTTTGCGTCAAAAAAGTAGCACAGTGGATAATGAATATTAATTAGTCGAGGAAATATTCAAAGACGGGAGGTCTTCGTATAGATGATTCAAATATAGAGAAACATGCACGGAAACACTGTCCGGATTACAAGCGATAACTAAATTTGAGATATTAACAAAATGTTAATTCAATAGATTAGCTTTCTTACTTGGGTCATTTAATACTTTGTGAATACCGTCCAGCATTGCGATACACTCATTATTTGTTGGAGTGCCCTCCCTGTTAAAGATCATGTTTTTCAGAACATGCCAAGTCTGTTTCGAATTTTTCTATGTAGTTTTTTATGTGTTCATAATAGTTAGATTTAAGATATCGTTTAGAATATACTACTTTGTTCCGGAAATACTTGTATCTACTAGAATAATAATTATTCTTGGGATACATTTGTTTCAGGGAATAAAATAACTTTTTTATTTTAATTAAATCTAAGAATTCATTTGTTACCCACTTTTGAGGAAAACATTTCTTACGTATTATTCTATTACTTTTAATAAGTCTAAACAGTTTAACAATTAGTTCTAGAAAATTATTGGAACGAAATGGCGAAATGGGCAGTTAGCACATCAGTAATGGCATGGTCCAGAACAGACGAAGATGTGGAAAAGCAAGTATAAGATTCTTGATTTAAATTGTTAAGATGAATAAAACTTTTAGCTGAGACTGCTGAATTTAACACATCAGTTTTGATGTCGGTAACATCAAGAAGGTTAATATTGAAATCATCGAGTATTAGTGACTTGTAATTCTTAACATTATCCTTTTAAAAGTTTCAAAAAAACTTCATTTTGAGAATTTTTAGATCGATACACACCTATTACTTTGGTTTTATTCAAAGATAGCTCTATATCTAAAAAGCTAGAACTACATATATTAAGTTTCTCTTCTTCGACTGACAGAATGAAGTTCAAGACATACACAGCAACTCCACCTCCTCTATCATCATCTCTCGTTTAATGATATGCTACATACCCTGCAAGAGTGTAAAAGAGAATTTCATTTTCGTAAATCCATGTTTCAGTGATGACTATCACATGACAAGGTGACACTAGTAAATCCAGAAATAGTTTAACCTTTTCAAAATGTTTCCTTAGTGATCTCGTATTTACTAACACATAACGCAAATAGTTTGGCGTCAGCTGTGGTTTATTAGCCAACATTTTATTAGCACATAATAGACATTTTATTAATTTTATTTACGAGCACATTTATAATTTACTCGGCAGCCATATTTATTTTGAACTAAGTACAAGTTTTACAATGTTCAGTTATGCCGAATTCCTTCTTAATAGATTCGGGTTGGAATGGATTCCTTCTTAATAGACTTTTACTCCGAAATTGTGTATTCGACGAATTTAGTAATATTGAATCTACAAAACTCGGGTAAGCTACACAATCCCAGAATTCCTTAATTTTTCAAAAAATATTTTTTAATAAATTATATGTTTTAGGTTTTCAAAACCCGGATTTTGTAAACAAGGATGTTTAATACCGTAGTTTAAAAAAAACCAATGGAAGAGGTTAGCGAAAGCTAACATACTGAGACATAGATGATCGAAGGGTAAGAAATAAGTAATTTCCGTCCAAAGTACGGTCACCAACTATTGGAAATTCTTATTCTTTATTACAAAATATGTACCACTCTATCTTAGACCTAGAGATCCGTTTTTTTATTTATAATAATTGAGTTTCTCAGCAACCCCACTTGAACCCTAGTTCATGATGTTCGTTAAAATCAAGTAATTGAGACTGGGTAGAAAAATCTCAAAAACATCTTTTGTACCACCCGCAGTTCTCTTTTGTATGGTTCCCTAGCACTTTTCTGGCTGCTTAGTATTTTTGGCTTGCCGCACTTGGCATACTTTCTAGTATGTTGCGACAGCCACTCATTTCTTGCATGTCCCTAAACTTTACTTCAGGACAGCATTATATTACAGATTGTAATGATCACAAATATTGCTGGCTTGCTGGCTGATCTTACCATGCAACTCAATTAATACATTTTTTTAGAGGGACTGGTTCACGCGGCAAAAAGGTGTTCCCGCATTTCCTTAGACGAAGAATGTTGCATTGTTGTGATATTACTCACAACATCATCCATTTCATCTCAAATCTCGCGAACGTATAATCAAATCATCATCATCATAAATTAAATACAAGATCGTTACGATAATATAAACGACATCACATATATCAATAACACATATAACATACATAAATTTCATCATGCATACAAAAAATGCATAATAAGCGCGATCGGCGCGATACATAAAAATATAAAGAAAATCCAAAAGCAACAACAAAGCAAAACATTAGTTGTTATACGTCACACACAATATTTTTCGTTTGCCTAATATCAAAGAGCAACAACAACAAAGCAAGTAGTATATACACTACATAATTGTGTTACTCATCATTTTAATTGTACGTTAATAAGTAATATAGAAAAGCAACAACAAAACACAATATATGCGACCTATATGTGGTATACATATTCAAAATAAATATCGTTTATCGACCTACGATTTTTGATGATTTTAAATTTAGTAAATATATTTTCCAATTTTGCAATTTCCAAAAATTAATAATTATGCGCGTGTAATATTGTCGAGTTTTCAAAAAATAAATTGTTGGTAGAATACCAATAAATATTTAGTATATAAGAACCAAAATATAATTCAGTCATATAGTAGTTATAACACAGTTCGACAAGACAGTTATAACAGTAAAACTGGATCGTAAACCCCTAGAGGTTTCGTCACTCGACGAACCTCTACGGTATTAGCGTAGTCCAGTTTTACATAGTTCAATCCAGTTCTTAGCATCGTCCGGTTGATACGCGCAACCACGGTTCGGAATCCAGAATAGAATTAACCAAATTTTGAAACAATAAATAAAAGCAAATTAAAAAAAAGTCAGTGTAATTACGAGTCAATAATAAGTGAATAAATTTTATAATCATAAATTGTATTTGTGTTTAAAAACAAAATCATCAACGAGAGTACCACATCCATCCAGATAGCAGACAAAAATTGGTGAGTATCATCGCTTCAATTAACATACATTGGTAAGTATCTCAACAACTAACCACTGGGCACCGTCCTAGTTATTCGTTATTTCTTAATCTCGCACGGCAAAGCGAGAGGGTGAGGGGAAGAAGTGACCTTGTTGTGAAAGCAACTTTGTCGGAGTATCCACACTCGTGTAAATGACGCTTAGCTAGTACTATTCTTACTAACAATAAAACATAGGTTCCACCCATCGAGGTGCACTTCATAAAAATAACAATTGAGATCAAATTCAGAAACCTTAATCTATCGCCGTCGTTATTTCACTTCTGGCCCATTTCCACCTAGTAATCAAATCACTATCTCGTATATTTCCACTTCAGCATAACCTTCACCTTAGAATTATCACTCTGAAAAACCAATCATTTCCATACAAATTTATAACAACAAAAATTACAACAGCATGTTTGAACAGAAATTCTATCAGAATGCGCGTCCATTACCACATTTAAAACATTCAAATTTGGTGTTTGAGGGGGGCTTAAGGGTTGGTGTTTTTGTTTGTTTGAATCGTTATCTTTTTCATGGCACAAACCGAGTTTCTTCTTAATCAGTTTGAGAAACGCCGTATTTGTAACTAATTTTGCAATTGCTCAGAACCACGTCCATAACTTTCACTAGATTGCCATTCTAAACAGAAATAAGACAGAAATAAGAACTAACTATAAGTTACATAACACTTAACAAACACATTTTATTAAATACTTGTTTTTTATTTCGCAAAATTAGATTTTTTGAATATTTTCAAAAAGTTTAAAAAATCACTCGATCGGTTTCCACTTGTTAGGTCGTCATCAGGAGTACTCGTATCTACTCTAATTTTGTGAAATAAAAAACCAGTGTTTAATAAAATTTTAAAAGTCCCTTCTCTCCGGGCAAACATTTTTTTCTGAAATCTGTAAGTACCTGAATCGCTTCCCTGAACCTCTCACTATTATTTTTCGAAATCACTCCAATCGAAAGATTAAAAAAAAATCATATGTGGTACCGAATTGAACTAATTTTTGCGAAACAAGGATTCATGGATATCATTCCTGAAACAGAAGAAACTTGTTTTTCATAATCGGTAAAACTTGGCAAAAAATAGGAGTTCTAATTCATATTATCATCCGACATTGTGTTAGTATGTTGGCGTTAGTGGAATCAATTTCTCTTATGTTGATACTGATTTGATATGAATTGCATAAACTTTACCACTACGAATGATGAATCATGATTTATTTCGCATAAAAATTAAATCTTCATATTCTGATACTATCAATATCTGCATAAATTAATTCAATTTATTTTTTGCACACAAATTTATGTTGTAACATATATAGGATTATTATTATGCTGTTATATGTAACATTCATATAAAGCCAGCTCACATCCTTTCCCATATAAATATATTTACATGCCAGAATTTATGTATGGATAGGATTTCGATTAATTATGCATCATATATGTAGATTTTAAATTAAAATTAATATTGGATTTTTAAGTATAAATGGCAATTATGTATTAATAATGAAAGGTGTTACACTTTCTAACTACCTACTACCTACGAGTATATACACATGATATAAAATCGATTAGGCATCCCTAAGGTCTAATTTAATATTTTGCACATATTTTGACATGTACCAGTGTACATATACATACTTACATAATCGTAGGAGTTTTCTAACACTTTTATAATAAATAATTTTTGGGCATTCGAATTAAAGCAATTATACTAATTAAATTTACGTAACTCAGCCAACCTGGAACTGACATAAAATAAAATGTTTCGCGCACTAACCAAGTTTATTATATTTTGACCAAAAGCAAATGTTGTTGTGTTCTGATTGCTGCCTAGGCACTTAGTTTATGTTTTTACTCCAGTAATTTGATTACTCTGGAAAAATTTAATTTTCGCTGTCTACTAAATTTTAAATTATCCAATTGTGTTAAATTACATTAACTGCGCTCTATATACAAACTCTGTATTCACAAAGCAAGAATATTTTTTGGGTTTTCACGATTTAGTATAAAATTTTATAATTAGTATCACGCAACACCCATACCTACAGAATAGGCTGGCATCTGACTTGAAAATTAAACATATTTTACGCTTAAAATATTGCACCGTAATGGTTATTCCTACACCTGAGCATTTTGGGTTATACAAGTTTTCCATTATTTTACCATTGATTGTGTAGAGTAGTAGATGATGACACTCAAAAATAATTTATACCGCAGCTTTAAAGACATGTTTATGTTTTCAAAAAAGCTTAGTTTTTTAAGTTGTCTTCCTCTTTTCGCAACACAACACAAGCAGAATGGAAAAATCTGTATTTTTATTCCTTAGTTGATTCGATGTTCTGTTATATATTACATTGAGGATTCGCTTTAAATATTTTATTAATTTTAAATTGGATCTTACATTTATAATATAAAAGGCAACAACAACCTACAGAATACACCAAAGAAAAGATTTTATAATACAAATCTGCAAAATTTTACGTTAGTTTAAAGTGGGTTTTGCTGTTCTGTTTTTGTCTCTTTGCGGTTATAATCCGGTTTGATGGGCTTGTTTCTTTTATGTAACATCTTGCTTACGATCATTAAATAAAATTTGTTTATTACAGCAGTAGATCGATTATTCATCAGTTTAAATTTTGAATGTGTTACGACTTTATATTAACATATTTAAGGTTGAACGACGTGAGCATAGCCAAATTAACCAACATTCGTTAAACGTTAAAGCTTGATGTTGGTAGGCAAATATATACGTCTACGATTGGTTTGTGACTTAGAACTAAAATTCAATTTTTTCAATGTTAATTCGTCCTCTTTTAGCAAAACTAAATATGATTGTACGATATTGAATGCTTTTTTGGTGAAATTCTAATGAGTAAGAAATTAGCTGAGTAATTAGCCTTTCACGAGGGTTTCGACTGTGACCCGAGAGGGAACTTATCAGACGGAGTTTGTCAATTCGATATTTATAAATAATTTTTAATATGTGGTATAATAGCACAATATTCTGCGCTCAACATCTTTGTATCCTATTATGGCTTTAGTTGTGAAAGCCACTGGTGCTATTACAACATAGCCATCAATGTCTTTTTTATTGATGCATATATATGCAGGCTTCAACCGAGCACAACACCGGAATAAATTAAATTGTATACATCAGCAAAGATTGACATCAGTAGTACAAGTCACCTTATTTGTCACTCCTTAATCCGAAAAAACTGGAATATTGAGGGTTTAAAACTTTTTATAAAACTGTAGTAAATGAAATTTTCTTGAAAAAGTTACTGTTCCCTCGATTTGGCCGGTAGGTATTATATTTCGCGGTCTTAAATATCGCCCACGTTACCTAATAAAACAAACCGATACAACCTTTACTAGCATTATAATCTTCGGCCGTTTTGCAGTTCGGCGATTTATCGGGATTACATGAAATGCTGAATTCTTTAAATTAAAAAAAATCGACCTTCTCATCAGACTGCAGTGACCAAAATAGAAAAGTATGTAAAATACTTTGAACTAATATTCAAAATATAATTACAATGCCTTAACGAATTATTATGTTTCACTACGCATTTGTCAACCCCCTTGAAACCTCGAATTTTATTGTACTTAACGCATACATGCAATTTCTTTTTTCTAAATTAATTCACCATTTAAGTACAAAAAAAAAATTAGATTTCAGGTTTGGAATCTTGCATCGACACCGAAAATTTATTCCGTAAAGTTAGACTGAAAATGTATTGTCAAATAAATATCTGTATGACACTGATTTCACAGAAAGCGTTTGGGTAAATGTAGTGCTGCTTTTGCTGAAATTGTTGTTGTGATCACCATGAATGACCATCACTCATGATCATGATAAGGCTGAATTTTTTAATAATTATTTTGTTAACGTGGTACTATTAGTAACTCTAAACTCGTCCTACCCTGTACTGAAATCGTTTTCAACAACTCAGAAATTAATTAATTTGCTTTCTATAATACTTTTCCTTTAGAAATCTACTTTCTAGTAAAAAAAAATCTATTTATGTTGCGGATGTTTACAGTTCTGGGATTTTTCCATTCACGGGCAAACAAGACGATGTCTTGTTTTGAACACACGATGTTAAATAACTGAGACAAAAAGACCATTAAAATTACCGTCTGATAAGTTTATTCACTGTTTCTGAAAAAAAAACATAGAGAAACTGGTTCATTCACGGATCACTAGTTACTTAAATATTACAAAGATTTTACATCTGACGCAATTTAGTTTCAAGAAACACATCAAATGATTTATATTTCATGTACAATGAACCGACAAAAACTGTGCTCCTATTTCTGATCTCAGATCATGATGGTTGTCTTAAAATTGAATGTGTACTAAAATTTAAATACCTTGTGGTCACTAAAATACTTTAAATTGAAACAAGTTTCGGTAATTCGTAAAATGTATATTAAGATTTTGCTCCTGTGAATTCTAACTTGTCGTATGGAATCGTTTGTTGAGAGGGGGAGAGGGGAGGGAGCGCATAGGGTTCAGCCACAGGTAACTACTCAGAAACATATCTTTAGAATTATGAACAGTTAACCGAAACTAACTGAAAATTGTCCCATAAGGCATCTTGGACCTTGTCCACATTCAAAGATTTACGTACCAGTTTCAATTATTTTTTTTTTCAAATAATTTATTATTATGTTTTTAAATTATTGAAGCCCAAGAAGAGTTTTCAGTAATTAATCTACGATTATGACACATCTGTCTTATTATATCTATTTTCTTCACAAACGTTTGTACATCATTGTTACTGCTTTGTTTTCCAATGGGCAACGATAATAGTGAATGTAAAGTTTTGCCAATTCCCAGGTGAGCAACCAAATCAGTTATAGAAGCCATTCCTACAAATGGTTGCTTTTGAGCAGAGAGTAGCATCGTTTAATGTGTTCAACAAAAAATTGTAAAACGATTTGTCATTTTGGCTCCACCTTTCTAGCATCCCATCAAAAGTTTTGCCAAAAGTGATGATTGATACATTTGGTCTCTAGTTTTTATCGTTTGGTCACTTACGATTAAACGGTAAATAAATCATGGAAAGATCAAAAAAAAATTCCCGGGTGGCACCTCATTGCAAAAAAATCATACCATTTTTATCAAATTTCGTTAGGTAATCATTAGGCCAGGATTGGTCGCCACATTCTGGCGTTTGGTCATCAATAGGTCAGTTTTTATTGCGAAAAAACAAAATCAAAATTGTAGTAATTCTATAAAATCAGGTTCGTCGCTTATTTGGGAACTTCATTTTACCAAATTAATAAAAAATTCCAATTAGAAAATACCATTTAAATAAAAATATTTCTTTTTTCAAAAATTTGTATCTAAAGTAGAAGACATAAGATATAATCAAGACAGGCATTATCGTCAGTATCTGCTCGAGGTTGTTCTAACTCTGATGCTGCTAACATTTCTTGCTGAATTTGTGATTGCCTGTTTTCTAGTGCAAACGTGATTAGTATTAGCTGGCGTTACTAGAAACACATTGTGAAATAAATTGCAAAATAAAAATGTAAAGCAATCTATCTAAGTCACCAAAGCGCATACAACATGGTACATCTGTCATTGGTGCTTTGCAAACCTTGGGACCTTGCATATGGGAATCAAACACCCAATAAATTTTATTTACTATAAGTTCTAAAGACTATAATTCCGGTCTTTAAATAGGATTTGTTCAAAACTGTTGTTATAACTGATGTGATCAGGAATTAATTCTGTTATAACTAAATATTAAATATTTGTTTTTTGAAGGTTTAGATATGGTAGTGCTACGATACATTTGCAACAATAACTGCCTCACAATATTAAATAAATGAAGGAGTAGTGTAATTAATAAAAATCGTTACCGTTTACTCCTGAAGTCGGTAATTGAGTTAATGGCTAATTACAGCTGTTGTTGCAATATATTTTCACTTTGATTTTAGCTATGACTCATTTAAATCACAAGAAACCAGCAACTCGTTATCAATATTTTTATTCCTTTAGAATCCGCTACATCAAAATACAGTGTTGCAAGTCATAAATTGCACGACTGTGCATGAAATATTAAAATTTCGAAGTTCGAAAAAGGAATGAAGGAACGAGGAACCTCGCAGTTTACAAGATATTTTGGGATATACATTTTTTTTTGCATATTCGCGTATAAATATTCGAATAACGAATACTTAAATATACCCCAAATTAATCGGATATTCGAATACTCAATTATTCGGATTTGAATGGTCTAATCCGAGAGACGCCTAATTTTTCTTGAAAACCAATTTTTATCAAAATTCGTAAATTCCGCTTAATTTTTATAAAACTGATCTGAACCGATACTGTTGCAAATTAAATTTAAAAATTTTTAGTTCACAGTTGTTTTTCCCGTATGATATACATACTTCTTAAAAAAATTTGCAAAAAATTAAAAATTTCCTATAAAGGGTGCCACTTCCGATGATTCGAAGAAATGATTCGAGAAATCATTGGGATGTTCCAATTTATGAGAAAAGCTTAGTATGACGTTTCATCCCGGTCAATCAATCCGTATTGGGTGTAGGGAAGCTATAATAGACATTTGTCAGAATATAACCAATGTCACTTTGATACGAAGTAATTGCGGAAACCAAATTAAAATTCCAACACTTAAATTTCAAAAAGCACCTACACCAAGATGTACTACTTGTTCTTGTATCATATTAGTATTGGAATTTTTTGATCTTTAAGACAGACAGAACTCAACACATAATTTAACTTCCGTAAGACAGTAAAGTGTCTAATTGTGATGTTGTTCATACACCGAGAAAAATAATTGTATATACGTAACGAATCCTTCCATTAATTGAAATAAATATTCTTTCGTATTTAGCCCACGAATAATTCGTTAATGGTATATAAGCAAGTTCCTTAAGCATCAAAATATAATATTAAATAATTTTTTTTAAATTAATTAAATTTCGTCGAACTATAATTTAAGATTACATTAACTTTACTTTATTTTAAAGAATATTATTATTATTAACTTTAATGAAGCGTTCGTTACATAAAAAAAAAATATTTCAGTTGAAATTTAGTGTTTAATGAAATTTAATTAATGTAAATATTTCACTTTGGAATTAAAAATTACGTTTAAAGAAATTTAATAAACTTAATTAATTAAATTAATTAATTATAACTTTCAACTTTTAAGAATTTTGTCCACTGCCATCTCTGTTTCATTTTTTCAAGGAATGACGGATTGAAAATAAAACACCAATAATTCAAAATATTGACTTTTTTATTTCATTAATAACACTTTAATACTAAAAAAAACATACAAAAATTAAAAATTAAATCCTTGACCTAGGTTCTTCAAACAAATATTTAAATTCTTTTCATTATCAAAACAAAAATTATTAATTCAATTAACTGGTTAAAAATAAAACCCAATATAAAAATTAAATTTAAATAATGAAAAACAACATCGATTACTAATTAATTTTGTTTTAGTTAATGTTATGTTTTACCTTATTTATTAATAAACTGACCAGCGGGAATGCACCTTCGTATTTAGTCACTATTTTGTAGAAAAAATGTTGGAGAAACTGCCAGACTTGTTTTGATTGGGGTGGATATTCCAAGTCGAACACGTGGAAAAGTTTAAACGCCCAGGCCATGGTGGCCAATAGGCTAAAACATTTATATGATCGCATAGTATACGAGATACTGATTTTCACTGTATATGTTTACGCTGATTACAAATAAAAATTGTTGAATCTTAGATTTAAGATTTGTTTGAACTTTATTAAATTTATCGATATCCTGTGATGTTGGCAAGAGTTTCAAAAACGAGTTTTGAGAGTCTTTTATTATGAATTTCATGTACTGATTATTCAGTTTTTTTTTTGTCGTTGGTTTTATAAGCGCGCATGCAACGGCACCAAAATCACACATGTTCGAGCCTCTAAAATTAATCGATTACTCTTATTACCTGAAACATTGTTTGTTGATTATACTCTTAAACAACTTCTTTGAAAGTGATTCTATAATTTAGATAACCATTATTGACATTATATCGCTGTACATAAATATTTCTGGAATCTCTCCGGAATGACTATGAGTAAGCGGGACCATCATTAATAATGAGTTAATGTTTTTGTCGCTAACTTGTTTAATCCAATCCAGTCTATGTGTAGGAGATAATGTCCATTATTCTAGTATGTATCCAAATTGTTATCGTTTTATTTATATTTTGACATAACTCGCGAGCGGTTTCCGCATCTGAAACATTAAAAAATTTTGGTAAGCATTACTATCTTAAAATTATCAGCATGATTAAACTTACCGTTGAAATTGTTCTCAATTGCACGTTTATTTGGTGGAAGTTTTATGATTCTATTGTTATATCTGTCATAAAGTTGCCCTTTAGATTTCATTTTTTGACGTCTTTCGAAGTAAATGAACTGAAATATATTTTGGTTGAGAGTTAAAACAAACATTTTTTAAGAATGTGTTGCTGTTTTCCACTTAACTTAGTTTCATTCGGGAAATAGTGCTCAATTTGTTTTAAAATTTATAGTATCGAAATCTCGATAGTAGTGCTTTGCCCGGAATAATATCTTGTGAAGATTTCTTTTAGGGAAATCTGTTTATCTTGTGCCCTGGTAGAACGCTCAGATATCGTATTTGTTAAATCGCACGTAGTCCAGGTTGTGTTCTTATTTGCCATTTAATTAAATTTTGAATTTTATACGTATACCTAACGATTCGTGTTTAAGAAGTTCTTTAATGTGTTGCTCCTTCATGCCTTTCTGTGCTGTCAGGTCAACTTGATTTCCTAAAGAATAAAATAGTATTAGCTATATTTACAGATGATAACTGGTGGGAAAAAGGGACATCATTGCCATTTTGCTACAAAGGTAACATATTAAAATATATAAACGTACTCGTATCTGGCTCTAAATAATATAATAAAATAATATTACTTTGTAATGTTGGTAATAGTGTGGTAAATCCCTGATGATAATTAAAATCCCTGATGATGTTAAAGATTTCATCAGTTTGATTAATGGTATGCTGTTCGTTGATAAAAGAATTTATTGTTCGATTACTATATAAAGATGCTCCATCTATGTTATGATATTGCGGTCGTAAATTCTCAAACCTTTGTTGATTGGCAACGAGTTGCAGACAAACTGATGAGATAGTTGAAGTTGAAGCTAAATTGCTTACTAAATTGATACTTTGCTTTATCGATACTAATTTATATAATGATTATGTTTATTGTAACGAAACCAATACGTACACTATTTTCTAATTTTCTATTTAGATTACACAAAGCACTTTTTTTTAAAAATAACCATTTGAATTTATTTTTGTTATTCATAATAATAGGCAAATCACTTACCTTTGAATTTTTGTGTAATTGGTAACCCAATATTCCACTCTTTTTATAAATCACAAATTTTCGATGGATCCGCCGTTAGACAATTATTGTAAATTATTATTTATTATCCGAGAAGCTTTTGTTATGTTCAATTCAAAACCACGCAGAGAATTTAGCACTGTAAAGAATTTATTCTTTATTGTGAATCATTTTATTTTGTTTAAAGAATATTATTTAAATTAATTAATGTTTAATAATTAAATGACGAATTTTAATAGAGGTTATTAAGTGTTTTTAAACTTGTTAATATTTAATTAATGTAAAGAATATTAATTTATAAACATTTTATGAAGTATAATGTACACAAAGAAAATTAGTTACCAAAAGCTAACGTTTTTCGGAATTGCTTCGACATATTTCGCCTTTTTTGGTTCATTTAAAAAAAATAATTGCATTAACAATATTTACTTACGTAGTAAAAACAATATTCATGAATATTCTTAAATTTAAGAAATAATCTTTGCTTAATCGTCATTATTTATTAAAGATTTGAATTTAGTTTTATTAATTTGATTGTGTTGGGGTAATGTAAAATTCATAAAAAACTAATCAACCATTTAAAGAATATTATAATATATTAAATAAATATATCTGTTGTAAAACATTATTCTTAAATCAGTGCACCTAGAATACTACAGGCCACACTGCTTTAAAAATTTTGCTATATGACGTCAATTTATGTCGACAGTTCTCTCTTTAGCTATTATAGGCAGCACTAAATATAAAAAGATTGTTTTGATTTTTTTTTGTGTTTGCTGTCATATTGATAAGAAAAAAATTGTAAACAAACATCAAGAAAAATATTTTAATAATATGTTTTAAAATTTAATAAAAAGCCATCGGTAAAAGTATTAATTCATAATATTATTCCAAAATTATGCATTCTCAATTATGTTAAATATGTAAACACGTATAAAATGTGTACACATTTCCTATAATTTACGAGAAGACATAACCTTACTTTAAGCACTCGTATAAATTTTTTTTTATATGTTTGTTTTCGTTTTTTCTTTTTATGAACATGACTGCCGTCTACAGTTCAAAGAATAAACTGTAGACATAAATTTAATGGCATAGCAAGCAGTGTGGCCTGTAGTATTCTAGGTGCACTGCTTAAATATAATGAATTTAATTAAACCTTTTTTAAAGAATATGAGTTTGTTAATGGGATGTAAAAATTTCTCTCGGTGTAAAAACCAAGATATAAGTAATGTATTATAACATATTCCAGAGGAATACACATTAATAGCTGCTTTGAATTCTTCGTTCTTGAATACGGACTTTCTTTCGCAAGCTGATCAACTCAAATTTCGCGAGACAATCTTTTCTTGCTAGACCGCTTACATCAAATTTGGTATAAAAACGTCCCAATTTCAGAAAAAGTTTGTTAATAAATTTTAGATGGATCATGTATGCTGTAAAGCGGCCACTGACTGGCAAATACATAATCAAGGAACTATTCGAAAATCTTGTGTCACACGTAGCCGTAATGAATATGGTATATGTTATATCTGAACAATAATCAAGGCTCAACATTTTTAAAATTACTTTATTATCTTTTACCTTGTAAAATAAAGTAAAACAAGTAATTTACCGGTAGTCTAGCTAAAACAATAATTACAACTTTCTGACATACTTCCCTGGTATATGATGACGTATCGATTTTATTTTCCGTTCTTCCTTCATTAGATGGTCACGTGATCTTGTGGATTTTCTTATGTTGAAAGAACATACTAGTATATTTGATACTAGTTACGACTAGGTTATGCATTATAGCCAGTTCCCTGACGCGTTGGTTGTTGTCAATACTTAGCAGAAAAAATCAAAATTCACTAATTGTTTTCTTTACCAATGCAATACACTAGTACAAATTTCGCCAGTTCACGTAAGTGGACTTTGTTTGAGTATAATCCACGCAGTCAACGTAATGAGAATGGAACAAAGTACAAGTAAAATTATAATTATTTCTCAATGGTTTTGAACACGAAAGTCATATTAAAGAGAAAAGACTGCGAATCGCCACAAAATAATTTAAATTGGAACATTTTCGAAACCACATTTTTAGTGATAAAATTCGACTTATTAATTTAGACTATTTGTGATCATTTTCGATGGAACAACAACCAACGAGTCTTTCTTAGGTTTCTTCAATGACGGGAATCAATAAATATTTCTTATACAATTCATACTTCCTTATTGGTAAACTAAAACAGTTATTCCGAAGAGGTCATCGTGTGCGCCCTAAAATTTTAACCTAAATGTATAGTGAACATAAAAATATGAAATATAAACAAACAAAGTTTATTTTACAATTTGCTCCATTCGGTTTAAATTATTTCAAGCTCTTAATTTAAATGCCAAATTATCTTGTTTTTATATTTTTCTGAATCACTTAATAAACTTTTAATGTTAAAGGTAATTCATAGGGTAAACAAAATTCGAATTAAATTAATTCTGAGAAACAAAACTCGTTTGAAATTTTAAAATTGTCGTTTCTTTGGGATTGTTGCATTAAAATTATATATTTTCTTTGAACTACATATTGCTGCAGTGAATATTGTTGAAGACTAATTTATAAAATAAATCACTTAAGTGTAATAAAAAAAAAATAAAACCAATTGTGTTTGAGATATCCACTCAATTTTTTTTATTTGTAAGAATATTTTATGGAATGAAGTATAGAATATGACGTCGTGCAAATGTGCGCCAATGCTTTGCTTGATGACAAATTTTCGGGAGGTCTAATTTCCGAAGGCGTTGTCACATAGATCTGGCTGGATTTGCTGGATGATATCCGTTAAGTTGACTTAAAACACATGATCTCGGTGGCTAGATCACGTCAATACTCCGCGAGTCATCGTGGTATGCGCTGTGTTTCACGTAGCTTGTTCGAACCATATGTCGTTGATATCCATAAAATTTAGTTAAGGCCACAATAAGTAGCTTATCATCGATCTGTACTGCTTGCCATTGACGGATAGTCAGAATACAGACCTATGATTCCGCCAAACCAAAATCCGTACCTAACAGCTACTTTCTCGGGATGTATTTGGTGCTGGTTTATCCCGTGTGGATTGGTATCGGCCCAAATATGACAATTTTGTTTATTCACATATTCGTCGCTAAAGATGATTTTTTTTGGCAAAATTTGGATCAACTTTCACTGTTCCCGAACACAAATTGCGAACAAACGTGTGACCATTGGTCGTTTTCCTTAAGTTTCTGGGTCAGTTTAATACGGGAGCAGACTTTAGTCCCGATGCTAAATTCACCAAGTTGAAGTTGCAGAAAAGCCATAAGTTCTTGTGAACGACGAGAAATTTACTACCTCGGGTTTTCCCGTACACTCTCACACACGACATGACATGATAATTTTACAATCAACGGGCAACACAATTTTGCTAAACCTCTAATAACCCTATAATGTATTATGTAATAATAATTATCAATTTTCAACTAACCTTTTCACCCAAACTTTAAAAACTAATTAATAAATCAGTCTTGTTGATAATAACGATAATCGCTAGGATTAATTTGAATTATAAATTTATTTTACAATTAAGCATTGATTACGAAAATTTTAAAGATTTTGGAACACTTAAAAATACTATTGTGCTTTTACAAAATGTCCTTAAAATGGATCGCATTATCCTTGGTACGACAAAAAATTCAGTCATTAAATTAAGTCGTTTGTTGTTATGGAGCCAACAATTTTCTGTTTTTGGTATTTTTAACATCATTATATTCAATTCCATTAGTTAGGCGGAAAAGAATGAAAATTCATCTCATGAATTTTCCATGTACCATAATATAAAATAATCCAAAATAATTGTCGCCTTGATATTTATTACCTTAACTACGCTTTTGTATACATAACATAAGCACTGTATAGTATGAAGTACATTTTCTAATTTCTCTTTTTAATATTAAAATGTGCGTGTGTGCATGATTTTTAAAGCACCAATCCGTGTCCCTAATTTCTCATTTAATTTACTTAAAAAAATGGGCTTTTTCTGTACATACTAGTCTCTTCACGAACCTTTTACGGTAACTCAACCATGTCAAGAAATTAAAAAACGAAGTACATGATACTTGACTCAAATCCTTCTTTGTGCGACTACATATTTAAACGGTATAAAGTCCATATTTCAAACGAGATCCGGCCAACAGAAAAATTATGTTTAAAAATTCAAATGGAATTTCACATTTTGTTTTCGGTCTCTGCGTGTTTCCTTTTAATGTGCGCTGTTCCCAATCGTTAAATCTCTGAAATGAATGACACGATGGAATGTTCATTCAACATATATACTCGTACCAACATAAAATGGAATTGAGATTTTTTTGTGTACATAGTTGGCTTACCCATTGCCCATCATCCAAACTGTCCATCACCAATATAGAATTTACTTTTAATTATTCAAGTTTATACCAAAAGTACTGTGTGTGTGTGTGTGTAATATGCCTGTGCGGAAAATAATTCAATGACGTACAAATGTACGAAAGGAGGGTAGAAGGCAGAGTATTAAAAAAATAAATCTTGAGGCTAAAAATTATATTTTTATTTTTTAGGAAGAGGATGTTAAGTTTAATTTAATTTTTAAAAATTATACTTTTATTTTTATTATTTCGTTACGCAAACATAAAAATGTAATTTAAATACATTTAATGCTATGCGTATTCTCTCTAATTTACAATAGTGCTTTGACCTATTCTACCGCAGATATGATGGAAACATATAATTTCTAAATTATATGGACGCATACCCAAGAAAATTTTACGGAATGAGTGCTAATGGAAAAAATACGAAAATTTTATAATATCGCAGGACATTTTTGTTATGAAGTTGTTCGTGATTGTTTTTCCGGGGATGAACCGAGATTTATAGCATAGCATCAAGTACCATAGTATACTGAATGGACGAATAAAACATTATTGAAAAATTGTAAATGTAGAAAGGCGTAACTATTGAATACCACCGTTGCTAATCTCATTCCTGTATCAATCAACCGCATGGTCCGCATCCCATAGACTATTATTTTATGCAATTGTGCAAATAATTTATATGGTACGACCGCCCGCACAATATATGTCACAATATACGATTCCATCGCAATTTGATGTATGAAAATATAAACCCAAATATAAATTATCATAATGGTTTGGAGGGAAATCAACCGCCGTCCATTACCATTTATGGGTCGTTTTAATAAATATATATGTACACTGTATAGAGCACTCTTGTTGTTAATTTATTTTGATTACAATTACAATTATTATTCATATCGCCATTATATACGTTATATATATACAAAGAGAGTTTATTAATTTAAAAACTACAGTTAAATAAATTAAAAACTATTAAAACGCTAATATATTGTCATAAAACTTAATAGAATCCTCCCGCATTACTACCGCAGTTATGTTTTAAAAAAATTAATATTTTTGGTTTTGTTGCAACACGACATTCAGACTTCATCGTTTTTATTGTATAGGGATGAGCCCTATATACAAAGACCTATGCTTTTTGTGTGTAACACCACGCGGTTTAATTTAATTAACTTGAATCTCGTGTCTTTGACATCATTTCAACACAGTTAGTTAAAGAAGGCATGCGATATGATAATTAACAAACCGTTTGATATGGAAACAAAATTGTTAAAAGTAAAACAGTTTTATAATTTATTTTAATGGTTTCTCTTATTAGCGGTGCCGTTCATCGAAGAGTAAATTATAGCTATTGGAATATTTTCTATCGGTTACTTACTAGTCAGTTTGATTCTTCCTATCAAACTTTTGGCAGCTTTTTGGATAAATGTTGACAACTACACACCGGTCAATTCCACGCTAGTGCTTTACATAGCTAATTTTGGTCTTGAAGAATGCCGTTAGTTTACTGGATCATATTAGTGCACACAACTACCATTGGAGTGCTGCAAACAGTTAAAATTTTCATCATTCCCTTAAAATCATGTGGCATATCATTTGAAAGATAACGGTAAAAGCAAAAGAATATAGTAGTAAACGCATTAGTTCACAAATCCACCATTTCGACGCTGGTGCCTAATTATTTTATTGATAAAGAATATTTTATTTACAATTTAATAATTGAAAAGGTATTTAAAAATGTCACTATTTTAGGTGGTTCAACTTAGTACTCAAAACTACCGATGATTCTCTGGGGGCAGTTGACTTTTTTTCATCTCATATAATCATGGGGTATTTCATTTGAAAGATCTTATAGAAGCAACAGTTTTGTTATTAGCGCTTCAACTGATAAATCTACCATTCTGGCGCTACAACATATTATTCCATTATTACATAATATATACAAATGCTGAATATCGAAATAAGATCTTAAAGTATGTCATAAATTTATCTGTGGCTTAAGAATTTATTGGTATATAATCATTAAAATGTGAAATCGGAATTTACAATATTTCCAAATTTCCCTTGAGTTTTCCGGGTTTGTCAATTTTCACGACGAAGTTCTGATTACCTCGTAAAGTTTGAGTCCTAGAACTTTCTTTTATTTTTGGGATCCGGGACTTTCATAACGTTGTGAAAAATGGTTTTGTTGAACCAGGGTCACACTTACAGAACGAAGCTAATTAGCAAATGAATGATTATGTAAATAAATTGTCGCGAGGAACTGTGGAATTGAATTTTTAATATTCTTCGCGATGAAGCTGCGTATTATTCAGTGAGTGAAATGGTGTGCAAGATTATTTATTACTTCAAAATTGTAATTAAAAATTATCTTAGCTCGAGCTACGTATAGACCTTAATGTGTATTACAATTTTTATTATAATTATGAATCTCGCGCTGTGTATTGATTTTTTCCAAACATGTAATACGTAGAGAACCAGTTCAACTGTACGAAAAATCATCATTACTTTGTTGTAAATACTTTATGAGAAATTTATGCTGCGTACATGACATTGGAAATAAATCTCATCATCCTCCGGAACTCAAAACCAATCAAGAAAAAGCAATAGTAACTAACTTCAGTACGATACTATGGTATTTTTTCCGTACTAACTCCCAATATCATTGTGAAAGGGTTTCTCAAAGAAACGATTACTGATCGAAAATTTATGTAAATTTACATAAATTCTATATCGATTATTGCTGCAAATTTTACATTCTAACTTCCAAATCATAAATTAATATATTACATTTCTAAATCGACATTACATGTCGTATATTATCACCAAAAAATCACAACACTAATTCGTGTATTTATACCTCTCAACGTTCCCCAATCGTTTTAGGCCGTTTCAACAAGCCGATTGGAAAAAAGGAAAACATATTCCTTTTTAATGTTTTCTATCGATCCATAACCAAGATGAAGCGAGTTTATTGTTTTGTTTCTATTTAACTTCTCGACAGAATTATACTTACAATTAGATAAAAAGATAAAAGGATATGAGACTAAAATAAGCCAACCATTAAAGCAACAATAGGAAAAATGGGTATATGTGAAAATAAATATATATATATGTGTGTTTGTTATGTATACATATACGAAAAGCAACACAAACAACAAAACTCAGGATAACAATAAAATTTTATAATCGAAAAAGGATGTGTATGAGAATCATACATACCAGTGTATACGAGTATTTTTCATACCAAAACCATTTTTTTTAATTTCATTATTTATTTATATTTCCGTATGTTAGTTTGGTAAAACACAAAAACCATTGAAGATACTCCACACATATATAAGCTGAGAAAAAAAAAAAGAAAACGAAACTAATAAAAAAATTATTTGCATATAATTAATTTAAATAAAATAAAAACGAAAAAATTTCCATTTTTATTCTTTTCCAAAATGGTTGTTATGAATAAATCATTTTTGGAAAATTGTATTTTAAAAAAATTTTGTTTTGTTAGATTTTTTGATATCTTGAAGTATTAATTACATTTAAAATTTATTTATTTTAATTTTTATGTATACAATAATACATTTTTTGCTTCTATTCGATGTGTTCGTATAACATGCTCGTATACCATGCATATAGTTGTGGAAAATGATATCATTTTCATTCCTTTTTTCCAAATCTGCATAATATAAATTCATCAAAAAGTTCTTCCTACAGCTTGTCTAAATGACAATTAAATTATCCACAGATAAATACAATGTTATGTACATATATATATTTACATAGGAAATATGATAAAATGTGTCATTTCCAAAGTGTTTGTACCATTTTTATAAATGGTTTACGAGTATGTGTGCTCCACATTCATTCTAACCGGGATGTATGTATCTTGCAAACTAAACACATTTTCGTAAAATATCACATATAGAATTAATTCAACGAAATCACAATTTTGTATGCGGAATGTAATGCACATATCTCGTCTCGTTGTGTATCATTTATTGTTCTAATTTTCAGTTGGGATATATTTACAATCTGTATATAAATTTTGTATAACTTTTGAAATAGTTTCAAACATTTAAATTATCACGATACCTGTATTAGTAAACGCTTACACCTCTTAGAATTATTTGGGGTAATATATAGTATAAAGAAGCAAATCCAAATACTGTTGTCAAAAACACCTTAAAGAAAGTGACATCCACAAATTACTGTGTTTCATATTGGTAATGTAGAGCATGAAAACGCAGAGGTTATTGGCTACGCAATTTTACGCAAAAATTTATGTAAGCGACTTATGTGTTAGCGGTCTTACCGCTCATGGTTGGATTATACGTTTTAAACCAACAATAATATGTTTAGCATTGATTTTTCAGGACGATATAAAATATTGTGGCTATACGAACAAAGCCATCAAATATAATAAACTAGCATCAAATATTTGTTTTTATATCAAATACGACATTATTTCTAAGTTAAATCTGATTATTTGCATATTTTAAGGCTTCTCTCAGAATTACAATCACCGCACTGTAAAATTAACTATTCGTGAAAGTGCAGTTCTGACAATCCACGAAATGTCTATTTTTTGGTCAAAAGCACGAAATCCAGTGACAAAGGTACATCATTCCATTGAAAAATTGGAAAAATTGCATGGTGACTGGCAAAATCTTCTTATGAATCAAAATAAACCTCCAAAAGTTTACAATGAAAGAGAAATTGTCAGACTATATGAAATTAAGAAAATAAAGCAAAAATCGGAACGTATGGAGGCAGAAAAAATCTTTAACGAAGATATCTTGAAGAAAAACTTAAGTCAATTCCAATAGACTCACATTATTTTTGTCATCGGAGAGTGATAGCGAAAGGATATCTAATAACGACATGAGCTTGAAATATTGATTTGCCCATGTAAAGCACAGCAGGAGCCCCTAGAGGAAGCCAATCTTTCATTACTCCTAGAATATTGACAGCATTGGATAAGTGGAAGATTGCAGATTGTGCAGCAATGCATTTAATCAGTACCGTTGCTGAAAGTCTGGGACATTCTATCGATGAACTCGTTTTGAATCGAACAACACAGGAATCTTTGTGAAATAAATAGAGTATAAATAGTAACATCAGTTTAATCGACTTTCAAGTTTACAAAAGGGGGAGGGGATGGAAAATTACTTCCGGGTTACCGTGGATCGTTTGGCAGTGATTTTTTCCATATAGATGGCGAACAATTATTGAGCGATCCCCAAATATCAAGGTTTACCAGGTTTGGAAATGGCGAAGGCTTTTTTCCAAAGCCAAATCGATAGAAGACTATCTGACGATGTCGTGGCGGCTTGCTTCGATACAACATATTCAAATACTAGAAGATAAAATGGAGCAGCTATTATTTTGAATCAAAAATGGGCAATACATCAGGAGTAAATGTTCCGTTATTTGTGAGATTCAAGAATGACTGGACTTCCTTACATAAATATAATTTCAAAACAGGCGTAAATGATCCAAACGTTCATGCACATTTAAATAATGTGAACGTGGAATTAACCGATTTTTGTAAGATAGAATTGGCAAAGGAATATGATCGGGATGATTACAAAGAATTATTGGAAATCACTCATTTTTTGGGGATGATACTAAATGAAAATGTCCGTTTTCGTCTGCCAGGACCTATGCATCATGCTCGCTAGATGTCCAAAGCCATTTATCTATTGAAATTTTTTATCGTTCGTGAAGAATTTAATTTAACAGACTCATGAGGTTTTATGGCATCATGTATGATAATGGCATCATAAAACTCAACTATGTTAAGTCCTTATGACTCATATTTTTATGACAATAAAACATTCCTTGGTTTAGTCGTTACACTTCATTTTTATTTATTTATTTGTAATTTTATTATATGAATTCCAGGATTGAAAAAATGTTTATTATTTAGGCTTTTATTAGTTTCGGGAATTAGCAATAAATTCACTATTAAGTTACACGATTTTCGATACCTTTCATGTTTTAGAAAGGTAATTATCTTCTCTATTCACAACAATTTTTATTTAGAGTTAGAAAAAAAATTTAAATCATTTTTCTGTTCGTTTGAAAGTGAAAAATTGAAAAAATACCGTTTTTATCGAAATTCGCACTCAAGTCGCGACCTCTATCATCTGCGATTGACACAATACTTTTTCCTGTTTAAGTTTTTAACATAACCAGTAGCACATTTCTAGGGGGTATCCCGTTAGATATTGGATCTTTCGAAAATAAGGTTCACCCAAATCTGGAAGGATGATAACTATTAAAACTCCGATAAGGCATTGTGGAATTAACATTCACTTGGTTCACAGGAAATCCAATATGCCACATCCTCAACA
Source organism: Nephrotoma appendiculata (assembly GCA_947310385.1). NCBI lineage: Eukaryota > Metazoa > Arthropoda > Insecta > Diptera > Tipulidae > Nephrotoma > Nephrotoma appendiculata. The sequence continues at coordinate 3,804,428 of OX371224.1, read as the reverse complement.
GGAAAAACCAGCCACAACCCTGGTACTTTTGACTTATTTAAATTATCAGATTTAATATCTTTTAGGTGTGCTAGTAGAAACTCTGCTTTTCTTGGTTAAGTTCATCTTTATTGAAAATATAATTGTTACACAGATTAATTATCGAAATATTCGCCATTACTATTAATGGTCTTTTGCCATTTATCAAGTAGATGATGAATGCCTTCGCAATAGAAACTTCTTGGTTTCGAAGTAAAATGGTCATCGAGCCAATTTTGCATATCTTCAACTTTCGTGAACTGCTGGTCTTTCGGATACGATGACAGTGATCTGAATAAGTTGTAATCAAAGAGAGCCAAGTCTGTAAAATACACCGCATGCTGTAAACGTCCCCGCCTATAAGGAGAAAATGAGTTCCTGGGTTGATTTTGCTGTATATGGACGACCGTTGTCATGCAGTAATATCACCTTCCTAGCAGCAACACTTAATTTGATCAATTGGGCCTGGTAACGTTCAGCCCTACTGTTTGAACAGGTTCCAAAAGCTCGTAGTAAGGGACTCTTTCCAATCCTACTGTAATGAATCCTTAAGTCATTTTTTATAATATTTTAATTTTTAAGCAATTTAGAATAATAATAATACATTTTTTTTTGTGAAAAAAATATTGATTTTAAGAAGTATATGGTTGGTTTTAGGGCTGATGGAGCTAATCTAATGACTGGCTCCAAACATTCTGTGGCTACTTTACTGAAAAAAGACTGCCCTCATTTGGTAATATTATATTGTTGTTGCCATTCTTTTGCTTTATGTGCGAATCATGCTTGCGGTTTTTTTTACCAAATTACGTAGAACCATCTACTAGAGATATTTACAATTTCATACAAACTAGCCCGAAACGTATTGAACCGTTTACTGAATTGCAAATATTATTAGAATACGAACTCAGAAAATGCTCCATCCGTCACAAACGCGATGGTTATCTCTCGAAGCAGCAGTCAACCAAATTTTAAGCAGGTGTTGAAGTATTAGTACTTAGAAAAATTTGATTCCGTTCATCGAATCAATGAATGCTTCCTAAAACCACAATTTGAGCTTTATCTTACATTTTTATAATAGTAATGTTGCTTTCGCTAATCCGCTTAGCTTAGCTAAGAAATGTGAAATCAACAACTTTTGGCTTTAATTTTTTAATGCGTTTTAATTTTTCTGTGTTGGTTCATTTTCTTAATATTTATTTTTTTATTTTTTTATTTTATGAAATAGAACAAATTAAATTTGGTATTTTGCTATCAAATAACAAATGCTAAATTATTCTACAAGATAAATTTTTCGAGAAAAATAGAAAAAATAACGCCTTGCGGTAAACACCATAACCATAAAATGATTTTATTTCCCCTAATCCTAAAAATTTTTTTCTTAACATTCTAAAACAATCGGCTTGAATACAATGCAATTGTTGTTGTAATTTTTTGAAAGCAACACAGCTAATATGTATTAAATGATTTTAATAATTTAAATAAACTATTTCAAAGTGAATCACCCCAACTCCATAAACTCTTTATTGAAGTACAACGGCTCCTATCTAAAAATATTTCAGAATTTCGTGAAAGAGGAATTCATAACACACGAAAAGTTCAATAATATTAATTTACTTGATGATGAATTGTTACGAAGAAATATAGTAGATTCAAAAAATATTTATTTAGGCGCTGATCCTGATGTGACTGCTGTTCTCGTTAGCACTCACAAGTTGACGCTTGAAGATGAAACAGAGTTTAGGTCGCATTGTTCAACTATTTTTTATAGAACTCTGCAGCCACTTATTAATAAAACTCGATTTTAATAATGAATTATTAAAATCGAGTTTTATTAACTATTACACGCGTTTAATAATTTATCACCTTGTAATATCATTGACAAAAAAAAGTGTTGTGCATTAATCTTGTAACTAATTTTCCTAACATAATACTTCAAGATGAATATCAGGAAATTGATAATGAATGGAGGAAAGTTAGACTTCTGAATTTTAATGTACTTAACTTAAATCCAAGCATGCATATTGATATTTTCTGGGAAAGTATATTTAAGTTGGAACGAGGTGATGGCAGTGAATCATTCCCTAAATTAAGAAAATTCGTAACGGCAATTTTAACAAGACAGGTAGCAACAGCAAATGTTGAGAGAATTTTTTCTCGAATTAACTTGAATAAAAGTAAAATCCATAACAGAATGCAATCATCTACGATGGCTTGAATTTTGTTAACAAAAGATTTCATGAAAAAAATCAGCAGGATTGTACTATTTTTAAGCCAACTAACTACATGTACCAAAAATTTAATTCTGATTTGTACGAAAGTAAATAAAAGAAATAATTATTTTTTTTTAAATTTAATTAGTTTTATTGTATTACTGAAATATGTGATAATTTGGTGATTTAGTATTATATGAATAAACAAGTAAACCAAACATAAAATTAGCTTTGTTAAACTATTTTCAAGATTGAATTCTTATATCTTAAGGTTACTACTGTCACTAGATACATCTTTACCAAATTAAAGGAGTTTTCTTCGACTTTTCTGTCGTATAGATTTGATTGTTTTTTCGGTCTACGAATTTTTGAAATTTTTTATTTAATTAAATTTTTTAATGGATGGTAACATAGGTTTAAGTACAAGAGGATAAGCAGTCGAATGGAGAGAACATCAACGTTACTCAGGTTACGATCCGCTTTTATTGTTTAAAGCCGTGGACTAGCTCATTTTGATATACCAATCAATAAGACGGAAAGAATATCTAATTTACAGTTTTAAGAAAAAGTTATTGAGAAAAAATATAGGATTTCCACGCCCCGCTTTATAAATGAGCTCTTAGCTCAAAAAGAGATGTGTGTTGCTATCAAATTTTTAATGTAAATAAATAAATAAAAAACAGATTTTTTTGCTCCAAAAGAGAGTTTTTTTGAAAAAATGTACAGATTTTTAAAATAATAGTGTGGCAACACTGCTGAGAAGAGACAATTAAAGATTCAATATACAAACAAATAAAAAATAAATCATATATTACGGCGAAACAGAAAGAAAAAGACAATTATTTTGCTCCAAAATCAATATTTTTGTGTCATTGATATTTTGTAGTACGGAATTTAGTATGGAATTAAAAGAATATTTTCCATACACTGGAAAAATTGCATACTGGGAATCCGCAAGGGTTAATCAGTGAAACAGAAAAAAATATAAAGTGGTGGAAGTTTTGTGCAAAATTGTGTTTTGAACTATTAATTAGTTTACACTTTTTTCTTTATAAATTTCTTAAAAATATAAATTTAGCATAAGTTAAATATAATAAAGAAATAAAATAATATTCTCAAGAATAATACTTAATCTTAAATAAATAGTATTGATTTGTATTTAAAAATAATAATCTAATAAAAGTGCACCTACAATAATTAAATTTTTATGATTCGATAATTAAAACGAAAAAAAAATAATAATAATAATAAATTAAACTTAAAATATGATGTTGTCATTATACTGGAATTCAACGTTGCTCCGCACCTAAAATTTAAATATTTCATCTAAGTTTACTTCCATGGCATCCAACGATAATTTTAGTTTTTTTTAGTTGTAAATAAAATTAAAATTTGTTCTACATTATCTAAAAATTTAAATATTATTATTTTTGTTAAATAGTTCTAAATCTTCCATAATTTTAATAATTTTCTTTATAAAATTTAAATTTTTAGTTTGAAGATATTTAAATTGATAATTTGTTTTTACTGTCAATTTAAGTATTTTCAAAAGAGTAATCATTTTATTATATTATGAGTTTATAAATTTAGATACAGGAAACCCTCTAAGAATATGATTAATTCGTTCCGTATTTTCTTTAAAATCGTGTTAAGGCTAAAAATTTAAACATCAAAGATGGATCTTGAAATTTTGCTTAATGCTTAAATAATAAACTTAGGCCTATCGATTTGTTTTGGGCTAGAATACTTGTATTTATATAGACCTAAAAATAAAAAATAAAAAAGTTTGAGCCCAAAAGTTGATTTTGGGCGCACCAGCGTGTTTTGGTTCTCTCGTATTTACTTTTTTTTTTTATTTCATTGCATATTCTTGGGAAAAAATTTCGTTGCAATTTGTTTATACAATGCGACGCCAAAAATATTTTCGATGTTAAAACGTTACGTATTATTTTTGATTTTTTGTTATGATATACAAAAACAAAATAAAAGAGAATAACGAAAATCGTGTTATTTGAAATCGTGTAATTTGAGGAAATGGGTATCCTTGTTCTTCGAATACCGTGTTCTTGGAGGGTTACCTGCATAATATTTTTCTGTCAATTTTTGCATACATTTTGTTTTATTTTCTTAATTTAAAATTATGTCAATCTTATACATATTCACAATTAAAAATTATGTAATGCTCAAATATATTTTTCCAATAATTATGTTAGAAACTCTAAATTTTCTGGTCATTTCTATTTATTATTATTAAATTTTAATAAAATGAAAACTTAAAGAATTCAAAATGGAGATGTAACGAGGATGAATATTTTAGTTTTTTCACGATCAAGTGTTCGATGCTTTTTTCGTTTATGTAGTTCAAAGTCTGCGGTCTGACAAGATCAACATATACTTTGACAAACCCCACCCTGAGCCTTAGCTGGCCATAGATGACAGCATCAAAACCGCTACGTTGGTAAATAAATTTTCAGTAACCAACCTAAATTGCTATCGAAACTGGAGAACGAGAGCGATGGTCCGAGAAGGATGTAGGCCAAAGTGCGGGCGGCAAAATCCCTTCATGTAATGCTAGAGATAGAGAGAGAGAGAGATGTTGATGGCTGACCAGGATCAACCCATGATTTTCTGCGTTTTGGATAATTGTCCAAATCCACTTTTTATCACCTGTATTGATTTTGTGCAAGAAATTCTTTCTTATGTACCGAGATAGCAAATTCATGCATATGTCAACTACGGTTTTTGTATTCTTCGGTCAGTTTGTGAGGAACCCATTTTCCTTCCATTCTGAGTAACCATCCTAACTGTTCTGCAACCTTTTTTTCAATTTGGGACGGATTTTCATCCAGTAAAACTTTAAGTTTTTCCTCTTCAAATTGTTTTACTGCATCGATCACGAAATTTTGAAACCCCTTTTTTACTATTGAATGACTCACAGAATGTTGCCTTAAAGACGAATTAATCAATTCCATAGCTTAAACAACGTTTTTGGAAACAGAATAAAATGCGCAATGGCGTAAATGTTGCTTATCGACGTAGTTTTAAAATGGCGGGCGATTGTTATGCTTTCAACTATATTTTAATGCAACCAACTTCAGAGCTCAGTTTATACTTGCAGAGAGAAAATTTTAGAAAGATTTACAAAATGTTACAGTACAACCGCCATATGAGATAATGTTTCATAATATGACTTCCGTTAATATGGTATGCAGCCCACATATTAAAACACTAAAACGGTTGATGCTGGAAAATAAAAAAAAAAATCTTTCTCGTCTACATACGAGAAGTTGTTTGAATTTATGATTGTTTCATTATTATCTGGGCGTGTGTGTTTGGATTGGGGCTAATATTATAATTTAGGTATGTCTATGTTTCCTTATTCATAAAATTGTGTAAACAAATTTCAAAACATCGATATAACATTTTGTTAATTCCCGGTGATCCAGTTGCGTTAGCAAAAAAATTTAAAATCTTTTTGAAATATGTGTATGGATAAAGGTTCGTGAATTCCAGTGTATTTAGTCACCCGCAGGCCGGATATTCGGTTTTGATAAAATATTTTGTAAAAATACATTTCAACATTTTTTGTGTTTGGGTAATTTATCGTATATTAATTAAATGATAATTTTACGATAAATGATCTTAAGGCAAAAGTATCATCTAACTTCAATTACTTTATTTTCATTATAAATTGAATTTCATAGTGATTGGTATTGTTTGCCGACTGTCAAATCATTCTGCACACATAAAATCATACTTGCCATAAATAAATCAATGCATATATGAATAGCAAACACCAATAAAAATAGCTGAATCATATATGAATATAAATATAGAGCTTAGCATATATGTACACTCGAAATAATCGTTCACATGGTATATACGAGTAGGGCAATAAAAATCTCATGTTTATTCCATCCTAGTCTATAGTGGTAACATATGCGGACGAATAGCACTCGAATCCTTTTTTTTATAAAGTTTTATTGATGATCTTGTGGGTAATACTTAATTTTATTGTCCCATACACGCACACATACACACACAGCACAATATAATAATCTCAATTGCACAACCGAGTTTTTAAAAAAAGCCATCAATTTTCCCACACACAGAGATAATACAGAGCAATCGATAAAATGATTTTTCAAGTGATCCATATATGATGAGCTTATATCGTACATCAAATTTTAAGCAAATAGATTATATTCACACACTTATATTTTTATTATCTGTTTTTACAAGCTCTAATCCCCTTTCAAGATCTTTTTTATTGTGCTTAGATATACTCGTAGAGTTCCTTGGCATTGTGTGCCTTGATTTTTGTTTATTTATATTTTATTTTAACGAGTGGCTAGTCAACCGTTAAAATTAGTATATAAGTACTATGTGTAGAGATGATTTTGTATTATATGTATATATATATATATATATATATATATATATATTAGGGTATGAACTTTTTGATAGCTACCCTAATTTTTTATTCTTCTATTTCAGCAATTTTAATATAATAATATGATATTAGGATGAAATAAATAAATGTATATATAATACATTCATAATATTGTAAAATCTTAAAAACGTGTCCTTTAAAAATAATGAAAATCTCTCGTTTTATTTAAGAGTCTGTCGCCTCTTGTTTTCGGTATACGATCCGCATTGTTGATTTTATATCACCATTTTAAGAAGTTGATATAAATTTATCTAACAAATGGCATAAATATCATAAAATTTTAATAATGAAGTTTTATGTAATCTTTTTATTTGATATAATAGCGATAAATGCAAGCACATTCACTACACATTATGGTGGGATTAAATAAGAATAATGTTCGGTTTAAATTTTAATCCGGCTATTTATTTAAATTCTACATATATACAAGCAGGAGCGGCGGCCGTATGCATCCACTTTAAACTGTTGAAAAATGTAAAATTTATTTAAATATAATCAGTGCGGAAGCAGCAAATTTTAAAATCCCTCTTATATACAAAATTATGTTTTGTACCAACCCACATCCTTTCCGTACCTTGTTGTTCTAAAACAGATCAAATCAAATTGTTAACTTTTTTGTTATTTTATGTAAGATGAGATGAATATTTTTTTTCTTTTTTTGCTAAACAGCAGAAGAAAGCGATATTATCTGCTTAGTCACTATATGAAATAATTCCTAATTTCCGTTTATTCAAAAAAGCTCTGTATACGTAAGTACACATATATAGCCAGAACGAAATTCATGATTTAATAAATTTTTATTTAAAGTTTATGCAACCGATGTAAAATTTTCTTTATATACAAATCAAATATTAGCATTTCGAATTAAAATTTATTTTTAATGTAATTAAAAAAAAACATTGAAAAGAGCTTTTGGATTAAAAAAACACAAAATTATGGGAACTCGATAATTTAATTAAAAAATTTCTTTAGGTACCATAAAAAAATTATGTTGCACTCTCGTTATAGTTACGTATATAGCTAGAGCAGTCTCGGCTCGACCTTACTGTGTGTGTGCAAAGTGTACCCATCACCTTTTTTATTTATCGATATCTTTTTCATTATACTAAAAACTTGTTAAAGTTTTCTTTCATTTTCCATATTTTTACTTATACGTATATTTAAATTTTCCTTTTTTTTATATACTTTGTGTGCTCTATTGTACCGAGTAACTAAACAAAAAAGCTTTTTAACAATAAATTTTCCAAAAAAAAAGAAGAAAATTTTCGTTGCTGTTTGTACATAACACAATAGACATAGTGGAATGATGAAGGTTGTGTTGGCTGGGTGTCAAAATGGTGGTGGTGCTCTTTTTATACTTTTAAGATAATAGCATAAAATATTGTTTTTGTTTTTACTTAAATTTTAATTTTCATAAAAATCTTTTTTACTCTGCTTATTTAAGACAAACATATCTATGGTATATATCAAGCAATGTAGAATTACAAATTTGTATTTTTTTTGTTGAATAAAAACAAAATTTTAAATCAATTTATTGTCGGATTTAGAGATGTAAACTAGACATTTATATAATTTTTGTAAATTAAATGAAAGTGGAATTTTTATGATTTTTAACCTTTTTTTGCTGTTTGGTTCATTCATGATGAGTTCGGTATAGATATAGTTGTTAGAAAATTTGAATAAAAATATTTTTGGGTTTTTGTTTGTTTGAGGGGTGGCTGTTTCATAAATTATTAAAATTGAAATGCTGAAAAGTTATTGGGATATTGATGTTTAATTATTTAGAGACAAATTTTAACAGGTTATGCAACTCAGTATATTGATCTGATGTATATATATATGGAATTTACGAAATTGTATAATTTATTTGGTATTATGATCACGTTCCAGCAAAATACAGCAGTACATAGCATTACATTTATTTTTAATTGTATGAAATTTTCTAGGATTAATTTCCAGGCAGCTGCTTCAATATGGGTTAGTGTTAGTTTCGTTTAGTGGGAGATAGACATTTTCGAAAGACCAACATGCTTAGTTTGGTGATGAAATACCTGGTGTTTTTTCTAAATGGTCGGGCGTTGATGCGTTGGTCTTCATGCCGCCAAAATTAAAAAATTGGTAAAAACGGAACGGTACACATTTGCACCACATCCTTAGAATACGGCTGATACACATTTGTACCACTAGATGTTTAAAACCGCACCGCTTGCTCTAAATGACATTAGCAATGCACCAGTCCATTTTATGCGGAAAATGTAACGGTAATTTACGATAATTGTCACATTTTTTTCTCTTCGTGCAATTCAGTTTAGTACCAAACTCGATGGTGACAACAAACATTTTTGTAAATTAAAACCCTTTCGTTACGGATTTATAATTTCCACTTAATCTCAATTTTTTTGCTGTTATATGTTGATCGACTATCTATCTGAACATAACCACTTAAACACATTTGGGGGCACCTTATGGTATAGGTATAGGAGGTATGGTACATATTTGTACCAATCGTATTTTTATGTGGTAAACTGATGGTTTTTGTCTATACTTACAGCACTGCTGGTACAATAGTGTACCACATAAAAATACGATTAGTACAAATATGTACCATGCCACCCTGCATGAAAAGCTGTGGTGTTCATTTGCTGTATTCGTAAAATTTTACAGCATTCGTTGAAGAATTTTTCTACGAAATTAGAACCTTGGTCGGTTAATAATGCTCGTGGCGCTCCAAACACACAGACAAAATGTTCCACGAAGACTTTGGATATAGTTTCCACAGTCTGATTAGGCACGGCCAAAAGCTAGTGAGTAGTTCGTAAGGTCGTCCAGTATGGTGAGTATGTAGGGATTGTTATTGTAACTAGAAGGCAAAGGACCAACGTTATCTAGAAAAAAAATTTAAATTGGAAATTGTAAAGTAGTAGTAATTTTTATATGTATTTTGGTTAATTTGGAAGCCTTGTGTCTTTGACAGAAAACACATGCGTTGATGTAAGACTCTATTTGACGAAAATTTTTAGGAAAATAATCATATTTTCTTAAGCGACGATAAGTTCGTAACACTCCCTGATGTTCTCCTAATGGGGTGTTATGAAATTCCTCAATTAATTTAGTTTGCTCTGTAGAATCGGAAATTACTATTTGGTTATTTGAATGAGATGGGGAATTTGGATCTGGAGTATGTTGATTTATGGAGTTTTGGATGATATTCGGTGAAGATTCAGTGCTTGATGGTAGGATATTTGGATTATCATCTTGAGTTTTCAAAGATTTGGATTTGGAGCGGGTGCGATCACATTTATGATTTCGTTTGAATTTATTGGGTTGGTTAAGGAATCTGAGTTGGATGAAGAATTTGCAGGCATTTCTATTGAAGAGTTAGAATTTGTGATTTTATTATTTAAAATTGAATTAGGGCACATGGATTTAGAAAAATTATTGTCTTGGTCGGTATGAGAGATGGAATTTGAATTTGAATTATTCGAATGATTAGGGAAGGTTTCAAGAGCGGAAGAATTAGTTGAAAATTGATCAGGAACTGGTGAAGACTCTGGTAATTTATGTAGGTTTGGTGAATTAATGATGAGAAGTTTGGAGTTAAAATCAGGAACTGATAGAGTTTGATTTGTAGGGTTAATAGCAATACGACTAAGCGCATATGCGTTTTGATTCAGAGATCCTGCTTTGTGGGCAATTACGAAGTCATACTCGACAAATAGCAATTTCCATCGAATTAGTCTTGATGAAGGGTTGTTAATGCTGTTTAACCAAACCAAAGGTTTGTGATCAGTAATGATCTTAAATTTTCTGGAATATACTAGTTCTGAAATACTGAATTGACCAAAAAACTGAAAGTAACTCCTTTTCGATAACTGAGTAATTTTTTTCCGCTTTATTCAGAGTTCGACTAGCGTATGCTACGGAAAGATCTCTTGAAGAATATAAATGGTATAAAACGGATCCAATTGCGAAGTCACTGGCATCGCACTTTATAATAAATTCTCGCTCAAAATCTGGAAATTGTAGGATTGACTAGACAATTTTGTAAATATTTGAAAGAATCTGGTTTGAGTCCTTCACGAGTAATTAAATTACCTATACAGGTTATTTCTTTCTGAAGGAATTGGCATTTATCGGGATTAATTTCAAATTGTATGATCGTAAGCAATCAAAAACGGTACGAAGCTTACGGTTGTGGTCGTCTAAATTATACCCATAAATAACCACGTCATCTAAGTAAACGAAACACTCGAGTCCGTTGAGTCCTGAGAGAACTTTATTCATCAGGTGCTGAAAGGTTGCTGGAGCTCTCTTTAGACCGAAAGGCATTCGTTTAAAATGGAAATGACCATATAAAGTGCTGGACGCGGTTTTCTCCTTATCGGAATCTTTCATTTTTACTTGATGGTAACCCTGGGTTAGATCTACGGTACTGAAATAAGATGAACGGCCTAATTGATCAAGGATTTCATGAATATTTGGTAACGGAAAAACTCGATCGACGATGATGTTATTAAGACGGCGGAAATCTATCACTACTGTCCATTCTCGTTCGTTATCAGTACTCTTTTTTGGTACTGCGAGAAGTTGAAAGTTCCATGGACTATCGCTAGGTTCAATAATATCGTTCAGCAACATCTCATCGACCTGTTTATCAATCTCGACGTTGGTTGATTCGAGTAATCTATATGGACGTTGATAAATTGGAACCGAGTTTGGTAAAAGAGGAATGGAATGAGAGGTCGCATTAGTGGCTGTTAGAATATCACCAGCTAGGTGGAAAATATCATTGTACTCTCTACATATGGATAAAATTGATGATGCTTCTTCCGAATTAAGGGTTTCTAAATGAAGTTTGGTTTTGAGAAAATGTAAACGGTCCTCTACTTTATTGTTCCACAAAGTCAGCTGAAAACTGTTAGATGAGACAACTCATCTAACGAACCGTCGTTGATGTCTATTTCGAAGGAGATTGAGTTGAATTAATTAATGCAATTGCTGCTAACGAATCTTGTACTTTTATTACTGAGTTTCCAACGAATACACCAGTCACAATTTCTTTCGAAAGACACCAATATTCTTGATTTTTAACATTGTTCATGAATATTTGAGTAATTTTTTCACTACGGGCTGAAATGTAAATCTTAGAAGGTGCGGATATGAGATCGAGAATAACAGTGCATTCTTTAAATGGAAATCGATCTTACAATTGTATGCTTCTAAAAAATCTTTACCGAGGATACCACTACAAGGAATTGGAAAAGAGTTATCAACGACATGAAGGATATGAGGAAATTGAAAGGTTTCTTAAATAATTACGGTACTAGCAATTGAACCAATTGTTGTTGTATGTTCATTTGTGATTATTTGACCACTAGTTTTATTTAGTGGAAGATAGTTATAATATAAACATTCACTTTTCACAAGATTAATGTCGGCTCCAGTATCGACAAGAAAATAAAGGATATTAGGACGCGCGATATCGAGACACAATTGAACAAAGATTTTATTTGTGGAATTATCTGCATTAGACATATTAACGTAAATTTGGGTATTTGCATTAGTTGGTTGAATAAGTTGATTTTCATCGGCTTGAGAATTTAAAGTGCAAAGTAGAATTTCCTTATTTACGTGCTCCTTTGATTGACCTGGACTCGATGTGGTGCACCTTTGCTTTGTGGATCGAGTCCCACTAAGTTTTCCGGATGTTGATTATTTGGATATTGTCGAATTATATTTTGATTCGAGTTCGAATATTTATTGGGCGTACTGGGGTTAGGCTGGTTATCGGCTGTAATTTTTCTGGCATCGGCATACTTCTATTTGCGGCATTCGCTTATATGATGATCAGGATGTTTGCAGTAAGCGCAAGTCAACGTAACTTGATTAACTGAATTAAATCTAGGAATAAATCTAAGTTGATTCGAATGAGGATTAGCGATGTTGGTTATAGGTTTTGAGAAATTCGTTGAATTATATTGCTTGAAATGACAATCTCGAGACATATGGCCTAGTCTGTTGCATAAATGACACGTTATAGTAGGTCTTGGAATGGGTGCTGAAGAAAAGGATTTTCTCGATTTGAAAATGATCTCTGAGATTTTGGAAACGATATGCTTTTATTAAGAGTTAAAATTGTCTCTTAAACCTTCTTGAAATGCGCGAAGAGCTGTTTTGTTATTCATAGCCAAAATTTCGTCAATCTTGGTTTTGTCCTGTCCTTTGGAACTGACCGTATTCAAATCGGACTACAACCTTTCTATGCGATTTGAGTAGTCTTGAACGCTCTCATTTCGAAGTTGAGTGGCTTGAATCCATTGAATTTGGATAGATCGTTCTAAAGATCGTTTTTCTCCAAATTGATTAATAAGTGCTTCCCTTCATAGGCTTTTAAAGAAAGTTTACAAGGAATCAGAGTCATGAAATTTGCTTGTTCCGTCTCGGCTAAAGGTTTGGATTTCACAGCAATTAATAAATTTGTGTAGATTGGCTAGATTTTCGTCGAAATCAGGTATTATTTTAAAAAAAATTCTCGGTGTTTAATTTTGCCATTTCGTTAGAATTAATTTCAGGAATTGGATCAGAGAATCCCAGAAAATCACTTTGATTACTAAGCGAATCTTCCAGTTTTACTTGAATGTCGGAATCAGAGTCAGAAGATGTAGATGTTTTCAATATATCATGAGATTTAAGAAATTTCAGATCCCTATCACACATCAATTTACGGAATTTACAAATATGTGCACTTAAAGCTTAGTAAAAGAACTCATTAACTGAATTTAATTAAAAAATCACGGTTTAATTCATTTTTTTTAATAGATTTTTAATTTAAAAGAAAATTTAATATTTCGAATACGAATTATCATTTTAAGTATTGTATTTTTTTTATATTTGTAAATAGTTTTATTTTAAGGAAATATTATAATTTGAACTCAGAGACTATACCAAGAGGTTCCCCCAAATGTTTTAAACTGATTATGTTCAGATAGATAGTAGATCAACATATATCAGCAAAAAATTGAGATTGAGTGAGAATTATAGATCCGTAGCGTAAGGATTAAAATCGAAATTTCATTTCAGCCTTTTATTGATCACACAAGGGGCTCAGCAATGGCTTACTTAAGTTTTATCACGCAACTCTAGGATTTTCAAAATGGTTAAGTACTCGTGAGTACCCGTATATAACAACCACAAAAACCTTTGTCTCACAAGTTGACACCATTATACCTCACAAAACAACAAAAACTGTAAATTGTTGTTCAAAAATTATCAGTTTTCGTTGAATTGTCACTTTCAATGAATCCTTTTTATGTATTTTCGTGCTCTCCTTCTCCCTAGAATATCTTGCAACATGATTCGGAAGTGCTATGCATGAAATACAACTATGTATCCACATTGGTTTTCATTTGTTCAACCGATTCAATCAAAATTATCCATTTGGCTTCACAGTGCGTGTGCATTACACATCTAAACCGCAACCGGATATCAAATATTTATCCCTTTTTGATATCAATTTCCACAATCTCTATATAATACTCGTATACAGTTAATGTCATAAATTAACATTAAAAGCAAAATACAAATTATGGTTATTATTATTATTTTTGTTGTTATTTAATTGTATTTTTAAATATGGAAAATAAAAGAAAAACAATTTTTTTTATATATATTTTTAAATAAATAATTTTATATTATACCTGACAGTTTGAGGATAATAAATTTAATTTTATTATAATAAATTGAAAATAATACATAAAATGTAATAAAAATTAATTTTTGTATTATTGATCGAATAAATTATTTTGTGTAAATACATTTTTCAAAATTATTACAATTAATGTGTTACTAATATTTGCGGGGAGGGGATGTTTGTTTGATCGGAACATTTTAAATGGGGATGAATTGCATATGCGGTAATTGATGTACCTTTTTATTGTTAGGCGTTTTGCTAACAGATGTTAATTTAATTATTATTTTTTATGGATCAAAAATTGCACTACCCTACTTAATATATTACACATGTAAATATACCCGTTCATCAATTCAAATTCAAATTAATCGACTTGTCAAATAAAAATTCTTAATTTAAACATATAAAACCTCAACTCAATTAATCATTCTTACACTTGTGATTAAGAAAATCGCTTATTTTATAAACTTGTGTAGGTATATGATATACTCTGGCAGTTAGTTTTACCATTTTCACATGATAATTAATTATGTTATATGTGTGGTGGTTTAGTTTAGTTAGGATATATTTTATGCCGAATTCCCAGTGCTAGGGAATATTAATTATATTCTATTAAAATATAGTGCATGCTATAAGCTCTCTATCGTATATGGTCATTGGCCATCTGTGTATACTACGGATAGTATGTACAAAATTAAATTTTCTAACGCAGTTATGTTTTCATGCTTGGTGTACATATGTATTTCTATGTGTGTATTATATATATATATATATGAAAAACAATCCCAGTTTTAGAAGTAATTCATATACGTTATGATTCTCTAATATGTATTGTATGCTTGAAAGTTGAGCATTGCATACACGTTCGATGTGCCCGCCATATATATATTATGTACGGGTACGTCTGTACAGAGAGATAAATTGAAATGATAATTAAATTCAAATATAGTTATGCATATTTTCCCCATATTTTCCCTTCATGAAAATTAATTATTCCGAAACAGAAGAAAAATGAAAATGTAAATATCTATATGACTGACGTTGAAATATTACAATTATATATACAACAACGTGAGGAGTATGTAGTATTCACCACGTACCCGTTCATATATTACAGATGCATTATGATCTTTGCTGCTAGTGTAATTCTTTATGACGTTTCTAGTTTTTAGTGTCGATTGATATTAAAAAAAAATACAACAACGATAGTAGTTTTTGTTTATAGGGTGCGTTACTCGAATTCACAGTTTACACCCGCGCGCGCCCCTTTCGCTACCGACATATATGTAAATATTATTTACTTTAAGGTTTTTAATTTTAATTAATTTCTATAAGCATGTGGTTGTGTATGCTTGAATTTTATCGTATATCGTTTTTAATCATCATCGTGCCTATAGCACTGTTTCTATGTACAAATAATTATATGCTACGTATGTTGTGTAAACAGATTATAAATTTTATGGGTTTCTTAATGTCACGCAGATTTATTGTCGTCGGAATGATTATACATATATGCTAGCATGATTTCGTTTTTGTAATTAATTGTAAATTTTATACGAAAGTAAGATCGCTAAGATTATTTGGATTTCGTTGAATTGATAAATGGTTTATGGTTTTGGTGCGATTTATTTTATGTTACAAGAAAAACCGCAATTAGTAATCATGCAATTAGTATTACATTGTTATATGTACACCTATATTACGTGTGCTTATAACTTTAGCAATATCAAGCCATACATTTCCAAATCAGTTATTCTGAAAAAAAAAACAGTAACGGACCTACAACAATTCGTTCATCATCATCAAAGGGAATGAAATATTTTCCGCATATTGCTTCTTAAAGGTTACTTTTTAAGATTCTTGCGGATTGTCAGGAACACCCAATAAGAAAAATTAGCATCCTTTAAGGTAGATAAGTCAAGACCTCTCCACATTGTGACCACCTCTATTTTCCATTCGCCCTAGCACTTTTATACGAAACGTATGGTAATTTTATTCTTAATATTGACCACCTCCCTATTCTGAATTGTGACCAATATTTCTAGAACAAATATGGTAAACTAGACTATTTTGAATTTCCTAATGTGGCCACCAAAATATAACATAAAAGAAAAGCGCAATACTTAATACTCAATATCCTCTCAATTGAATTTTTACCGTTAATTTTTTATTTTTGTATCTAATTCTAAGTTCTCGCACAAATAACAATTAGTGTATTGTGTAACTCTAAATCAGGTAAGGTTTTCTCATTTAGTTTTCACCTATAAACCAAATTTTGTGGAAAATTAAATTTTCAGATGGTAAAAACGGACGCGAATAAGTCATAACAGTATAAGGAACTAAATTTGAAACAAAAGGTTGATTTAATTAACTTTCGTTCACAACATTAAAAATCTTCAAAACGAAAATTAAGAACGACGCAATATGAAAGTGTAAATGAAACAGTTTTTCTTCGGCCAAAAAAAAAAATGAAAGCATAAATGCTCGAATTTCCGGAGATTAAATTAAAGATATAGCTACAATATGCAACAAAATTTAATGCACAAAATCTTAAAGCGTCAAATGGGTGATTACAAAAATTTTGCACTCGACATAATTTGACCTATCAAACGTTGTCAGGAGAATCAAATGAAGTTTCGAATGAAATTGTGAAAAATTTTAAAGGAAAATTTACATAATTTTCTCAAGGATATGTGGACTTTTTTTTAAAGCAATGCCTAACAAAAACTACGTTTTCCGGGGTGAAAATTGACCGTACTTTTATGTACGAGAGTCACAGGTGAAAAACCTAAACCACTTGTAATGGGAAAACCGAGGGCTCCATGCGCATTAAAAATTTGAAAGCGGAACATTTCTCGCTTATTTGGAGGTTTAATAGTAAAGCATGGATGATCGGAACAATTTTTGAGGAAATATTGTAAATCGGCAAATGAAAATACCAAAACAAAATATTTTACTTACGTTGAATAATTGTCCAGCTCGTCCTCGACTAGAAAATTTATCTAATGTAACACTAAAGTTTCTTTCTGCTAATACAACCTCGGTTATCCAGTCCTTACACCAAGGTATGATTAAAAACTTCAAGCAATTTTATAGATCATTTTTATTAAAATCGATTGTTGCTGAAACGATTGTAGAAAACATCTCGGAATTCACTAAAAATAGACGTGTTGGTGGATGCAGTTCAATGGATTAATTTAGCATGGAACAATGTTAAAATAGAAATAATTATAAACTGCTTCAAAAAAGCTGGCTTTTAAAGTTGATGCTGAGCACAACGTTAGCTTCGAAAATTCTAATAAGGAAGTTACGATAATCGACACACTTCATTTACCGCATCGTTAAGACTGGTAGTCTAGCTAATAAATGAGCACCACATAGTTCTAGCCGTGGTATCGAAATATGTTTGCTAGGGGCGACTCTGGTTTTGGCACACACTATATTGGTTTGGATTATGCCCAATTTTGTTTCGATCCTAGAATAAATTACAGCGGAATACACGAACTCAGACGCGTCCGAAAATCCGTGTAACTGGAATCGCTCATTTCCAGGTGACAGCCAACGAGGAATCGATATTTGGTTTAACTGGCACAATTCTTGCCTAACTTCCTGCCATCTTATTGAAATGTTGATATGGGTAATGTATCGTCCCATTTTAAATTGAGGAGACAAAGTGATTGGAAAAGGAGCTTCACCATAATAATTGATGGTGACAGCCAACAGAGCGGATCGAAGATTTTTATGCTTCGGATAACATTGTTCGCTTGGTGTTGTTGGCTTCGAGACTGATTACTATACCTTGAATTGAAACGCATCGTTCCTTGGACACCATTCCAAACTCAGCAGCTTAACTGAGCGGGTTCCCACAGAAATTTCGATTGGTGA
Organism: Nephrotoma appendiculata; assembly: GCA_947310385.1. Lineage (NCBI taxonomy): Eukaryota > Metazoa > Arthropoda > Insecta > Diptera > Tipulidae > Nephrotoma > Nephrotoma appendiculata. The sequence continues at coordinate 3,786,172 of OX371224.1, read as the reverse complement.
TAGTTCGTGGCTGTCCATGTGTAGTTCTGCTACCAATGATGTGCGGTTCGATGTCCACTTGCGTAAATGAAACCCACCTGATCCTAAGATATTAATGATTTGGCTTTGTATTAAACTCGCATCTTGTTCATTATCGGCTCCGGACAAGTCGTCATTGTATAAATCCTGCTTAATGATTTTCGCAGCTAGGGGAAACTTGATCATGTTGTTGTCAGCAATTGTGGATAATGTTTTTGTTGCCAAATACGGTGCGGAGGCTCGCGTGCGTTCACTATTAAATTTGATTTTGACGAAAATCAAGACGTAATCTGTAGTGTCGTTGAACCCTTTGTGGTTCCCGCTGTAGACGAGCCAACTCCTCTAATCGTAATGGTCGCCTTATGTCGAGGTAAGGCTAAACGTGACACGCACTCCTCAGTTACAAATGAGGCTTGTGACCCAGAATCCAAAAGAACACGGCATTGTTGGTTACACCCATAAGCATCGATAACTATAACAACTGCGGTAGGTAATAGCGATTGAAAGTTAATGCTACTCGATGATGGCTTCGATTGGTTGGGTACCGTTAACATGTCTTTGATGGACATATTTCGCGAGTTTTCATCATCATGGTGAATGTTGGGTGTAGATATGCTCGTGGTTATGGATGTGGATTGTGGAATTGCTGGTGATGCTATGTTGATTGAAGGAACAACAGTTAGTGGTGATGCAGTTAACTACAGGTTGGGTGGCGCTTTTACGGTATTGGTTTCTGGCAATGTTACTGGTTGTGATACGGATTGTGAATTGGATCCATTTGGAATGTGTAATAAACTATTATGGAGTTTATGGCATGATAGTTTGGCTTTGCATGTTTTTACAGTGTGCGAATCACTCAAAAAATTATAACATCTTCTCTTCTCGTGTAATTATGATCTTTTATCAGTGTTACTCATCGCTCTGAATTTTGGGCAGTGGTATAACATTGGTCTACTTGACACAATGGGCACATGAAACTACCAGTGATGTTGGTTCGGACCCTCACGAATTCCTTCCAGAGTGTCTGCTCTGGTTTTAAGGCAGTCGATGAGATTTTGAAGCGTAGGATGATCAATCTTGCTGTCAAGAAGAAATGTATCTTTCATTTACGGAAATTTTGCTTAGAATTCGAAGATTAGGTTCGAAATAAAGTTCACCCGTAGATCTCGCGGTGAGCATAATCTTCGCTTCATTGTTGCACTGTACTAACAAACGCCTTCGAATCCAACTACAATTTTTTGACATTTATGTTGATATTTGGGTTCGATGGAAATTTGAGCTAAGTGAAATTATTTGGTTTGATTTAAATAGAACCACTTATTAATTATAATTATAATTTCAGGTCATCAAATTCTAGCAAATAACAAAGATAAAGGTTTGGTAACTTGGCAGAGCATTCCTGTTGTTCCTTTTAATTTATGTAAGTTTTACAAATTTTCTTAAATGTCTTTCATTCCAAAATTAAATATTAATCTCTTTCAGATAAATTAAATCGAAAGTATTCAGTGATCACTATGTATAAAGCTGTACGGTACGGAACTAATGTTGGATATTCTGGACAGATAAGTGAATTAGGTATGGTAACTTAAGTTTTAACTAATTACATTTCATAATTTAGTTTTAGGAGTTGCAACTGGAACATCATAAATGACATCATCGACCAGCTGATTTGTATCAACAATATGTGAGTGAATTAAAGGTAAGTAACTTAAATCGAAACGACATGAATGATCTTTCGGTTGCATTAACAATTATTTCTTTTCTAGATTACATTGTGGCGTACAAATTGCTCTTTGGAAATCTGTGTGATGGAGTAAAGAACCCCCAAATTGCATGTATTTTAGTTTTGCGAGAAAATTCTTTGTATATAGTATTGTATTAAAAAATAGGTTTTAAACTAAACTTTAAATTGTTGTTTTTATTTTCAATCCAATTTCAGCTAAAAATAATTTTTATATTTGAACTACAATTGCTTTTACCTACTAGCACGTATTTTCTTTTGTTATTTTAAAGGCAAGAAGGATCCGAAGGATCTACTCTTCGGTAGATTTCTTATTGGTCCCTTTTTGTTGAATACGATGTAAATGCTTTCGTTAGATTCATATTAATGATTTTTTATTTTTTTGTTGCAGGTAAACCGCAGATGCGATTATCACTTGTGTGTGATACATTAGAATGGAATTATTATCTGGTAAATTTTTATTTTGTACTCTGAATACCTTTAAAGTTCTTAAAAAACATAATAATTAGGAGGGTACCTAGTTTTAATTTTAAAAAGCTTTTAGATTTTTCTTATTTCAAATCTTAAAGAAAATCAATTTATATAACAAATTTAATGCAAAATTTAATTTTCCTTTTTTATTGTCTAAATTTAAGTGATATTGTTATCCCAAAATACCTGTACACCGGTAGAGCTGTCATCCAATTAATTCATTACCCGAAATATACATATGCTGTAACTAACGAGTCAGAACCCATTAAAAAAAAATTAAAAGAATTTTAAGCGAATCTTTAATAAGAATATATGTGAATAAACAATTCCTTAAGGTGTTTTGGTATAGAGCACTACTTTCACACATTTCGAAATTGTTATCAACTGACAGAAAGGCAGCACAACAGAAAAAAAAATGTTTCCATGTTTCACTTTCTATATTTTTTTTACGCCAAAGTTTCCTTTTTATATTTTACTTTTCCATTGTTATACTTTTTTTGTTGTATTGTGCCATATAACAATGAAAACATTTATTTACTTCTTGTATATCGCCATATTTTACATACAGCATAATATATACATGTACGAACATACACAACATATCGCCTCAAAGCACAAAATGAAAATAAAATTGTGTAATACATACAGCAATATTCTATTTTTATTTATTTCATCTAACGCTCTAACGTTGTATACCCAGACCCACTTTAACTAATTTCAAACAAATATCTTTAAGCTAGAAAATATAACATGATACGATTGGAATATTTAGAGGCGACCAAAATAATTTCCTACGGTTGGTGTTTATGGCTGCGTATTTATAAGGCTGTCAATTAAACTTTTTCCTTATTTTCATGTAATTTTTGCTTTCGTAAAGTGTCTCTTAACCTGTGGGCATTGGAAAGTTAACAAAATCCCAACAACAATTTTCTAAATTTTTAAATTTATGTCTTGCAAGTATTACGCTTTGGATGGAATCGAAATTTTATTAGAAATCCCAAGGAATTATTACAGCGGTGCGTGGAACTCTGTTTAGAAGGGCCTGGCTAAACAGAAGGTTACGGAAATGTGTACGAGTATTTTGACTAAATTAAAGGCATAAAATACAAAGTGGAATGTTACGGTATGGTTATGGTACACAAAATTTTTATGGCATGTTTATTAGGAAAATACATTTATTTCTGTAATAAGATTATCGATATATGATAACACTTTATCTATTATTATTGTTATTGTTATTGCCAAAGAAACCATATATGTATAGAAAAATATAAACAAATAGGAAACTAGGGGATGATTATCTCACGCATTTTCTTACCATATCTAGATCAATCTAACAACAGTACGAAACACATAACGATATTTTTGCGTTAAGTTAAATGTAAAATGGAATAAAGAGAAAAATTGAAATCAATAAATATTCCAGGTTAGGTGGGAGGCGGAGTAGGAGATGAAAAGTGCGGTGATGGTGAATTAAATCACGTGCAAAGATATTTTATATTGTGTAAGGAGACAAGACAAGTTAGAAAGTTCAAATATTTGAATGGATATGGTGATGTATTATACCATTTTTAGAATGTTTTATTGTTATGCGGTGTTATACTCGTAAAACCCAGTTGTTGAGAAACAGATTAGATTACCTGAAATATTTATTCCTCTAGAAATTTATTATTGGTATCTCGAGTATTATGAATGTATTACGAGCATAATGATGATGATATGATTGATTTTTTTTTCAAAACTATTCAATTTACACCACGCGTATTATATTTAAGTTCTTTATCCTTTTATTACAATCTCATCTGCAAACTACTTTTTTGCGTTATCATATAGTTTACGGTTTGTGTACGAGAATTAACTATTGAATCGCGTGACCTATCAGGGAGAATAATAAATCTCGTTTCTATCATTGCTAATGTTAGTTTTTAATTATATAGGGAGTTTTATTATATTTATACGGTATGGACGTAGATCCATATACATAACTTGATGCATTATATAATCATTATATAGTAATGTAATGGTAGGTTCGTGAGTGAAATGTTAGATACCACTACTGGTATCGTTTTAAACTTTTTAAAGAATTTCTGCAATTACCTATCCGCCTAAATAGCATAACCTTCTCCTAAATGTAGCTAGAATATTTTATAATGCAACATGCAGAAAACAAAAAAAAATTCTATACATATACTTACAATGCGATTCATTACTATTTATGATACGAAAAAAATTTAGTTCCCATTTCTGTTTCTTTTCATATCAAATTGACAAATAAAATAACATATATAATAATAATTAACAAATACATAATTAACAAATAAAATAGTAATAAAAATAATAATGTTATATGAAAACAAACAGAAATGGAAACTAAATTTTTTTCTTATCATAAATAGTAATGAATCGCATTGTATTACTCATATAATGACGCTCTCATTATAAGTCAAAACAGTTTTTACGCTCAAAAGTAAATAGAAAATGTAACAAAGATGATGGAGAGAAAATACCGATCGCAACTAAGTTGGTTTTGTTTTGAATTGCAACAATGTTTTCTAAATTATAGACAAATAATTTTGAACGTTAAAATATTCGTTGAAAATTATAAAAAGCTAAAATAATTGAAGATTGTCCATAAAAACGATCTACATTTAAATCCAATTAAAGATTATTTTAAATGATTTTGTAGGTACAACACATACACATTATTTGGTTTTCGTTTCGATAACTATATAGATAGACCACCGATGATATACATACTTATTTACACGCACACACTCAGCAATTCAATATATGTAAAAGGAAATCATACATCTACACACTACAAAGATTTAAAAATTGTTTGCAAGTTAATTTCGTAAATTTGTTCGTTTAAAATTTTATTGCTTGTCGTCTAATCGTAACGCATGTAGCTTTGTGTTTTCTTATTTTTAAACGTTATAAAAAGTTCATTTTGAAAAATCGTGTATTAAAACTTTTGTGAATTTGCGTGATAAAATGGTGTGTGCTTACAAAAACTGCTTAAATAAAAATGACTGTAAATCCACCAGAACATTTTTTACGGTGCTGCATGACCATCGTCGTGTGTTCGACAAGAATAAAGTTCCTTCCAAACGCATAACTATTATGAAGAACTTTAATTTTAATGGTTTCAAAATAAGTAGTTTTAGAACAAAAAATATTTCAAAAACTGTCTTTCCCCAGCCAATTAATAATCTTGTTTGTAAGTGTAAGGTCAATGACATAGATGCACGATGCAAGCGTTTATTAAAATTCGAATTTTTTTTAAATAAAAAAAAATTGATTCCAAAAGTTTCGCGTACGATTTCCAACCAGACACACAACACTGAGAGTCAAACAACAAGAATATTGAAAACACCTGATTTCCCACCTATAACATTGAAATATGAAAAAGGGCCTCCAAGAACTTATTAAAAGAATTATCAAGTTCCACAAATTCCTCATGAATGTCCCATCTCACCATCTCAATTTCCTAGTCCGCAACATCAAATTGAAGACGAAAATAAAGAACCCGTTCAACCTTTAAACAAAATTCTCAGGTTTATATTAAATACCCCTCAGAAAAGTAAAATGCAAACAGAAGAAAACACAATAAAAATATTAATTGATAATACACTTGACGATCGACCACAAGTAAACAAATTTTGTACTTGCACAAATATTTCATAAATTAAAATTATCTTGGACCCAAGTTGAACAAAAAATGTATTTGGAATTTGATTTTAAATCACCTTCATGTTACAAGCATTTATTAAAGAAAGGTTTTAATTTGCCAGATAAGGATAAAAAATTGTATTATGTATTCAGTATAAAAAAACTAGTACATGTTTTAAAATTTTTGTATGGGTTAAATTTTAATTTTATTTTTATGTGACTTAGAAGGGTATTATGAAAATTGTAAAGAGATTAAAACTCTAATAAGCAAGTTAAAAACTACCATTGGCGATTGCTTTCCTATTTAAAATACAATTTAGATAAAAATATTATTGTTTTATCTTATGCGAGATTAATTTGTTTTTTAAGATAAAATAAATTACAACAATTTAAGCAAGAACTTTCAAGAGCCCAACTGAAACCCCATTTAATTAACCTAATTAAGGTTAATTAAATGGGAGCTTTTATGAAAATAATGCTCCCATTTAATTAACCTTAATTTTTATTTAGCTCTTTGGTTCTGTTCAAAACGGCTACTTATTTCATTCTAACGCCCGTTGCACATTTCAGCTAAGCTAAGCAAGAAACGTAGTTTCTATTAGCATAGTTTAGCTCGCACAGCTCATTCCGCTGCACATTTGAGCTAATTATATCTCTCACTCATACATTTCAATACAAGTAAAATCCTATGTCTGTCAAAAATTAATTAACTAATTTTATTATATTATTTAAGAATTCAACCACTTTTTTGAATTTGATCCACAATACCAAACACAACAATACTCAAATGTCATCCAAATTTCAATATTTTATAAGTACACATAATAATAGCAATGTGAGCAATATAGCTGACTTTTGCAATCCAAAGACAACCCGAGCTAAGTTAGTTTGTATCGCTCAAAACAGAAAAACATAGCTCGCATAGTTTAGCTCAAATGTGCATTGTTCCATTAGGCCCGTTGCAGATTTGAGCTAAGCTAAGCTAAGCGATGTCAGCTAAGTTCATCGCTCTTGGTTGAAAATAAAGAGTTTTAATGAAACGATGCACGCTTGAGCTAAGCTATGCGAGCTATGTTTTTCTGTTTTGAGCGATGAAACTAACTTAGCTCGCGTTGTCTTTGGATTGCAAAAGTCAGCTATATCGTTCACACATACATTGCTATTATTGTGTACATATTCGCCTATGTGACTATGTGATTCTAATAATATTTTGGCAGACATATAGCATTTTACTTGAATTGAAATGTATGTGAGAGCGATGTAATTAACTCAAATGTGCAGTGGAATGAGCTGTGGATGCCAAACTATGCTAATAGCTGGTTTCTCGCTAAGGCCCCTTGCACACTTAAGCTATGTTCTTTTAGCAAAGTGAGCATGTTTTGAGATCACAGCTTTCGATTTACTTTGCAAAGCCTAAATAAGTGAAACAGAATTAGCGAAGCGTAACTCAACACACTCGTACGTCCCGATTTATTTAATTTCTTTATTTAAAGCTGTGGGATAGAAACATAGCTGATTGTGAGCTGATTAATTACGAGGGCAAATCAAAAAGTCTTGCAATTTTATATAAAAAAAAAGAGTGAGTGAGACAGCAATATTTTTATTTTTCGACATAATCTCCTTTAAGGTTTATACATTTGTCACATCGATCAATTAACTTGCCTAAACCCTCTAAAAAAAAGATTTCTTTTGCTCCATAAAATATTCATTTAAAACAGACTGTACTTCATAGTCACTGGAAAATTTCGGGCCCCTTAGTGTTTTTTTTTTAAATTGGGAAACAGAAAGTAGTCACTGGGTGCCAAGTCTGGACTGTACGGTGGATGCGGAATTTCCACGAAGCCGCAGCCCTTTAATGCAGCTTGAGCAATATTAGCCTTGTGCACTGTTGCATTGTCGTGAAGAAGCAAGATTTTTTTAATAACTTTCCTTGGCCGTTTTTCCCGGATCGCTTTTTTCAATTTTCGCAAAACTTCTGCGTAATATATGCCTGTGATTGTGGTTTTCGGTGCAATATAATCGATTATCAAAATTCCTTCAGCATCCCAAAAAACTGTTGCCACAACCTTACCAGCAGACGGTTGAGTTTTGAATTTCTTTGGTGGTGGTTCACTACGTTTAATCCATTGCATCGATTCTTGTTTGGATTCCGGATCCCAGTGATAAAGACATGTTTCATCGCCTGTTATTATGTTATCCAAGAAATTTTCTGGATCTTCTTTGTACATATCTAAAATCGCCTTTGAAGTTTGAACACGCAATTTTTTTTTGTTCTGCATTCAACAAACGGGGAACCCATCGCGCACTTACTTTCGACATGTGAAGGTGGTCATGTAATATAGTATATGTGGTACCGTATGAAAGAGAAAATCTCCACGCTAACCGCGGAACAGAAATACGCCGGTCCTCCAATACAATAGATTCGGCCAAAATTACGTTTTCATGGCTAATAGCATCTGCTGGCCGACCCGAGCGGTTGTCGTCTTCTAATGACTCCCAACCATTTTTGAATAATTTTACCCACCTTGTTACTGTGGCATATGATGGTGCAGATTCGCCGTAAACTTTTGATATATAGTTGAATATATAAATTGCATTTCGTCCATCTTTATAGAAAAATTTAATAAGGGCGCGATATTCATTTTCATTCATTTTAAGAAAAATTCAAAACACGTGTTACTAAATTGACAAAAACAAACGAACTGTAAAATTTACATCGAAATGTTCTTCTAGAAGTTTCATCGCGACAAAAAATGGCTTTGAAAAATATATTGTTGTCTCACTCACTCTTTTTTTTCATATGATATTGCAATACTTTTTCATATACCCTCGTATCTCCAAGGTGAAAATAAAAATTTAAATACATTGCTTTACAGATTGGGTAGACTCTGAGATTTATCTACAATATTTCTCTTATTTGACTTTGGAAAGAAACCAAAACGTGAAGCTGTTAAATGAAAACATAGCTCATATCAGTCAAAATACTTAGCTCAAGTGGGAAACGGGGCTAATAAAAGTTTTTTATATACAACCAAGAACGATGAACATAGGTCAGTTCGCTTGTCTTAGTTCAGCTGAAACAGGCCTTATTGTCTTATTAGTAGCCATCGTTCATGAGTATGCAAAATCATCCGAATTGATTCAAAGCGATTCAAGATGGCTGACTTTTAACCAACAAGCGCGCATAATTTTTATGCCTTAAAGGGAAAATCTGTACATATATCATCACCTTAACAGAGCTCTCACAATAGACAATTTTTTCTCTAAAGTAAATTTTTTTCTAAAGTTTGATTTTCAAACAAACTTCTAAGGCAAAATAAAAATTGTTTTATTGTGAAAGCTGTTTAAAGTCTCCACAAATAAATATTCGTTTCGGAAAGGTAATTAAGTATTAAAACGGTGTAAGACTAAATACAAATTAAGGTTAATTAATTAAATTAAGACATAAAAATAAAATTTTACAATTTAGAGGAAAATAAAAACTGATTTTTTTTATTCAAAATAAAATACACAACGCATTTTTTATTTAAAAAAAATAATTTGTATGGTACATCAAACTAAACAATTTAAAATTAGCGTTCGAATAAAGACGGAACTTAAAAGTAAGCCATTATTTATCCTGCCATAAAGAACTGAAACGTTTTCTTTCAGACAATGCTGACCAATCTCTAGCTTAACTACTATTTAAAAATAGTTTTAATTACAAAATAGTGAGCGGCAACCTAAACTCGTAAGCTATTCACTTGTATATTGAATTTATAAAAAATATCTTATATACTTTCTTATATCCCTTTTTCAACTAAGAAAAATAAAAAATCTTCTCAATTTTAGTCCAACCCACACAAATGTGTGAGTAAAAAATTAACGTATGTAACGGCGTTGTTCATTAAAAATTTCGCTTGATTTGAAGTAAAACCAACACAACTGTGTGTATAGATATAGTGTTTTTTCGGACGGAAAATAAGTTAAAAAGGAATTCACAAATGTGTAAATTGGTTCAAAAAACATACAAAACTACATTATACATGGTACTTTAGCCCTTCCCGCACAATTGTGTTAGTAAAACACAAAAGGGATATGTAATTCATTTGAGATGGATTAATTCAGCCCCCAATTTAAACAATAAAATTTATTAGAGATTAACAGATTAGATTAACAGAAAAATGAATTTAAGTTTTGTTAGCGAACCTTAAATGCTCATAATTAGATTATAATTATACGCTCTAGATTTGCAAACTGTAAACACCACATGACTCTCATTGGATTCTGTGACAAAACAGATCAAGTCAGACATGCTTTGGTTGAAATTATAATCTTTATAATGACATCCTCGTTTTTTCTATTCCAATGAGGAACAATCCCTTAATAAATAGTTGATTGAAAGACAATAATGAAAAACGACATACTATTGTAGTATGTCCAAGTGACAATTTTCCTATTTTTACGTACTTCCCTTACGTAATATTTTTTATGATAAAATCGAATTAATAAATTTTATTTTAATTTTGAAACAAATATTGGGTTCAATGCCCTTGAACTTTCACACAGATTTGGATAAATAGAAAATTTGCCTTTCCATAACAATACATTGTTCTTAATGTATGCATATATAAGAAAATTACTCGTTCATATTTTCAATTATAAATTACCATACTGTAACAGTGCAATCAACGGCATCCTTTTAAAAAATTGTATTTAGTTGTTCTATATAGATTTCTACATCGTTTTCATTTTTAATCTTTATTCGTTTGTGTTTGTGAGAACAGATGTATTTAAAATAAACAATAATACACAGCTAAGTACTCAATATATTAAATATACATATGTATATATCCTATCGTTCATATCTCCTTTCCAATAATGGATTTCTTTGATTGAACAATTCATATTCTTTTGCATTTCTATCATGGAAAAAAAATTATTTATGCTATTTTTTATAAAAACAAAATTGAAGTAAGGTATTCATGATTTGTTTTATTGTTTATCACAAAAAATATTAAACACATTTTCTACATGACCTTGACAATTGTAAAACAATACGAGTTGAAATAAATATATTCTGTGTTAATATGTAGTATAATAAGTTAGAGTGAAGCAATACTATACTGGTTAATGGTATACAAAAATACGCCGTGTGTACTGTAAGTGTATTTAATCTTGCAAACATTTAGGCGAACTAGTAAAATTATTGCATAACTTAATTTCGATTAACGCGCTACCTGGATTTTCACCCTCTAAAGATTTTTTTCGAATGATGGTACTACTATATATGTATTGCTATGCTTGATGTTATTGAACCAGATACGTTTATATAGTAAAGGGTATTGTGAAATAAACATTAAGGACCACTTGTTGTGAAGTGTAGTTTTATATGGAAAATTAACTACTATACAGTTTTTTCAAATCTCTCTGGTAACGTCCGAAATATCATTTAGACTTAAAAATTTTAGGAACCACATTATGGAAATAAAATTATATTTCTTAACTAAGTTACAGTTTAAATGTTTATTTTGCTGGTGCTAAATCCCATTGAGCGATTTCGCAGCTTTATTTCGAATGTTACATAATTAATTTAAATAGGTCACAGAGCTGCGGAAATGTGCATACTATACTGCTGGATTAGGCGTACTGGCATTCAGGGGGGACATTATTTCGTTTTTGTTCCATTTTTACGATTACTTTTACGCTTTTCCCATGCAGTCACTCATATAGTACAGCATGCAAACGTTGCTTGACGTTATTGGTGAACTTGTTGTCACAGGGCACCTCTGTTACACGTCCACAATTAATCTTTTTAAATTAATAATAGGCCCGACGAGAGGAGCGGAGAGCCAGGACAAATTGCCTGAGCCCGTGGTTTTTGGGGGCACGGTTTTCTTAATAGCCATTGAATTTTAATACATGCTTTATTTTGATATAACAAAGGTTTTCAATTAACGATAGTCTGTTATTAAATTTTACATTTCCTGAACACAAAAAAAAAATTGCATACTAAATGTCGCTTATCAAATCATTTATACAATTTTACACAGTCCAAGAAATTAATATGATCGACAAGGCGATAATAGCAAATTCATTGTTACTTTTGTACACAGGTATTTAATTCACAGAATGACATTAATTATTTAGCTAAAATTTAATTACTTAATTTGATTTAAAATAATTTTAAATTTTCAACTTTAGGATAAACTTAAGTACTTAAGATAATTATAATTGATTATCTATATTTAATTAAATTATTTATCGACGTAATTTGTAATTATACATTTTACTTTAATACCGAAAACTAGATTGCGCTGTATTCGCTGTAGTATTTTTGTTGATTGACAACTATTTTCATAACCTAATTTTTTTTTACATACAAGTCATGAAATGGTGAAACGATTTTTTTCTATAAATACTTTAAATTGGGCAATAAAAATTTGTAAAAGTCTAATAAATTTGCATCGAGTTACAGCGAAAATGAGTCTGATTAAAATATGTGAATTATTTTTGAAAATTCGTCGAGTTTATGGGTTATTTTCAGCAGAAGCGTAGTTTTTGGTTTGAGCTTATTTCTTCTTTTTTTCAAGAAGATTTTCTTCACTATTCAGCGTACTATTCATATTTAATATTTTCATTTTCTACCTGGCTTTAATATTTTTGTTAAAGGTAAACTTTTGCTATTAGAATTTTTTCAATTATGTTTTAAACATTAGGCAGTGTTAATGGGTGTACTACGAAATCCTGGTTTTCAAAGTCCCGGTTTCAAAAACCCGGTTTTCAAAATCCCGGTTTCAAAATCCCGGTTTTCAAAATCCAGGTTTTCAAAATCCAGGGGCCCTATTCCTGAATACGATACGAAAATGTATTCGATATGAAAATGATATTCGTTACAAAAAACTTTGGTATTCCTGAATACGATCTTACGTAAGTAATTGTTTGGTGTGTGTCCTTGTTATAAGGAAAATTTAATTTTACTCCTATTCTCAGTCGTATGAATTTTTCGGAATATTCAACAACAATTACAACTTACCAGACTTTTGGTAAAACTGTCTTATTAATCAAAAAACATTATCCCTGCTTAAATTTCAGAAAACCAGAGAGGATGTTGATTGAAAATTTAATTTTAAAATTTTTTTTATTGTCGTTTTTTGTAAATGATAAACTTTCAATATCATTGCAAAAATTTAGAAAGCTCCAATGAAAGCTGAATAGTCAACCCGCCTAGACTGTAGTAAAATCCGGACTGTACCAGAGCCGAATTTTTGTTAAAATACAGTTTTCTTGTCGAAAATCGTCATTTCACTTACATTTTGGGAAACTTTACTCCCTTACTATAACTAACACAAAGCTATTGGAGTCACAGAAAATTACAACAGTCAGGTATAGAGCCAAGTAACAAATGTCACTACGTCCGACACTGCAATTGGCATGGATGGAATGATGGCTTTTCGAGGCAACCTGAGTGAGAGAAAACTGGAGAGAGAAACAGAAACCAGAAATGCTGAAAACCATAGACGGTTAAAGAAACAAGCAAGACTAAAAGCTAACAAGCAAACAGTTGGGGTAGTCCAGCAACTGCGACAAAGAGATGTGTTAAGATGGCATGCACTGGAGTGTAGAAGGAAAAGTGCCGGAATATGACGAAACAATGAAAGGAGCAGGAGCAGTATGGTCGGTAGCAAAGGGCTTCCAAAATATGAGACCAAACAACGGACTAGTCACAAAGAAAGAACCCGAAAATATAGCGTAGATGGTCTAGGACGAAGAACACACAACGATCCGACCACAGTAGAGATAAGCGAGTATGCTACCGGACCAAGTATTCCTCCAACATCGATTGGGAATTTGGTATTACAAAGACATTTCATGTGGAGCATAATATGAGATTAACGAAAGCGTAAACGGAGGCAAGTGTTTGTCAAAATAATAGTATAAACAGGGACGTTAATCATCAAGACAGAGGAATTGATAATTGAACAAGTATACAAACGCAAGCAATTTAAATCGCAGACACGAGTATATTTTAGCTAGTGAAATTGTGAATTGTTGAATAAGTTATAGGTGTTGGTGCAAATAAAATTTGTAACTTTAAACGATGAGTGTTTTATTTGCAAAATCCATTAGGAATCCATATCGAGCCCCGAAATTCAATTACTAATAATTTTATATTTTATTTAAATTTTTTATTTGTTTGGTTATAGTTGCAAAGGAATTTGGTTTTAAAGTACCATTTACATATAAAGGTTTTAGTATTGCGTTTATATCGGCTACGAAGTTCCCAATACAATTTCAATGCAGCAAATAATGCCAATAGTGATGATCAACATATAGCAAATCTGTATAATAATATGAGGGTTTCAGAATATTACATTTAATCAAATATTGTCAATTTCTTTTATCATATAAATTTTCCATTATATAAAGTACACAAACATAAATTCTGTAAATATCTTCGTATAAAGATGTAGTGACAAACATGGTTTCATGATGGCAGATCTCGAATAAAAATCGTCTTTTATTTTCCTTACACACAAACGGAAGAAAATTTGAATCAAGATACGGGTATACGTAATTCAATTAGATAAGTTGCGGAACATATTTTCATCTGACACAGAGACACACTCGTACGTTATGGTTTACTTAATTTCCATTAAGGCACTACAATAAATTTGTTTATGGTGAGAAATTTAATTTATTTGTGGATAAAAAAAACGTAGTTCTGGCTTTAAAAAATCTAATTTTATTTAGCAAAAAATATTCTGGTATCGCTGCGTGCTTTTATTAACATTGTTATAACTTATGACAACTGTACGAGTATCATAGGGCAGGAGAAATAAATCTGATAAAAAAAAATTGGCCATACCATACCATGCACTCACTCATCACACATGGAAAATTTAAATGTATTTAAATAAAATTTCCATCTGCACACATCGAGAGAACGTTACGAGTACCAACATAAATGTTATCTAAAATTAATTCTATTAAAACTACTGATGAATTTCGAAACTCGTATACATACGTACATGTCTAAAAAACTTTAACTTTCTGTGTATACATACTACTCGTATGTAGATACGAGGAGTATACGGGTATCTAAAATCTACAGAAAAGTTAGGCTATGTGTATATAGTACACCAAAATTTGATTATCGATTCAACTCTAAGGAGGAGGATTTTAAACGTGTTAACAAAAAACTTTACGTATACATATGATGAAAAAAGATTTTCCATTTTAACCCCAACTAATATACAACTATAATAAAAAAAATCTTTATTTTATCACGAACCGTTAAAATTCCATTATAAGAGTTTGGAAACACTTTGAAACTCAAACATTCACCAACCAGAGCAAAAAAAAAACTTAGAAATGGTAATTCTGAAAGAAATTATTTTGCAAATTTATAACAATAAAAACGTGATAAATGGCATTAAAACGCGTTTTGTTCTTCATGTCACCGCGGCATTAAAATTATATTAACAATATGGCGATGGTAATACACATTTGCTGTGCGTATATCCCTGCGATAGAAACATAAATATGTTCTGAGTTTGAAATTTTTTTTGTGTGTGTGTGCGCGCGGTATTTTGTCATTTCACTTTAAGATGTTTATCCGAAAATTTCTTGTCGTTGTATAAAAATGTACATTACACAAACTTTGTGTTTTGGATTAATTATCCACCATCATCAGAAGCCACATAATTTTCAATTAAAGGTCTAATGGATTTACTGTATGATATATACGGTATGTGATTATTTATTGTGTTCTAAATGTGTGGTAATTTGATTTTGGTAATTTGTTGTTAGCATACTAAATTATTACACAATCCTAAACACTTGAGACAAATTAGGCCCACCTACATTATTTTCCCTTGTCTGCTGTTTATGTGCTTGGTAATTTACATCGATTGCCCCAAACGAATTATAATATCAATATAAACATACATTCGAATTAATGTTTCAATACTCGTATATATGTATATATACGAGTAGTCGTACATATAGCTCATAAATTTTTATTTAATAGACCAAACTAAAATAAACTTTTTATTAGATATAGTAGTTTATGAGTAATGAGTCAATTAAACCAAATAAAACTCAAATTACTTCATAAGTTATTACATGACCAACCTAGTCCAATAAAAAATTTAGGTAGCTAAATAGAAAATTAATTAATATTTATTAACCCGACTATTTCAAGAAACACTTAATTTCCTAATGTAATTTGACTAAATATGTTAAATGGCATTCGTCATTATAGACTATTCATTGAATAAATAGCCACGCGATAATAAATTAGTTAAAATTTGAATATTTTTCAGAAATTGTTGGCAAGGCTGGTGTGTTCACAACTAAATTGGGCCAATATAGACGTCTATTTCTGTACGTTTAGAATTACGTCAAGATAACGTGATTTTCTTGGTCTGTTCAGCTTATCACTTTAATGATTATTTTGAAACCGATGTATGTCACTTCAATATTTGGAACTTTGAACGAATTGGCTCATTTAAAATGTTAGTGAGGCAGTATGAAAACCACTGTATAATTTAAAGGTGTTTCGTTCGAAATGTTAAATCATTGTTCTACATAAGACTTCTAAGATTTTTTTTATATACACGTAACCCTCCAAGAACACGGATATCCATTTCCTCAAATTATACGGTTTCAAACAACACGATTTTCGTTATTCTCTTTATTTAACGCGGTTTTAAAGAACACGGAAGGAATTAATCGTATTCTTAGAGGGTTTCCTGTACTTTCATAAGAACATTTTTCGACAACTTTTAGTTCAGAGAAATGTATGTGTCCTTAAGTCTATCTGCCATTTTCGACGATTTTTTACAATTTCCAATATATCTCAATTACCTTTGAAGGTAATATCAATATCAAGATTAGTAGATCTAAAGAATAACGGACTTAAATAACTAAAGTTACATCCTCTTGTACATTGTTCACGTCCTAAAGTCTTGTATCAGATAGCGAAAATTTCCAACATAAAAATGTATTTTTACTATAAGCAGCACTACCGCTAGAGGCTATCACAAAATTAATTATTTTTCCAATAATCAATAATTCTCTGCAATTTTCTTTTATATAAGGACTCTCAAAATAATCCCCTTGTAACTTTGTTCTATAATTGTTATGTTGCTCATTATAATGAAGCTGTTATAAAAACATAAAACCAAGATAGTTACAAGGAAGGTTTTCTAATAATTTTGGTAAAAAACTGAAAACATTTCACATTAAAATAACTTTTAAAATTTGCTTAAAAATTTCATAAATTTTCGGCTTGTTTCGAAAGATATCACCAGAAAAAATATGATAGTGCTGCCTCGGAAATTTTAGCTATCTTATGTAACCTCGTCCTCACTAGCAATTTACCGAATATTAAGCTCCTAGTTCTTATGTAACGAAACAAAGTTGACCAGTATGTTTAATGTTGGAACAGAAAACTAATACAAATATATGAACTTGTTGCGGTAAATGTTAGCCAACTTGAACTCAGCGTTAGAGTAGAACCTTCTTGCTTAAAATTATACCGCCTAATTTATTCCATTACCACCTCTAAACATTTTAATTTAACTGTCCACTTAAAGTTTTTGCCTTTTTTCGCGTCCCGGGTTGTTCTTCAAAAATATCTTTCTCAAAACTCTGCTATTAAGAAATTGAAGCATTACTTCCAACTACATTTCATCCGACTTTGTTTTTACTGCGAATATACATAAATCTCGAATACACCAAATTGATTTCTAAAAAAAAAATTTCGAAAAATAACACAGGCATAATTTCAATAAAACTTGTCTTGTATAATCAAAAATCATTACTCCCGCTTAAATATCGAAAAACCAACAAAAACAAGACAGAACATTAATCTCATCGAGCTGGCATTTCCGGTAAAATAAGTTCCGCCAAGGTCACACAATTTATAGAAAAAACTAACAATTGAAGTTTCATCCATTCAAGCTGTAAAGATAAGGAATTTTCATGAAATACACATTTCTAGTAAAAAACATTTCCGCTAAATTTTGCACAATTTTTTTCGCAAATATAATTAAGAGCTTTTTGTACTTAATGGCAGTTTTAAATATTTGCATAAAAACAAAAATTCCCTAAAATAGTTTATCAAAAATCTCACAAGAATTTCTATTATTGCAAATTTAATTTACAATCTTATTGTTACATACAACTTTTCCTGAATAATATACTTTTCAAATTATCTGCTAAATACTAAAAAAATCCTCCTAGAGGTCGAATTTTTAAAACGAATCGATTTTTAAAAATCATCTTTTCCGCTTAAATTTCGTAAAACAGAGGTGGAACAATATTGTTGCAAATTTAATGTAAAACCTTTCAGTTTCTCTAATAAACGATTTATGGAAGATGCCCCTCCGTTAGATCGATTTATTACAACCAATCCTGATTTTATTACAGTTACGTATTCAAGGAACGAGTGGCATTCTTTGACCCGAATTTATTACAGATTAATTATATTGAATTGGTTAGTTCAAGATTACCCACCCCTATAACTTACCCAAGGTTAAATGTCACCCCAAAACGATTATTTATTACAAAATGACAATTTAACCTAGTTTAATAATTTATTACACCAGACGGCGGTGGCGACCAGATATTGGGTCAAACGTTACTTCGTGAGACTACTAATATGGTAAAATCAACCTTTAAATTACATATTTGAAGCCTTTACACTTTGAAGCCAATTCCGTCTAACCTGACACAAAAGTACACCCAAAAAAATAATTGCATATTATTAAAGAATCCAGCTATTAATACAAATAAATATTCTTTACTATGTAGCCGAAAAACATTTCATTAATACGATGTATCAGATATTGTTAAACTTGAAAAAATCAAACAAGTAAATTATTAATTTAGTAAATATATACAATATATATATATATATATGTATATATATATATATATATATATATATATATATATATATATATATATATATATATATATATATATATATATATATATATATATAAATATTAAAATATATACTAATATACAAGTAAAAATTAATTTATTACCAAACTGAATAATGTTGATTTTCCTTTCAGTTGACTTACGAAGAAACATTTGAAGCAATATCTGGTGACGGTCTTGTGTAATAAACTATTAAATGTGGCAAAATCAACCTTTGTATCGTGATTTGAAACCTAGATCTTCTGGCCAATTCCGCCTAATCAACCTAATTTTTGATTTTTCTAATTTGAGCGGCAATGTAGGTCGGTTTTCGATTATTGCTAATATTTAACTGATGCAAAATTGATAATTTAGCCTTTTGCACTGAAACTCGAAAACCTAGGCTTCAAATTGGTTTCCTATGGAAACGAGTACCTTGTACTACCTTGTTGTGGTGTCGAGGAGAAAATTTATTATAATTTATTTTTAAGCTTTAAGATAAATTTAAGTCTGTTCACTGGTACTTAAAATAACACTGTGCTTGAATTGCAAACTTTTTTTCCGTTACAAGCTGGGCACCCGGGGGGGTAAACCTAATTCGAGTATGCTGAATTCAATGGTGCTAGTCCCATTTTAAAGTTAGTCCCCATTTTGAGATATCGCATTCGACATGTTTTGGCCCTGTGTCAAAATATACCCTCATTTTCACGTTGATAGCTCTTGAACCATTAAGATTTTCGTTATGCTTTATTCAGCAAAGTTGTTGCGCAGGTCAAGACCAACAACTTTGCCGAATATATCAAGACCGAAAAACCACATCTAATTATTTTTTGCTTTTCATTTCGACGAAAAACACTGTTTTTATCATTTTTAATCATTTTGTTGAATTTAAATCGAGTAGAATCGATCGAATAAACATCGCATCGACAAATATAGATACAATAAAAACTATTTAAAAGAAAGTTAAATCGATTCAATTGATTTTGTGGTGATTTTTCCTAAAAAAAAAAAAATCCTAAAAAATTAACATTTTTCTTCTCTTTGACAAAACAATGGCGTGCCGTTGCGATAGTGGGTAAAAATCCTGGATTTTTCCATCCCATCGTAAATTATACACAAATTTTTTTGTTGTAAAATTGCTGATTTGGTTTTAATTTTTGTGATGTATGAAATTATATAACAAGAGCAAAGTGTTATATAATTTCATACATCACAAAAAAAAAAAAAGAAGTAAATTATATATACACTTATTTATAAAAATCGGACCTATAGCCGTACGTGTTGGATTTGGCAAATTATGCGAAAAGTAAGACGGAAAAATAAACCGCGAAAGAGCAGGGAGTGCTTTGGCCCCAAAACAGATGGCATGGACTAAAAAAAAATAAAAAAAATAAAAAAAAAAAAAAAAAATTATACACGTAAATTAAGAAACATCTGCATCAATATATCAACCATCAAATGTCACTGCGCCATTCAATCACAGAAACATACGACGGATAATAATTTCGGATTTTTCTATCCCAGATTATTTTTCATTTTTTTTCAACTTTTTTGTATGCAAAGTGGCGTGTCTGTTGTACGAGGTAATAATGTTCGAGTGACTAAAGCCGAATTCAATTCACAAAATTTCTGATATCAAATTTGCGCCGAAAAAAACAATTGCATTCGATTTGTCAACGATTTTTCGGAATGTTAGTGCATTCAGTGCGTTGTTGTTGAACACTCCGAAAAATCTTTGACAAATTGTTGTTTTTGACAGCTAGAAATAAAAATGTAAACAAATGCCCCGAATGCACTAACATTCCGAAAAATCGTTGACAAATCGAATGCAATTGTTTTTTTCGGGACAAATTTGATATCAGAAATTTTGTGAATTGAATTCGGTTTTCGTCACTCGAACATTTACCTCGTTAAGAGGTTTTTTATTTGATATCAATAATTTTTTCACCGCAAATTGAAAATGAATTGAATTGCGATTCGTTTTATTGTTGTCAGTCAAAACAGTTCACACACACTCGATAGCAATTCATTTTTGATTCCTTAAACAATTCAATAAAATATACATATTTTAGTGTGTTAGTTGGAAATAAAAATTAATGATAGCTACCCTCTCGCTGATATTCCATCTTCATGCGATGCGAGGGAAGATAAGATCTACTGTATACAGAAATCATCATAAAGATTAAAAAAATATCGGTTTTATGCAAGGAGACTGTCAAATGTTCAATGTTTTTGATGATTTTTTCGATCACATCAATTTGTCAGTTTTTTCATTTTTTTTTGTTATGAAAAAAGGGTCACTGGTAAAAATTCTCTTAGCAATGATAATAATATGATGTATTTATATTTGTTTCATTGTAATACGTTGCTTCACTATCATTATGAACCGCAACGGACCGATATTATACGAGTTTTCTGGGATAAACGGTTGATGTCATACTGTAGGTGAGGTTTGTGGCTAATAATCCTGAAAATATGAACCAAAAGTTTTGGGCTAATTTTTTAGTAATTTGGCTGAATGTGGCCGGCCGATTTGGCATTTTTCAGTTTTTTGGCCAAAATGACCCTCAACCTTAATTTTTTGAAATTTTTTTATATGCTATTTGATAGCTGTCAACAAAAGTTGTTAGTTTTTCAAGTACTACAAACCCTGAAAGTATGAGATAAAATGAAAGAAGTACGGACAAACAAACAAACATATATACCAAAGCAAGATTATATGGTGACGTCATAGAAAAATATCCAAATGTCATAACTTTGGTCAAAATCATCCGTTTTGGACGTTTGAGGTGTCGTTGAATTGGTATTGACGTCTACAATCATAATTTGCTAGTTAAAAAATAATTGGGGTATTTTTTGGGGCAGTTATACCTCAAAAACTAATTTTTTGGGGCAATTTTCGGAAGATCATATCTCCACTCAATGTTGGTAGAAATTCCAGCTTTTATACATTGTTTGGGTCTACTTTTCAAGACCTTTCCAATGGTATATAACATGATCCTGGCGGCCTCAAAGGGAAAAAGTTGGAAACTAGCTGTATATATACGAGTTCGACTTCCAGCACAGTAGGTGCTTTCGTCACTCGTTTGGACTGCCGTTCAAAGTGATAATTTACGTGATGTAATTGGTTAAAACGATGGGATGGAAAAATCCAGGATTTTTATCCACTATCGCAACGGCACGCCATTGTTTTGCCAAAGAGAAGAAAAATGTTAATTGTCTAGGATTTTTTTTTTTAAGAAAAATCACCATAAAATTGAATCGATTTAACTTTCTTTTAAATAGTTTCTATATTGTATCTATATTTGTCGATGCGATGTTTATTCGATCGATTCTACTCGATTTAAGTTCAACAAAATGATTAAAAATGATAAAAACAGTGTTTTTCGTCGAAATGAAAAGCAAAAAATAATTAGATGTGGTTTTTCGGTCTTGATATATTCGGCAAAGTTGTTGGTCTTGACCTGCGCAACAACTTTGCTGAATAAAGCATAACGAAAATCTTAATGGTTCAAGAGCTATCAACGTGAAAATGAGGGTATATTTTGACTCAGGGCCAAAACATGTCGAATGCAATATCTCAAAAATGGGGACTAACTTTAAAATGGGACTAGCACCATTGAAATCAGCATACTCGAATTAGGTTTACCCCCTGGGTGCCCAGTTTGTCGCATTTTTCAACTAGCACAGTGTAATTTAAAACGTGCTCGTACTACTCTATTACATTCACATATTTTTACAATTTTTTATAATATAAAAATATTTTGAAGCACTTTCATTAATGTGATATTACAATTTTTAATATGTCTGAAGGACCGATTTTAAGCCTTCGCCCTTTGTCAACTTTCCTTTTATAATGAACATGCAAAAATGTTTTTTGGGGTTCCCGCTTGAACATTATGATTAACACATACAGTGTGTTGCAAAAGTATATCTACCATAGCGTTTTTTTTATTTCAATACATAGTAAGATATCAAACTTCTTGACGACTCACATCATCTTTGTTCTTTTCTTCTATTAATTTACAGCTTTCTTATTTAAATAATTCTTAACATTCAACACACTTAATTTTACAAAAAAAATCAAACAGTGTACATCATCTGCTGGCGTGTTGCAAAAGAATAATATCTACTTTTTCTAGAACTCTTTTCGCACCGGAAAAAAATTGCATAAGAAAACTTGTGTTCTAGTAGAAAGTAAATCGATGTTAAAAAGTAAGTTGTGGTTAATAACTGTGGAAATAATAGAATAAACTAAACAAAATTTGTGAATAATATCAAAATAAGATAAGTGAATACTTGTTGGGAAGAACTTTCGTCGGAGGAAAAAAAGACTCAGAGGAAAAAAAATAAAGGAGTTGAAAAAGCATGGCGAACCGAAAATTTTCATTGCTCAGGCTCTTGGAAGAACAAAGTCAGAAATTGTAAAGTTTTTAAATAGAGGTGAAGAGCGAGGAAATAATGAAAATGTTCATCGTGAAGCGACCATCAAAATGTACTAGCAGTCGCATGGACAAAAAAATGCAGATGCTGGATGGACAAAAACTTTTTTAAACGGTTTTTATATTTTAAGTCAGTTTGTAAAATTTTATGAATTATGAATATTACTTCTGGTACGAACTCCGCCAACAAATTTAGTTTCATTAAGGCCGGAATTACACTATAAACGATCTTTCACAAAGGTGTTTTATAAAACATTTTTATCAATTTTCTTTGATAGTGTAATATACATATTTTATAAAATTTCACTTTTATAAAATGTTTTTATCAAATTTAGCCTCATGCTGGTAAATTTGATAAATTATTTTTGACATATTGCTTATTCGAAATGGCGACCAAATACAATAGGACGGCAGAAACCACAACAATATTAATTCTAGTATTCAGCAGAATAGTTTATTTAACGTTATAATATATTAAATTCAGCTCAACAACGTGAATCAATTTATTTAAACGTGTTGATACAACAGTAAAATCCCGATTATCCGGCATCAAATTACTCGGAACACTCAGTTAATCGGAATTTAAATTTTTAGGAAATTTTTTGCTCTTTTCTCTTTCTTTTCTCTTTCATATTAATTTTTTAATTCATTTTGAAATTTGCAATTATTTTTTGCACATTTTTATTAATAGAAGGATTAGCTGAAAATTTTGGAAAACAATTGCAAATTTCAAAATGAATTAAAAAATGTACATAAATGAAAGAGAAAAGAGCAAACAAAATTCCTAAAAATTAAAATTCCGGTCAAACGAGTGTTCCGGTTAATGGGATGTAGAATAATCGCGCTTTCACTGTAATATGAAAATTAAAGCCATTCAAAATGTTCAACTAATGATCTCATAAAATGTACAAAAAACAATTGCAAATTTAAAAATAAATTAAAGATGAACAAAAAAGAGAAGAGAAAGAGAAAAAAGCAAAAGAATTCCTAAAAATTTAAATTCCGGTTAACTGAGTGTTCCTGTTAATTGTATGCCGGATAGTCGGGTTTTTACTGTAGTACATTTTTATACTTTTTATTTCGATTTTAAATACACATTTTATTTCATTCATAATTTTAAACTAAGTAAAAAGAAAAAAATTGAAAATAATTAAACAATTTCCGGGAAAAATTTAATTACATATTTTTTGAATACGTTTCTAAAATCATATCCTAAATAATTTTAAAAAAACATATTTTATTTGAGTTTTTTTTTTACTTTTCTTAAAATATTTTGAAAATGAATTAAGAAGTGCACATATTAAATCAACTTTTATTATTTTATTTCTATCAAATTTTCTGAAAATCATTTTCATAATGAATTAAAAACACTTATTTAAATTCAGAAAAAAACACTTTTCTTAATTCAAGTTTTCTTAATTCGGGTAGCCGTTCTTTACCACAGAAAATAAAAACTGAAACGCAATTATAGAAAGACTTACTAGGGCGATATTTTGATGTA
Source organism: Nephrotoma appendiculata (assembly GCA_947310385.1). NCBI lineage: Eukaryota > Metazoa > Arthropoda > Insecta > Diptera > Tipulidae > Nephrotoma > Nephrotoma appendiculata. The sequence continues at coordinate 3,761,412 of OX371224.1, read as the reverse complement.
ATTTTATTTCTTTCAGAACGTGGATTAGCTTTAAAGGGAGCAGCCACTTAATCGATGATTCACAAAATGATAATTTTTTGGCCATGCTACAGAAATAATCTCCTTAAAGAGCAAGTGAAAAAAGTGAAAAAATCACAAACTTATCAGATGCAATTCAAAACGAATGAACGCAACGCCAGATTCCGCCCATATGGAACAAACGACATTCATTTTGCGTTATGTTCTTGCAAATAAAGAAACAAACCAATTTAAAACAATAGTTCAAATATGACAATAGCTCTAATATGAGCGGAGCATGCAAACGCGTTGAAAGTCGAATTTTGAAATTAACCTCCTGGCCATGTTTTCGCTCTGTGCTTGTCACAGTTTGCATCTTTCTGGTGTTTATGCTGCAGAATGTAGTCCTGAGGTAATAACGTTGTTTGGTGTTTTGCAGAAATTATACAATATATTTAGTGTGAGTCCTCAGAGATGAGAAATTTGGAAACAAAACACCAATTGATCACTCCATTCCATGTCCAGTACACGATGGTCTGCTAGAATTGAAAGCGTGAAACCATTTGCCCAAAACCTTCCTTCCATAAATCAGTCAGTCATCTTAGTGCTAGAATTAAATTTAAATGCCGAAGCAGCATTTAGTCGATACAAAATGTTTTACCTATAAAGTTGCTCAACAAAATAAAACAATTGAAGTTTTAACTATTATTTTCTAACATTCTTATTAATTTAAGGTTGTCTATCAAGAATTAAAAATGTGCTACGATCAATGAGCCAAAATGCTTAGATTATGTAAACTTTTTTTTTATTTTTAAATAAGTTATTTTAAGCTTAAATTTTCGATAAAGTTTTGTAACAGAAGTAATATCTGATAAGACCATGATATAATTCGATCTGATAAGACCATAAAAAAATTCAATCATCTCATCATGTAGAGCAACCGTGTAACCGTAACTCTAGTGAATTATACAACAACTCACTAAATTTATTCTTACAAAATTTTCATCTCATTCACGCTGGTTTCAATTCCAGTGCAAGTAATTTTTTTTTTATAATTTTAACGGCCCCCCAAATAAGGCCATTTTAATGTCTTTCTTCATGTTACACGAAATATATTAGAAACGCCGCACAATTATTATATAAAGCCTATTTATAAGCGATCTCGAATATTCAGTCGCCAAGGCCTGATGAGATGATTGCATTTTTGCATGATCTTATCAGATCGAAACTGGATATTACTTCTGTTGCAAAACTGCATCGAAAATTTAAGCTTAAAACAATATTCTTCTCACCTTCGGGCGGAATAATTCAGTAATGAGTGTTTCCACAAACGATTCTCATAATATTCCCAAAAATTCGCCTGAGGCATTGATTGCTTTGGCATTCAGGACATCTTCAAAATGGGCTCATGCCAAACCTCAAACATCAAAAAACTCAGATCCTATTAGGGACTGTTTTAATGTTGTTTTAATAAGAAATTATTCTAGCGGTAGAAAACAATGTAGAGCGTTATTGGATAGTGGCTCTCAGGCTAATTTTATTACTGATATCGCATGTGTAAAAACCTATCATTAAAATCAGAACCACCAATCAGTTTCATATTAGAATCTCCGTGGCGCAACATCAACAGTTACCAAAAAAGTAAATGTTTTCCTCGAAATTCAAAATTTTCGAATTTCTCCCCTCTTACCCGATCCAATACGATAGAAACGGTATAAAGGATCATACTCAACTAGCAGATCCATGATTTTATAAACAGGGAGCCATTGATTTATTAATTGGTACTGAAATATATTCTGAAATCATTTTAGGAAGTAAACTTGTAACAAATCATGATATGCCAATGTATAAAACTGTTTTCAGACTTGTATTAATGGGAAAAACATTAATTGGTGAACATTCCTCGAATCATAATTCTGAGATTTCTAATACTTCGACTATGGTTTTTTAGCGTCTTCGAAAAAAATGCAAAAATGCACTCAATTGAAGAAAAATTGTGTGTGACTCTTTAGTCAAAAAAATGTCATTAGAATGGAGTCAGGTCGGTACAGTGTAGCTCTTCCAAAAAAATCCAATATTGGTGAGTTATAGTAAATTAGGAAGGCGTCTTCATAACAAAACAAAACTTTTAGAGCAGCATTCGCAATTTATGAGTGAGTGTTTATGAGATCTTATCCAGATGATAGTGAGTTTAAGCACAACAATTATTAACTTCGGGCTGTAACGTACGGAACAGCTAATGTCCCTTCCTCGCTATCCGTACATCATTTCAGCTAGCGAAAGAGAAACAAGCACATTTACTTGAAACCTTAAAAGATACTTAAAGAAGATTTTTATGTCAACGACGTGCTCACTGGTGCACACAATCTTGAAATTGCAATCAAATTGATAACTGATCTTGCTAATTTGTTGTTAAAGAGAGGTTTTGAACTTAGAAAAATCACGTCAAAACATTCGATTATAATATCTTCGGATCCTAATAATAAATCTAAATTAATCGATGAGTCATAGCTCGAAACGCATCAACGATTGAGCTCCATGGATTTGGAGGTGTTTCTGAAAACGGATTAGGATGTGTGGTCTGTCATAAAAACAATGTTTTCGGTAAATTTTTATGTTCAAAAGGCCGAGTAGCTCCACTTAAACTACAAACTATACCTCGGCTGGAGCTGTGTGCTTCTTTGCGATTGGCTCAAATAGTTGAAAAAATTATTTTTCAAAAATCATCATTCAATTCGGTTCCAGGTGTTTCGGTAGTTTTTGTAGCTAATAGAATTTCAAAAATACATGATTCGAGTTCTCCCGCGCTGATTGGTATTATGTTCCAACCACAGAGAATCCTGCAGATAGTGTCTCGAGGGCTTATGCCACAAGAATTTTTGAAATCAAAACATTGGTGGTCATGTCCTTCGTACATCAACCAACTTCGTTTAATAATACATATAAGCAACCTACTATATTAAACAATTAAACCTCGCATATGTTTCGGTTGGGACTTTGATAAAAAATAGAAAAATGGATGTCTGTTGTAAAGCATTCGAACTATTTGAACGTATTGCGAAATTTTGCATATGTTGATATTTTTACAAAAGCTTGTATTAACAAACTTCGGACTTCAATTAAATGCATGCCTCAATTACCCGAAAATCCCGTCTTACCGTCTAGACCATTCTAGAATGTTGGAGTAGTTTTTTGTGGTCCATTTCTTGCGGGTAATCAAGTAAAATCTACAGTGCAATTGAAAGTCTAGATTGCAACTTTTATATGTTTCGTTACAAAGGCGTCCCACATAGAAGTGATATCTGACATCTCTACTTCAACTTTTTTAGCAGCTCTTCGGCAATTCGTATCACGTCGTGGGTTTTGCTCAAATATATATCCAGATAATTCTACCAATTTTATTGGCTCAAAATCTGATTCCCATATTCAATTGCATACTATTCCCTCACGGTCGCCCCATTTTGGAGGCTTGTGGGAGGCAGCGGTTAAAAATGCGAAATATCACATAAAACAGATCCTTACTTATTCTTCATTTTCTAACTTCACACGATCGTAGTTCAAATCGAAGGATGTCTGGACTCACATCCATAATGTTTTAGTCCTATTGGTCCTATGTCAGATAATCCAAACGATTTTGAAAGTCTTACTCTCGGCCATTTTTGAATCGGCCAAGCCGTCAATGTTACATGTGCAATCAAAATATAATCCACACTTATATAATATACAATATCGATGGATATAAATATACGATTAGTTATTGTATTATGGAGTTCGAAACTATTATTTTCCCGGGGCCGTGCTACCTCTTGACGGCCCTATTAACACCAAATGATTAAATTTAATTTAGGCGAATTACCTATATTAAATGTGTTCAACTTTATTTTTATGTTCCGTCGCTGCAGACTGTAGAGACGCAAGTCGTTCTATTTAAAAATATTCGAACTTAAATATATGAATAGTTCAAAGGCATATGCATGATAATCTCCTTCGGAATTCTTGCTCATCCAATTGCAATACTCTACATTATAAGATTAAATTAATAACATTGCATGATTATACAATATACAGTTTTCATGTATTTGTGTCTCCCAGCAGCAATAATAGGCCAAGACTGTTGTTTGTGGCATCGTTAACAAAACTTACTACGAGGTAAACAGGATACAGATGCAATAAATATATAAGACCTCCTTCCATATACAGATACGTATGTCCGCAAGGGTAATAAATTTCCTTCGAGCAACTATGCATGTACGTATACTATATACTCTACACAGTATGAGCAAAATTGCTATAGTAAATTATTCCTGAATAATTAATATTTTTAATTTATTGAACCAATTCATTATTATACCTATTTGCAAAAATGTATCCGATTAAATTTTCCCTTGTTTTTGTATTCTTTCAATTGTGTTTGTATCTAATTTACAAAACGACAATTCTGTAAAAAAGTTAATATCTCATGAGACCAGTACACATCCAGAGTACATACAACCATTTATTTTAACTCTGCTAAACTAAAAAAAAAACGATGATAAAATTTCACTCCCTCTCCTACCGTGTAACGAACGTTTTAATATTATTATTTTGGAAAATAATTTTTCCAAATAAATTATCGTTGTTGTGATTATTATCTCATTCACAATATCTTTTACCATTAAACACACACACACACAGACACCACACAGAACAAGCCAGGAACGAACGCAAAATTTGTTACGTGAGATAAAATCTGGATTGGAAAATTATATGTGCACAAAAAAAAATATGTTTTATGCAAAAATCATATTACACGTATCCAGGTAGGTTTCCAAGTCAACAAACTAGTCGGAGGTATATCAAACAACCTTTGAAGCAGACGAACAACAACCCAAATAATTTTTAAAAATATGTTTTATTTGTACACACACACAGACAAGTAAATAGGAAGTTGAATGAATCATATTATGATGGTTTTTGGTTTATGCTGCTACACAATTTACAATACCCATAATAAACAACAACATACTTGTATCTATATACCATTGATACCGCACACAACACATTACGTATGCATAATTTATGTTTGAACAAAATACATAATTTTAGGTTGTGTATTATAGAGTAAATAAGGGTTGATTTTTGTAAATAAATTATAAACTACTCGAGAGCACTGTGCCTGTGCTGAAAATACAGTATTTAATAAATAATCCACGTTCATGAAATTAATAATATCTACTGAATTTTATAGTTTTTAAGTAACTTATGTTTAAAATTTTATGTGATTTTATGTATTTTGTAAATACTAGAAATGAATTATTGTGTTTGGCTTTTCTGTACCTTGTGCTTCATTTTCTTGCTAGCATTATATTAAAAATTCATCATAGTGTAGCAATCTGTATACTTTGTACCCGCATATATATACATAATGCACAAAGTATCATTTCGTTTTATTATCATCTCTAGATCAAGATAGCTTAACCCTTTATCTTATGCACAAGACAGAATATGATATCAGAAAATGTATTTAGATTTTGAAATATTTTTAATTTAAATTGAAACTCTTGATTATTTTTAATTTTATGCGGATAAAAAGAATATAATATTGCAGGTATTTTGATTCCAATCTGTGTGTCTGCGTTGAATTTGAAAAAGATAACTCTCGAGAACACGGCGTACTACATATTTTGAAAAACAAAATTGTGCGTGATGAAAATGTGATTTGAATATTGGAAATATTGTGGGACGAAGAAAAATAATTTATCTGTAAATGAAGTATAATTAGGAACGGATCTCTTCTGTATGACGGTATAGAGCAGCTCGGAGTCTTGCTCTTCTAGTTGACTCAGTCAGTGCATCGAATTTATTTTATGAATTTTTACAGTGTGTATAGTATACAAATTCAACCAAACAAAGGTTATTACTTATTACCAATGAAGGTACACAATTTTATCAAAACTTATATTAGTTTGGCGGGTATGAGAGATTTCAAGATTTCGTAGAAATTAATTAGCGGGAACGTTGAATTATGTTTTTGTCTGATAGCTCAGAAATTCGTACTGTTGCTAAAACTAATTTTAATTTTTAGTTTAACATAGTTGAAACGCTGGACTCAGGCCAGACGAAATATGGGGTGTAAACTGGGGTAATATTCTGCCACTATTGCAAGGGGATAGCAAAATACTAATCTCAATAATAAATTTTTTTTATTTATCTTCGTTTTAGATGGGAAGATTGGTCGGCCCATGAGTTCTGCACTCCGACTAGTGTTCAAAGTTGTGTTCATTTTCATCACATATCGTAATTTGATGAATCCCGGGGTCGTTTTTATCCTCGGTTCTTTCACAAGCACCAATTTATACCAGGTTTCCATCGTCGATAGCATAATAGAATAATAGTATAATACTATTATACTATCAAGCCTTGCTGGTTTTCCATCGTACGGTTTGAATTAAGCCTGCTCGAATTGATCATTTGATAAAAAGGATATTATTAATTTATTTGACACACATACTATATAATAATATATAACGATAATCAGCCAACAAATTATTTCTCATTGCGGCGAGAAAATATTAAAAATGGTAATGGATAAGCTACGAAAATTAAATTTAGTTTTACACTGTTAAATTTATAACGTTAAAAATAATATTTGCTACGTATTATATTTTGATAGCTAGTATACTGAAATATTTCAATAAACTATTATACTATCAACTTTGGTTTTCCATCGTAATACTTTAATATTATAATACTATTATACTTGCATACTATGACGATGGAAACCCGGTATTAATAAAATTAAGTTTTCAGCTATAGCTCGGAATATATTAGCATCGTCAATTTGATTTTTAATCAAGTTAGGCCGAACATACACTATAAAAGATCTTTGACAAAGGTGTTTTATAAAATATGTGTATCAATTTTTTTTTTAAATCAATTTTGATCAAATACACTACATAAAAGATTTTATGAAAATTTTTCTCAAACTTCAGTAAAAATGAAACAACACCAAGCTTTTATTATTATATCGTTAATAAAAATTAAAAATAAACAAAAAAAAAGAGTCTGGATGAAACCCTGGGTATCGAAACGGGATTTAAAATGTGTTCATCAAAATTTATTAAAGAAACTGCTGACTCCATGACGTGACCTGCTACTTAAAATATTTAAAGATAGATGACAATTCATTTAATTTTATTGTCACAAAATTTTGCCGTTAATTAAACGACAGGAAACACACTTAGGAAATTCAGTAAGTGTGGAAGACAGACTAATGGCCACACTTCGCTTTCTATTAAAATTAATTCGCCTCGTATTGATTATTTTATTTTGAATAATTAATAAAGTTGGTCAGATCTTGGAATATTGTAAAAGTAATTCTGCTTTATTTAATCATTTTATTGACTTCATATATAAAAATAATGCTATAACAGCATACAATTTATAAAAAAACGTGAATCAACTTATGTTAAAAATGTGTAATATGCAAAAACCTGAAAATTAAACCCATTTAAAATTTTCAATTAATATTTTCATTAGTGAAAATGTGCAAAAAACAATTGCAAGTTTAAAAATGAATTAAAAAATGCATATTAAAGAGAAAAAAGCAAAAAAACTTCCTAAAAATTAAAATTCCGGTTAACTGAGTGTTCCGGTTAATTGGATGTCAAATAATCGGGCTTTTACTGTAATATGAAAATTAAAGCCATTCAAAATTTTCAACTAATCGTTTCATTAATAAAATGAGCAAAAACGCAAATTTCCAAATGAATTAAAAAATGCATATTTTAATTTTAATTCACAATTAATACAGAAATAATAATTCACAAATGAAATTTATAAAATGCATCTTCCTCTACAATACAACAACAAAAACTGTAAAAAAGAAACATTTTCTTAAAAACAATAAATTTCGCATGCATTTCTTTGTTATTAACAAATGTAAATTTTATGTTTATAATGTGAAATAAAATACGGACCAACACGTGCCAACCGTGTAAAAAAAATCAACGTTCACACAAATGTCACTTTTTTTAATTCACTTTTCTTAATTCAACTTCTCGTAATTTAGGGAGCCTGACGATGCAATTATTATTAGTAAAAATAAATAAAACAAAAAAGTTTACTATTCGACATACCCAATCGCATCATAATTTGTTTAGAATAGATCGAGTTCCGTCCCGGATGGCCATATTCCAGAACTTCTTCCTTCTTAAATCGTTTAAGAATTCCATTTCCATTCAGCACATTCAATCCCCTCATAATCGGCTCAGAAATGAGTTCCATTACAGATTAAATTTAATAACATTCGGATTTATCGGACTCCCCAATATAATTATTCGTAATCTTAGGGTTTATTAACATCCTTCCTGGCTATTCGTATCACTTATAAGTAAACCACTCAAAAAACCGTTGACAAGTTGTTGTTTCTGACAGCTAGATACAAAAATGTAAACAAACGCGCCGAATGCACTAACATTCCGAAAAATCGTTGACAAATCGAATGTAATTGTTTTCTCGGCACAAATTTGATGTCAGAAATTTTGTGAATTGAATTCGGCTTTCGTCACTCGAACATTTACCTCGTTAAGAGGTTTTTTATTTGATATCGATGATTTTGGCACGGCAAATTGAAAATTAATTGAATTGCGATTCGTTTTATTGTTGTCAGTCAAAACAGTTCACACACACTCGATAGCAATTCATTTTTGATTCCTTAAACAATTCAATAAAATATACGTATTTTAGTGTGTTAGTTGGAAATAAAAATTAATAGTAGCTATCCTCTCGCTAATATTCCATCTTCATGCGATGGAAGGGGAGATAAGATCTATTTTTTAAAGAAATCATCATAAAGATTAAAAAAATATCGATTTTATGCAAGGAGACTGTCAAATGTTCAATGTTTTTGGTGATTTTTTCGATCACATCAATTTGTCAGTTTTTTCATTTTTTTTTTGTTATGAAAAAAGGGTCACTGGTAAAAATTCTCTTAGCAATGATAATAATATGATGTATTTATATTTGTTTCATTGTAATACGTTGATTCACTATCATTATGAACCGCAACGGACCGATATTAGGGTGCATTCGAGGCAAAAAATGAAATTTTGCAAAAAAAATTAGGATGTCTTTTAAGTTATCGAGGTCAATATCTAAAATATACGAGTTTTCTGGGACAAACAGTTGATGTTATATTGTAGGTGAGGTTTGTAGCTAATAATCCTGAAAATATGAACCAAAAGTCTTTGGCTAATTTTTTAGCAATTTGGCCGAATGTGGCCAGCCGATTTGGCATTTTTCAGTTTTTTGGCCAAAATGACCCTCCACTCTAATTTTTTGAATATTTTTTTATATGCTATTTTTTTATATTGATTGAGCTGGGGTCAATACCTTTCCAACGACATGCATATGTCCGGGGTATGTCAAATAGGTTCAGCGCTGTGGGCGTGGCCAAAATGGCCAAAAATGACCGTTCAGAAGCCAGTCGCGGCCAACATGGCGACCAAATCAAGAAGTTGTGGAACTAAAGTTGCTTAGTTTTTCAAGTACTACAAACCCTGAAAATATGAGATCAAATGAAAGAAGTACGGACAAACAAACAAACATATACACCAAAGCAAGATTATATGGTGACGTCATAAAAAAATTTCCAAATGTCATAACTTTAGTCAAAATTCTCCGTTGTGGACGTTTGAGGTGTCGTTGAATTGGTATTGACGTCTACAATCATAATTTGCTAGTTAAAAAATAATTGGGGTACTTTTTAGGGCGGGCAGTTATACCCGAAAAACTGATTTTTTGGGACAATTTTCGGAAGGTCATATCTCCATTCAATGAAACTAGCTGTAAACTAGCTAAACTAGCTGAAACTAGCTGTATATATATACGAGTTCGACTTCCAGCACAGTAGGTGCTTTCGTCACTCGTTTGGACTGCCGTTCAAAGTGACTAACAACGATATTTGTATATATTTTTCTTTTTGCTCTCTTGACAAATTTAAATTTTTGAGTTGTGTCACTTTTCTATATCATGTGCGAAATATGTCAATAATTAAAAGTTGTTAATTAATTAATCACATTGAATAAACTAAAATTAATTAATAATAATTGCAAATCGCACTGTTTTGATTAGCAGAGTCCTTTTAATTTTATTAATATTACATTAACTTTAGTAACTTTTTATTAAAACCGAGAATTAATTACAGTGGTGTTTTACCGACCAATTTCTGTCTTCCAAAGTTTAGCACAATTCACTGCAATCAGTTTATGTTGGTATGATTTTAAACTAAAATATTCTAATTTAAAAAATAAATCCTTTTTGTCAACAAGGCAAAATCAAGCGTATAAAATCAAGCATAATTTTGTAGAACTTCTTTCAAACTCAAAATTGATTTTTAAAAAATACAAACGGTACCTGTATATAATAAAATTTTCTCAGAATTTTGTACAAGGAGCATTATTCCCATTGAAAAATAAAATGTATCCCCTTCATTATATTATACTTGGTTAGCTTTTTGATTCATCGGTATATTATATTCATATTTCGAGCAGAATTTTTTAAATACTTTTACTTTCTAGAAAATAAAAAACACATTTCGTGGAAAACTGGTTTAAAAGTTTGCGAGGTACTATTTCCAGTTATTTGCTATATACTTGCCTATGAGTTGGTAGAGCAAAAAAATGTTAATACCACATAATATGAGTTCAACATACCGAAATCCACAGAATATGCATAATACTAATTTTTTGTACCAAATATTTCGCAAAGGATATACGAATCACTTTGCTCCATTCAGATAGAAAAAATATCAGACAAGCTATTAACTAATAAGGAACCGAACGTGCACGTAAAATCAGTATACAAGATAGAAGCATAAAGTCTAATCTATGTATATGAGTACGTCCATAGGATTTTCACAACAATAGCCAATTTTACGTCATTTCAATTATTATTCACTGAATGTTTCCGCATTATCATTATTTAAATAAGGAATGACTAAAAGTACAGAAACAGTACTACTAGTAATATTATTCATAACAATAATTTTCCAAGAATACAACAAAAATGTAGCAAAAAAAAATTTTTTTTGCTTCATCCATTTACTCCAATATGCATAAACCATATTGACTAATGGACCAGGACTGCGTACAAATTGTTAAGCAGTGGCCTATATATAAATATATTTTTCACCTCTTTTAATGTACGTATATGGTAAACACCTGAACGGAAAATGTGTATAATTCTCTAAAAATATTTCAATAACACAATTTGAAGAAATTTTTAAAGGTTACGAGAGTCTGAAAATTATCTAGAGCTTGATCTAATTATACAAAATAGAACTTTAAATGAGTTTGTTAGTTAGTTGAAATTATTTGAGATGTAATTTGCAACACAAATTAATTAACAAGTATTGGTGGAAAGTGGAGTGTTACGCGTTACTTAGATTACGAGCTACTGCGGAACATATAGCGGAGTCAACACAACCTACACACAAACAACCGGCAACACAGCAACATCAACATTTTCTACGTGATTTGAATTTTAATTTTCTTATTAACTTTTAAACCAAAATTTATCCTTTTCACTCAATTGTTTTTGTTGTCAATATTTTTTTACGCTTTTAGACAAAAGGATTAATAATTAAAAATAAATTTATCCTGTATTTCAGATACAGAAATTTGGTGTGTGATGAGGCAAATTTTGATTATAAAATTAAGAATATTTCCTTAAGTCGAATGACCGGTTCCTTGTTAAAACGATAAAATATAAAAATAATATCCTAAAAAAATTATACTATAAGTTTATGAATGGAGCGACGAGAAAAAGGACTTTTCATATTCCTGCGAGTATATATTGTGTATATATTTACATTTTAATAAAAAGAAAGTTAATTTAAATTTGTGGGTATTATGGTACAAAAGGCAGGGTGGTAAGGAAACCCTATTTCTTCAATACTAAGAACTTCAGCATGAAATGTGATAGACGCGTATGTGCTTTCCAAAGTACATACTCTTTATTTACTTTGTCTTTCTGTCCTGAAATATGAGTTTGTTTCATAAACAAGTTGTTTATGTTAACAGCTTTGATTGAAAGGGTATGCTTATAAATTTCTTAGAATCATTAACATAGCAACAATATAATTGTCCATAATCTTGACTTAATTGAAGAAAAATAATTAATTTTTGAGCCACTTGAGATGTTCATCACAGTATTATGTATTTATTTTGATTTACATGTCAAAAACGAATTGGTTTTAACCGCATTGTGCACACGTGTACGTATCCCCGGACATTTACTCGAGGGTGGCGTATAAATCAACACGATCCATAGTACTTTTGATAATCCGTAGTCATATACACGTACCGCATCAAAGCCGTATTACCAAACTTTAAATATCAATCTTTTTAGTTTAAAATATTCATAAATTCCCCATATTATGGTATATGTGTGTGTGTAATACTATTACTCTCTTGAGACAGCAGAAAATGAAATTGCAATTTTCCATCAACAACAAAAAAAAAAATGTGGAGCAGCAAAAAATGTACGTTGTGTGCATACATAAATTAAATAACGAACAATTTTTTTTAAATATTTTTCGTCATCATCTTGATGTAAATATGACATTTAATTTAAATAATTAAAATAAAAAAAAAAATAGTAATCCAAGTTAATGGATTTTTTATCCAGTTTCGTTATTGATGATATCGTATTTTAAGCGCACATGGGTGAATGCATATAACGCGTACAGTTGACTTCACAACTATATTCATACTGGGTATTATGAATTATGCACACAAGAATAATTATTCTATTGGATGAACGAATTTTAGTCACATGTTTGGGTTTAGCTTTACAGAATAGAATTTTTTTTCTCATGTGATGTTATATGACCTGAATATGAAAAACATTTTTACAGCTACCGACATAATGCAATCAATTCCTATTTGTCTATATTACCCAACTTTTTTGACTTTACTTTTTTATATGGGCGTCGATGATACTTCAGAGCTTGGCGATCGATTCCAATTATATTTGTTGCACTCGAGTTAGGATTTTGAGTGAAACGAATTGTTTACTCAGAAAAACTAAAGCCATATCGCTCATTTGCTGCAATGAGTGACACAATCCAAAATTTTTAATTTTTCAGTAGAGCGATTTGAAAATATCACTCAAAAATATATTCTGATTTATAAAATATTTGTTTTGCTATTCCTACATCCTCAATCGGATCTTTAATTTTGTAATACTTTAATATTTTGCAAATTTTCTTAGGATAGTGTCCAATATCTTAAAATGTTAGTTCCTTTCGAGAATTGAGTGATTTTTTGTATTTGATTTTACCTAATTTGCTAGAAATAACTAGACTATGTTTTGATACAAAATAATAAAAATATGTATTATTGGGAATCGTTTTATTCGAATATCTTAGAAGTGAGTGAATTTGAGTTGTGTCACTGTTGTAGAAATTGAGCAGTAGATGATCATTGTAAATTTAAATTTTTGCGTAAAGGACTACTACTACAGTGAAAAATTACTACAGTCATTGTAGTCGCCTTTAGGTTTTATGAGTTTGTAAGAAATTTAAATTAATTATTATAATGACGTTCAGAACTGTCCGAGAAATTGAATTACCTAATAATAAATGTTATTTCCATGATACAGAAATAGTAAAATTTATTTCACAGCGAATATTCTATTTATAGTTAGTAATAATTTTATAAATTTAACAGAACTGTCTAGTCATCAATATATTTAATACATTTTCTAGCACAGAATCTTGATGATGCTAATATTTGATATGAGTTTTGTGGGTTCAGTGGCTTCCGAAGAAACAAGCACGTAACATCTAAGCGGTGATCATTAGAGATCGATATCATCGTATCATAAAATAGCCTTTTTGCTACCATCCAATTCGCAAAGACTCTGGAGAACCACCGATGGATAATATAACCTTCAAAATATGGCGAAATTATTTTTCGACATTTCTCAACACACATGCACCACTACTCACTTTTGAACGAACGTTATTTCGTAACATAGCTCAGCCCAGTTGTTTATATCATAAATAGAGTCAGCTTTTTAGCTGACATCGAAACTATCTGTATAATTGGTACCAATACAATTTCCCACAAAAAGTACTTCTTCCATTAGAATTATCAGCTCAACATATTTCAGCTTTAGGTTAAATAAGCAAAAACCAAATATGTATATGGTTACTGCAAGGAAGCAAAAGACAGAAATTTCACGGATTGGTGGTAACTCAACAAATGCAGTTTATGAAGACATCGAGGATTGCGGCCCAGTTTACAGTATTGAACTCTCACCAAATGTCTCTAAAAATTAATTTGAAAATTTATAAGGCACTGATATGACCAGTCATTAAATGTGATTTATAGTCTTGGACGCTCACATCCCGTGACATGGGGAACCCGAGACATATACGCTCACATCCCGCATAAGGGTCGATTTATATTATCCGTTCCTTTCAGATCCGTTCCTTTCAGATTCAGACATCCTACAATACTGACAATTTATACTATCAGATCAGATATTTTCATCGTATGGTTATCGTATATATTCGTATTTTTTGGTTACGTATAAAGTAAAACATAACATAAAAATCCAAAAATGTTTTTAGTAGCAATTTAATTTTGTTTTGATTGTTGTTGCTGGAATATATATTGTATAATTCCACTTTCCTCGCTATTCTTTCGTATTTTCGCGTTCAGATATCAGATAAAACATTCTTTTCAACAATATTTATCTGAAACGGAAAGTAAAGGATCTGAACGGAACGGATAATATAAATACTTATATAGGAAACATATGTAACAATATTTTTTTTGTCTGAATCTGAAAGGAACGGATCTGAAAGGAACGGATCTGAAAGGAACGGATAATATAAATCGACCCTAACATAGAAAATCTTATCAGTATCGGATATGAAATGGCCGAGTTCCTAATGAGGTGGCCTGAAAACTTCTTCTGAAAACTTAAGAATCCCATTTTTATCCATCATATTCAATTACATCATAATCGGTTAACAAATGGCCGAGTTCCGTCTCAAGTGGCCATGTTCCAGAACTGCAAGCAAAAATTATTTAAGAATCTCATTTCTATCTAACATACCCAATCCCACCATAATCGCTTAATATTTTCATCAACCATATAAGATTTCATAATAGATTAAAAAACGAACGGGGTTCAAGCTCCACCTGAACCGAAAATGTTTGGTAAAACAAAAAAATCACTTATGTCATCGCTAATTACAAGTATCCTGCTTTATCCGCTAATTACAAGAAGTCTTATTGGTTATCCAAACACTGCAGTTCCTTGCGGGAGTGTGATTTTGGAGGCGATGAAAAAATTTGAAATTGTTTTAGCGATATACAGTAAACCCCCGAATTAACGGACGCTCGATTTAACGGACGCTCGATCTAACGGTCCCTCAATTTAGCGGACATTTTTATTTTCCATTTTCCGGTTACCGATTATGTTGGATGGACTCGGAGATTCTTAAATGATTTTTCGAAGACGTTGTGGAATATGGCCACCTGTCGCACTATTCTAGCTTTCCCTGGGAAAAGGGAATTGGGAAATATATTTTCATAGCATTTTAGTCCAAATTGTATTTTTCTGGCCTACTGAAGGAATAAGTTAAGTGCAAACATTTTCAAAAGAAAGTTACTTGGGAAACTTTTGTTCCACAACATTTTTATAGTGAAAAATATTTTCCCATTTAACTTTGTTTCGAAAATATTTACACCAAACGTATTTCCTTAGTAGGCCAGAAAACTACAATACAATTTAGACAAAAATACTATGAAAATATTTTTCCCAATTCCCTATTCCCAGGGAAAACCAGAATAGTGCCACTGGGATGGAACCCGACCAATTTTTTACCGATTAGGATGGGATTGGATATGCTGGATGGAAATGAAATTATTAAATGGATTTTGGAAAAATTTCTGGAATATGGGGGGGGGGGGGGGGTGGGGGACCCCATCTTGGGTTTGTTGGATAGAAATGGGATTTTTAAATGATTTATGAAAGAAGTTTTAGAATATGGCCACCTGGAACGGGACACGGCTATTACTTAACAGATAATGATGGAATTCGGCACGTTGTATAAATATGGGAATATATAATGAAACTGCTGTATTCGCCAGAGGATGAGAAACCGAATCACAATTTACCTCTGTTCTGATTATTGCTGTAGTCGAGAGTGTAATTATTGGTTGTTTTATGGAATTAACTACCAGACCATGTATGCTCTTGTATTGCAAGTACCTCAAAAGTATAAATTTCCGCATGGTTCGAAAGGTTCTGGAAATCTCAAGGTCTTAGAAGACATCACATTCCATGTTGCCGTATCGAGGTCGTTGTTATTAAGAATACTGTAAATTTATCCGAGTCCTTTGTGTAGGGCTCGTAACGTGATTTTTTGTGTGAGTAGGTAGTTGGCCTGCCGCTCAACCCACTTATTACATGAGTGGGTCACGTACTGGTGATAGATGTTAAGGAAGAAACATGTTAACATCACAAGCTTCTTGCTTCAAAAAAGACGCCTGCTTATTACCGAGTTCCGTCCTAGTTTAAATTACCGAGCTTCTTTGCTGGTGGTCATATTCCAGAACTTCTCCAAAAATCAATTAAAAATCCCATTTTCATCCTACATACCCAATCTCATCATAATCGGTTAAAAATTGATCGAGCTTCATCCCTCGTGGCCATATTCCAGAATGGCTTCCAAAAATCATTTAAGAATTCTATTTCCATCCAACATACTCAATCCCAACATAATGGGCTAAGAAATGCCTGAGTTCAATTCAAGATTAAATTCGATCGAATAGATTAAATTTGAAAACATTCGAATTTAACGGGCAATCGGATTTAACGGATTAGTCCATTAAATTGAGGTTTTTCTGTATATCATTGTACGTTAACATGTCACGTAATCAACGCAACAATTTAACGCAACATTTAACATAACAGTATTTAATGCAGCGTGTAACATGAACCCAACACTAGTCCTCTAAATTGTTTACCAAACATAAAATGATCGAGCTTAATTCCCGGTGGCCATATCACAGAGCTTCTTCCAAAAATCATTTAAGAATGTCATTTCCATCCAACATAGAAAATCCCATCTTAATCGATTAAAAAATGGCCGAATTTAATAAAATTTGATAAATCCAAGCCACTTTAATTTTTTATTTACAAATAACACTTTTATACGGTCAATTTTACGAACTTGGGTAAACTGGCATACGATAAATTGTTCACACGATAAATAGGATCCACGGTAAATTATGTCTCTATAAATTGTTCACGATAAAGCAAGTCACCCGTTTTGGTTATAGTGCAGTACAAAGTGATATCTGACATAAACTTTATGAAATATATTCTACTCTATTTCCAGTGGCAAAATTCTGGTAACTCCCCGGGAATGGGGAATTGAGGAAAGAATTTATATCTAATTTTTATTTAAATATTTTCTTTTTTTTTCACATTTTCACTTTTTTTGCACTTTTCACTTCTTTTACTTTCACTTCTTTCTGCATACTGAGGTAAAAATTTAATGTTATTTTTTTTAAAACAAAATTAAATTAGGAATAATGTTCCACGCCAATTTATATATGGAAAAATTATTCCTAATTTATAGATAATATGTATTTACATCAAACTTTTCTCATCAGTAGACCTAAAAAAAAATGTTTGAATAGAAAACATAAAACTGTTCCCAGGGAATTACCAGAATGGTGCCAAAACAATTTCAAATTTCGCCTGATAGACGAAACAAATAAAACCAGAAATAACTTAAGCTTAATTTTAAAAGTAGATATAGAAATGTAGAACAATAGAAATAAAATGTTCTAAAATTCTAGAATATGCAATAAAGATAGCAAATCCTGAATATAGTGGCTGGGTTTGTGCTAATCCAGAATTGGCCCAATTCCAATGAACAAAAAAAATATTCTTGGATTTTAGAACATTTTATTTCTATTGTTTAATTTGTTGTTCAACACAAATATTATTGAACGGTATATCTGTGTTTTTGTTTATGATTTATGAATGAAAATTTATCAAAATTACGTTTCTATGATAAGCACAAATTTTGTCAGTTTAGCCGCCTTTGGAAAGTTTTAAAATTAGGCTTAAGTTATTTCTGGTTTTATTTGTTTCGTCTATCAGGCGAAATTTGAAATTTTCTTTGTCCGGTGTTTCGTCTCCTGGACTAGCAACTTATTTATCCCGTGAGTACTAGTAATTAGCACAAATTGGGCTTAATTGGTATGCAAAGTTTCACTTTGAAATTTAAAAGTTTCCCTGCTGCAGTTACTCACACAATTTATCTGAACTTTCTAAAATAAATCATCAAAAATCTAAGCAGAATAGGAAAAGTGTGAAAACAAAATAGAAGAAAAATTTTCTAATTTGAGATGTACAAACAAACATAGACAACTATCTTGTAAGTCACGACAGGTACTAATAGAGAAATGTCAACTTCGTCAATGGAAATAAAATTAGTATATCTTGCTTATTAATAAAGTGCGTTGTCGACACGACGCGTCTGAGAAACGTCGACTAAATAAAGTCGTTCTGCCGTCTGAAGCCTTTTAATCTTCCATGCACCGATTTATCTTTGTTTTCCGACTTAGCATAGTAGAAGAATATCAAAACGATTTTAATACATTCTAGGTATATATGTATGTAGTTGTTTTTATTGGGTATAGCATTTGCACCGGTTGTGTTTAACTTAAAAACAATTTGTATGCACAAAGATTAAAGGAACTGGGGAAACATATTGGCTATTTCTTTAAGATTTGATGATTTAGTCTCCTCAGTGTATGGTGGTCGAGTAATCTTTGAGTGGTACTAAAATACTTCTAGAAGTATCTTGGACCTAACTTGATCACGTCTTGTAATATTTTTGATTTATTTAAGAAACTGGTTGTTAAAATAATTATCGAATTCAGAAGTGACTTTTCAGCAAGGACTGATTTACTATTCTTCATTTTCGAAATCCTTTGCATTTAAAATTTCAAAATTAGGCGATCATTATATCAAGGTGCGCTAAAGATTGAATGCATTTTAGTTAACGGAACAGGGCGCGTATTCTTGAAATCGGTGGAAATTTACGCATGCGGAATATAATTTGCCTTAAAGTTCTTTATATTATTCGAATTTCCGTTGCTTACTTTAATCGTTTTTTCAAATTTATTTGCAAGTTTTCTATTATTTATTTGCCTACCAAAAAAATTGATAGAAATTTTCGACTGGAAAAATCGTAGCGGATTTTTTCCATTAAGCTGTGTGCCAAACTTAAGGTAAAAGTTAAGTTTAGGTAAATTTTGTGGTTAATTCAATTATTTTTCAAAAACTCGATGGCAAACTGATCGAAAAATCTATTGCTAAATTTTAGCAAAATATTTTGCTCTAATAACAAATTGCACTAATTGCACCCAAATATTTATCTCCCGTTGCCAAATGTATATTCTGGCAGGGACTAATTTTATGTAGATATTTATAACTTAAAACACGTATTGCCAGCTTATATGTTTGTGAATAAAGCCCAAATTCCGTCCCCGAAAAATGCGATGGCAACACTAATTATTGCTATCATGACATTTTTGATTATAAGCCTCGAAAAATGCGACATTTTTACTCTCAGCCCAGAAAATATTTAGTGTCATGACAGCTAAAACTATCACGACACAAACATTTTTCGGGGCCGAGAGTAAAAATGTTACATTTTCATGATATTATGAAAACAGAAAAATTTTCGGGCCAAGACAATTTAACGATCTATTTACCCATCCCCGATTATGTTCTTACGAAATTGTATATGTGATCTATTTTATGATCGAACTTTGATTAAAGGGAATTTTGAGATATTTTTAGAATTTTTCTATGGAGTGGTATTGAGATATAGTGTTTCAAACTCAGCAAATATTCGTTGGCCGGACTAGTGGGTTACATCGGGTAGTAGAGGAACATTTATCGTATTTGAAATCATTTTTTGAGAATTTTTGTATGTTTAGTATTCGAGATATAGTCCGAGATATAAATTCAGAAACTAGTCGTCACAAATATTAAGGAATTTAACCTTTAAGATGAGCAAAACGATTTAGCCACAAAACAGCAAATAAAACATTTTGTGAATAAAAACAAAATGGGACAAAAAATCCATATTGCAACAGCACCGGAAACATTTGTTTGCTGTGTAATGGCAATTTATTAGAAACCTTATTTTATAAAAATACTTGGGCTTTTACTATTTATTTATTTATTTCTACTATTTATTTATTTATTATTATTACCAACTTTACATGTCTGGTTACATTATTATTTACATAAAATATTAATAAAATTATATAATTAAAAGTTTACAAGTTACCAATAATTCAAAAGAAGCTTCGACATTAATTCCTTAAATGAACTTCTAGATAGATTAAAGTCAAAAGCCGGTCGTACTTTGTTAAATGAAGCTGATGAATGATAAACCGGCTCGTATTTACCGTAGTTTTGCCTACAAAACGGCAATTTAATTTTGAAATCTTTATCGCGTAGCACACGTAATGGAGTAAGTCAAGCAAACTCAATATTCCTGAACAATTGATTTTAGACACTAATAAATCTCGAATAAACAATGCACTAATTTAAATTCTACGAATAAACAGCGGCTCAATATTTATTAATTTACATCTACCTCGATACGCTGGGAGTATGAAAGCAGGGACATTCGTATCTCTAGGCAACCTTCGTAGTGCGTACATTAAAAATCGCTTCTAAACCCTTTCTATGCGATCTAAATAGTTATTATAAAACGGATTCCATATGACAACCCCATATTCCAACAATGAACGAACAAAAGAGACATATACAGTTTTAAACACGTAAGGACCATGAAACTCCTTGGAAAACCTTTTAACAAATCCAAGCATAGAATTCGCTTTAGAAATGCAACCTTCAACATGTTTATGAAACGATAAATTCGAAGTAAAAGTTATACCTAAATCTTTAAATGTATCAACACTTTCAATAATACAACCATCAAAACAGTAATTGTAACTAGTGAAGCGGGTGAGGAGTGCGCCGGTGAAATTCATTGTTTGACATTTGGAGATGTTTAGAATCAAATTATGCGATGTACACCAAGAATAAAAATTTTGTCAGGTCGGACTGAAAATCAATTACATCCTTGGCGCATGAAATAGTTTTGAAAATTTTTATATCGTCCGCATAAATGCGAATGTCGGAATAACTTAGACAGTTGACCACATCATTTACGAAAAAAATGAAGAGCATGGGACCCAAATGGCTGCCTTGACGGACTCAAGACGAAATGTCAATCACTTTTGAAGTGAAACAGCCAATTTTCACAAATTGAGTTCTGGATTCCAGATAAGATCTAATCCAATCAACTGGTAAGTAGTTACAATCCAATGAATTGAGTTTCCTTAATATCAAGTCATGATCGATCTTGTCGAAAGCCTTACAAAAATCAGTACACAACCTGCACTGCACATTATTACCATTTAAAAGAGCACTTGAAATACAATTAGTGAACAAAACTAAGTTAGAAATAGTTGACCTACCTGGAAAAAATGCATGTTGTTTGGAAGAAATGAATGTCTTAACATGAAAGAATAATTGATCTTTAACTAGTTTCTCAAAATTTTTTGGTAAAACTGAAATAATAGAAATACCTCTATAGTTCTCTACCTCATTTCGAGATCCAGATTTGAAAATCGGTTTAATAATTTGCGAGCATTTCCATACAATAGTGAAGCGACCTTCAGTAAGACTTCGATTAAACAAAACAGCGATATGGAGAGAGATTACATCACCGATTAATTTTAGAAGAATAGGTGGAATAGAATCAAAACCGGCACTTTGTTTAATATCAAGATTAAACAATTCGGATAAAATAGTATCCACTTCCAGACAAAACATTGAAAATTTGGATTTTCTTACAACATTACTCAAATTACAAAGATTTGATTTCGAACTATATACACTCCCAATGAAATCAGCAAATAAATTTCAAGTATCCTGTACATTATCACAGGAACGGACGTTCAAAAACATCGTGGACGGGTAACCATTAGATTTACTTTTGTAATTAACAAAATGCCAAAAATGACTTGGCTTTGATCTAATTAAAGATTCAATTTCCAGAATATAATTGCTGTAAAGAAATCTGTTTAGATCGGTCACCTCATGATCAAATGGTACAAAAGCCAGATCTAACACATTTCCACTATTATTCATAACACTGTTACATTGCTTTAACCCCAACGAAAATATTTCCGAGATGAAATTTTCCATTTCATCGTTCATGTTAATAGGAGTCAAATTGTAATCAACATACTCCCATACAATACCAGGAATGTTAAAATCTCCAAGAATAAATAGACGATCCTCCGGCTGAAGAAGTGGAGCAATATTTGATTTCACAGTTTCCACAAAACTTTGTTAACCTGACATAATCGAATTACACGGTATATATGTGACACAGATGATCAGCGAATATGAATGGAACTGAATACGTACAGCAACAATTTCGGCATTGCAATTGGTCAATGTTATCGGACTGGATGAATATTTGTTGGAGACTGCAACTGCAATACCGCCACCTTTTTCATATGTGTCCCTTTGTAGGTGCCTATCCCTCCGGAAAACTGCATAAGATGATGGAAAATACTGCTCCGTTTTGAAATGGGTTGTTAGCCATGTTTCAACAATGCAAATGACATCAAAATCTTCCTCCAGAATTGATAAATACAGAGATTTTAATTTAGCTTGGATACTATTTGAATTATGGTAGTAGATATTTAAGAATGACCTCGGCTGGAGAACTGCTTCACTGTTACGAGCCGGTAATCAAAGGTGTGTTTAGTAACGGGCAAGATACTTTAGATGTTGAAACAAGGTCCCTGTCCGGTTTTTTGCTATGCGAGGATAATTTGTGAATGGCCGGATTATTACCCCAGGAGGCCAAGCATTGGAGTTATTTAGCAGCTCGAAGTGGGCCTCCTTCAATCCAATATTAAAGGAAACAAACCCGTAAAACAATTTTCGTCCATTGCGACGTTTCCGTCTCAAGAAGAGACGAAATATCGTGTTAGAGACGGAATTGTCCAACGCTTAAATTTAAAAAAATGAAATTCGTAATAAAATAATAGAAATTACCATGTTATTGGAAACCAGAATCAAAATAAAAATCAATTGGTAAATGAAAAAAAAAATTTGAGTTAAATTAGGAACCAAAAAAATTAAAGACGAATGCGACTATCAATTGAAATACTAAGTACAAAATAGAGACGAAAACGACTAATAATCGAAATGTTAAATACAAAATAGAGACGAAACAGACTGACAATAGAAATGTTAAATACGAAAGAGAGACGAGACAGACTTTTGCAAGTCAAATAAGACGAATTCGACCGTTTGGAATAAATACAACTTACAAATTAAAGACATTTTCGACTTAAAATTGTTCATCGCCACGTTTCAAATTTTTTCCTCAATTACAAAGTATTCGTCGTGCGCGGAACAAGAAGTGAATAATTTTTGCTCGAGAAAAATTATTATTAAAATAAATTGTGCAGTGTTTACTCGTACTTGTATTGTAATAACTTCTACAATTTAAATTAATATTGGAAAAAATCGAATAATAAAACGTGTTCTAATTTAATTAATACAGGTTATGTAAATTTATTCATATTATATTTTTATCGTGATTTTTTATTTCGATTCGTAATATTTTGTGTTTATAGATCATTTAGTTGTAGATCCAAAATTGTAATTATCACCATAAAAAAGCTTCCTTTAGTACAGGATAAAACAATATGGAACGTAACCACAAGGAACAAAAGAATCACATATACTTAAATTTACTTAAAATAATTAAAAACATTTTTATTTTTATGAATAATGTATTCAAATTTATAAAATGCAAAATAAAAAATAAATAAAATAATTGCAATGTTTTGAATTTTTATGTAATAATTTATTTTAATAAATCGCAACCCGAAAACCATTAAAAACTGGCTTACAAATGCGCCCCAAAGCAGTCTAGCAAATGTTAATCAATTTCGTCTCTCTATTGTTATGAGAAATGACCGTCGAAAGACCTACCGTTTTAATGTCTTTTGGCCGTCAATTTTGACCTACAAAAACCGGTCTGATTTTACCAAACTTATTCGTCCGTAAATTGTTAGTCAATTGCATTGGTCAAAAGTGAGCCGAATCAGCTGCGACAGAAATGTCTTTAAATGTTCGTCCCTTTTCTGGCAAGGATTAGACGCACAAATGACTGACCAATTGACCGACAATTGACTTATTCCATCTCTTATGGACGAATGGTCAATTTTCGGTCTTTTTATGGTCATAAATCCTAAAATTGTTTTACGGGAAACGTGAGCGAACTGTCTGATATACGGTCTTTGGACAGCAACAGTTTACAATTGACTTCCTCCGATGAGCAGTTTTGCAATTTTCACAGATTTAGTTAACAATCTGGTTAGATGATACGGATGGATCAATATGACTGAAATATAAATATTTATTATCAGGTATAGGATACGGTTTTAATGGAATTGACGGGTGCATCTGTCCCCACGACAACTTGCGCTGTCCTCGGCGATTCACGGTTAAATGAGTTGGAGCTACTAGACTCTACAACTTTTGCCGAAAAGTGGTTTAGTCGCGTTATCGTCACCGAATTTATTAAACCAGGCATTGAACAATTTGCGATTTTCAGCAACCTCTGTTTCAATCTTCTTTAAATCAATATTTTCGGCAGCTTTGTCTACAATCATGTCAATTTTCTTCAAAATCCTGGACATGTTGTCGTTTTCAATCAGTGGTTTGCAGCAATTGCCAAAATAGCATATATTTCCATATTTTTTAATAGAATTGATCGCAGTACGGTCAATACCATTGCAATCGTAGCAAAATTAATTATTGCATATACTACATTTAACGATGTCCATATACGTAGCAGCAAATGTTTTTTTGCAAGTGTTACAAGACATTATCGGTATTATATATGTGTATTATAACAAACAAATATTAAAATTTTAACTGTAATAAATTTTGGCACAACTGTATTATATTTAATCAATCGTATGATATTTCCAGTCCTTGTAATCACTATGCAAATTACCTGTTGATAACTGTTATTTTATTACACTTCTTTACCACCAACAGTTCAATAGAAACAAAATATGCAATGTAAATATATATAACACAACAGCAATCATGACGTATATAAACAGAGCCTCCTTAATATAAGAGCCGTAAGATTCCCCCATTTTTTTCCATGTGCTTTCCATAGAGGGGAAGCTTTTTGTACTTTTTCATACCAACCAGTGTATTTTAGTATTTTTTTAGAAGCTTTTTTGTATATAAAAACATAAATTCTTTGTTTGAATTTTCAATGTGAATGGTTAATTCAATATTCAGGAAAAGCATGTTTTAATATTGAGTCATATTATGTTGAGTTAACGCAAAAACATTTAAATTAGTTTAACACAATTTTTTTTTTTTTGTAGAAACAAGAATTTGTTTATGTGTATGTACAGAAAATTAGAAATTAGTATTGTTCCATAAAAAAGTCAGCATTATTTTTCCAAAATAAACGTTCGTTAAAAAATGCTTTTGGAGTAGCAATGTAATATGGGGATTATTGTGTTTTGGGTTCTATTTCAACATTGTTGATGACAGACTTCGAAAACTGTTTTTTCGTTACTTGTTAAAAATTTGATTTTTCATCGCAACAAATTCGCAGCCTATATTGTTTCATCCTGTAGTATAAACAAAACAGAGCTTCACCAAATAAAAATATTGCAATTTGATAAAGCTTTTCGCAATTACTAAACCTGTTAAAAGATGTTGCTTTCAAATTAATAAATTAATTCAAATTACCCGTATAGAAATTGTTACACAAATTGAAAGGGGGTCTCCAGGTTAGGACGGTTGTAACGGGCGTGTCTTATAGCAGGCAGCTCGTTGTATAAACGAGTTCAAAGTACGACTTGTGCTTTAAGAATTTGTATCCGTATATGAGCCAACCATGCAAAAAATGGGTAGAGCCACTGGCCATTTATATACTCACAAAAAGCATTAAGTTATTAACAGTATACAAAGGCCTTGGGTTATTTTATTGAATTCCACACAACAACGATCCCAGAAAACGTGCACGAACGAAGCTATAAAAATGAAACATGAAACATGCATAGCCTTTCAAGACCAGTAGATCTGCATAATCTATTGAACCAGCCGGGAATTACTACAATGAATACGAACTGTCTGTCATACACCTTAGCCGAGGGCCTTTAGCATCAAAAATCCTCAATAAATCCTTGTATTAACAAATTCGTGTACATTGTAAGAATTTCCGCCTGGATTGGATCGAAATAAAAAAAACAAAAATTTGGGAAAATTGTGACATTTTTCTATTATTGTTTTACAGCGCGCAGCAACTATGATGGTGAATATTTTACGACGTAAAGTTTTATTTACGCCAACCGAATAATAAATAAAATTTATAATTGTTTTGAGTTTTATTAATTATGTTAAATTATTGTATTAAAGATTTCGCGCTTAGCTTACAATAATAATGGTTTATTTTCGTAAATAGTTATTTAATTATTTTACACTTTTCTGTAATTTCAAGTAAATTTATTACAGAGACATCTGTAAACGGATTTTAAAATTACAGAAAGCTCGGTTTTGCAATCGAATAAAATTGAAGTTTTTTACGTTTTGTTCTGTTTTGTAATAATATTTAATTAAGAAAACCATAACAACGTTGATTTTTTGTATACAAAAATAATAATAGATTTTGATCTAAAAATTTTATTATATGAATAATATTATTGTTTTTACATGGTGATTCATAAAATTTCGTTTCAGCTCACGTTTTTTCTTTAATTTTGTTATAAATGGAGAATGTTGAGATTGCTATTAAGTGCATCGTTCATCTCAAAAATCCTAAGGTGCATGTGACCAGAATTTACCAAATAAGTTACATTTTTATAAAACTAAATTTTAAATTGGATGTAAGAGGAATCCGCGGCACCACCCTTTATTATCTTACTTTATAAACCTACACAACTAAACGGAAAGCTCATTTTTATAGAAAATTAATAAATTTATGCTCCGCTTTAGTTTAAATTTACCAAATAAATACTACATTATGATGGCTGATTTTCAAATATGTGTTCTTTGAATAGTTTATTAAAAATATAAAATTAAAATTTAGATGATTTGTTTAATTTTTTATTCATAAATTCATGTTCAAAAATTTTCCAATTACCACGGTTTCTTATAGTAATTCAATAAAATCTTCCCCTCTTTTCAGTAGAGGGGAAGCTTTTATTGAATTACTATAAGAAACCGTGGTAATTGGAAAATTTTTGATCTCTCTTTTTAATATTACGGCTCTTCAAAATCATAGATGGCTCTGATATACATATAACCACGTTCTAAAGTTCTAGCCGAAGTACACAACTAGAAAAAAGTCTGCTTCGCGGATTTTTATTATTTTTTGTTTTGTAGCTAGGTATATAAAAGTTTAGCACAACACGTCAAACAGAAGTAAGAAATATTAATTTAACAACAACAAAAAATTAAATTAAAAATTCAATTAAAACAGATAATTTGCTCTACGATGTGTATACCTCGCCGGACACCGATCGAATGATGCAACTATTCAATATAATGTCAATACATATATTCAATATATTGTCAACATAAAATTAACACATAATGATTTATTTCAAGAAATGCCCTATTATTGCCAAGGTCGTAACTGCATTGTACGAGGGCAATCCAAATCTTGCAGAAAATTTACGTTATGACGCATTATTTTGTATTAAAAAGAAATCTAAATTACGAATTTGGTTTACAAAGTAATTGCGAATAATGCTACCTAAATAACAGATTTCTTTTTTAAAAAGAATCCCTCTTGCATAGCGAAATTTTTCTTCGAAACTTGCAGGAAGTCGACTGTTGGAAAAAGACCTTGCATTTCCTTAGATATTGTAAAACTGGAAAAATTTGGCATTCAAAATCTAGAAAAAAGTTTAATTAATTTATTATCGCCAAATATTCAATTAAATCAATACGCAATAATTAATACTGAGTATCTTAACAGCCAAACATAAAAACCCATAGCCTTGCAGTATATTCCACAAACAATAAAAATTGAAAACAACGTATTAAAAATTAATTCCATAATCAGTTATAAAGCAAATCACTAAACTTCTTATTGTAAAAAAAAATGATTACTGGTAAGAATTTGATGACCTTAAAGAAAATTTGGTTAAAATCAGAAATTCCTCAAAATGTATAACTCCCCATTTCCTTTGTTATACTATGTGTAAATAAGACGAAATGTCTCCAAGATAAAATTGCATTATATTCATAACTGGCCTCCTCTTACACGAAACTATCTTACCATAAACATAACCTTCTAACATCACTAACTAAAATGTTAAAAAATACTCGAAATAATAATTATGCAATCAATTATTATCATTTTTTCTTCTATTCAAGTTGTTTTTTCATCAACTTTCTTCCATTCATTCCCAACAAGCCAGACAAACGAAAAAATCCTAAATTCAAAAGCTATATCTCAAGTCCACCCCTTAGAAAAATTCTGAAAAAATCGCGGAAAATACTGAAATCAACAAAAAGTTTCTGAGTTCAATGGACTATATCTCAAATATTAAATAATAATAATAAATAAACATTCAAATATTTAATATTTTAATATTATGATGTTTTTATTTCGGCTGTCATGGCAGTTTTAAACTATCATGATAGCAAGCATTTTCGGGGCTGAGAGTAAAAATGTGGCTATTTTTTGGGCTCAGAGTTAAGAAAATCATGAAAAGAATGATTTTATCGGTTTGGTAGCATTATATTTAATAATATATCGTGATAGAAAATAGATGCAGTGCACATTTTAAAATATGTAGGTAGTTTATTTTGTTGATATTATTAAACAATTCATTTTAATTATATTTCCTCTTTTGGTAATAAATTGTACTCAAATGCTCTAATTAAACCAAATGTTTTCTTGTTCGTATATCTAAAGTTGTATAATATTGCCCTATGCAGATATCTAAGTTTTCGGGGATATAAATTTGGGCTATCTTCACAAAGGTCGAGCTTATTACAAATATTTAATTTATTTTTAAATATAAATTTATTAGAAAAAATAATGCTTAAAAATAATGGGGAAAAATTAACGTCAAACTGCGACGAAAATGAAACATGGGAATATTTTACCTTCTCAAGTTCTACTATCGTGTATTTTTCCCACTCCTCTATATATTTCATAATCGATTGGGAAGAACTCAGGGCTATGTATTTCTGGATTGAAAGGTGTTGCGCAAATTGAATATATGAGATGATTTGTTTTTAAGAGGAAGTTGTGGATTGTTGTTGCCTTAGATGACATTTTGTAAATAAATTAAAACGGAACCAGTCAGGAATAAGAAAATAAAAAAATAATAGAATAACAATGCGATAAATGGGATTTCAATGTTATTACCCAGTCAAACTTAATGTTCATGTAAGAAGCCGAATTTCCCCTTCGTAAAATTGTAGCTGTCACTTATTAAAATAATAGCGCGCGCTATTTCTCGCTCGAAAATAAGAAATACTTAAAAATACGATTTGTTGTTGTGTTTTATACACAGCAAAAGAAGATAAATTTGTGATGCGGGGAGTGGAAGCCATATTTATTTTGTGTACATTTGTTTATTTACTATTTTATTTATTAAATAAAATTAATTTAATATTTTTTCATATTATGTGATTATTTTTAATAATGTGTGATGAAGTAAAAATGGTGTTTTAGTTAATTTTGTTAAAAATTAATTTGTTAATGGTATGATATTATAGTCGTAGTGTAAACGCTATATTACTACGATAATATTTTAATTTTGTTTAGTTTATTTCCTTTTTTCATTGTGATGTAAAAGCATCTCGTGTATGTGTACATTTTCAAATACGAAATTAATATATAAAAAATGTAACAACATGAACAAATATGAAATTTCTCTAAAAGACATTTCACAATAAAAAACAGCTGTTTGTAAACGAACAGCTGTAACTTAAAGTTATTATTTTTCACTGGTTCGAATGTCAAAAAAAAGAAAAACAATTGGTTAAAATTCGTTAAAATTCGTATTTTTTATTTTCTTATCCCTCACTAGTTGAGGCAAGCAGTTTTTTTGTTTGTTGGAGCTTGCTGTTATGTTACAAGATGATATACATTTAAACAGGATTCATTTACTTGCATACCTTGCGGAATGGAATAGTATAGAATGGAAAATATCGAATGAAATGATTGACGGGTGATCCCGTTTGACACCAATATTTCGTGTTAGTCTTTTAAAAGAAAAATTGGATATCATCATCTTATATGTTCAAGATACTTTTGTAATTCGGCCTCCGTATAACTACCTTGTGTACTCCACTGACAAATTTAAATATTTGACAACCATGAGATGAGACTATTTTTTTCTCGATTGTATTAACCATAATAGATGTCGGTATTGTGTGGAATATAACACTTTTATTTGCAGCTCATCATCAAAATCAACTTCTGGTATATTGTCGGTTATCATTGATGAAATATCCTCTAGAACAGTGGTTCCTAACCTTTTTTTTACTCGCGGCCCACCAAATAGTTCATAATTGTTGTTTAATATTGCAAAATTTAGTAAACTACACTCACGAGCAACTAATCGACTCAAACCTCCGCGTATATTAAAAGGCGTATTTTTTTAAAACGGCTTAACCGATTTTCGTAAAACAACTTTTTTTGACAGGTTTGTATTTTATCTTTACAAGAACAACTTTTTCATTAAAATCTATACAGTACTTTTAAAATTAAAGCATTCAAAGCAAAATGTAATGTTTCGGTGAAAACAATTAGCGTGCTGCAATCTCCTGTATAATACCACGTTGACCGATATTTGCCATCAGTCAGTTATCAGACGTTGACCTAAACAAATCTCTATCAGTTTCATTCGTTGTTTTCTCAAAATCATGGATACTATTTCAGAAAAAGCCGCACAAGTTAGCTAAACACGAGTGAATCTGCTGTCTCAGGAGTATTTAAAAGGTTTAAAAAACTGCTCCTTCAGTCGGAGACCACACACCAGCCGGTATCGGTGTTTCTTTTGAGAGAAACGATCGATTTATAGTCCTAACTTCACTGCGAAATTGCCATCTCACGGGCGGGGTTGTGCAGCAGATGCTAAGACAAGTTTGAGGTGGAGCTACTAGTCAATGGACAGTAAGAAGACGTATAAGGGAAGCCAACCTCACTCCAAGACGGCCCGCTAGAGGCCCAAAATTGACTGCACGACACCGCAAAGAGCGATTTGAATTTGCTTGCGAATGCATAAATTGGAACATCGAGCACTGGAGGTCCGTTATGTTCACTGACGATTGCAAAGCGATTTTTGCAGTGCTATTTTGCTGAAACAGTCTCGTATGGCGGCGGTTCGTGCATTTATGGAGTGGCATATCGCTCGAGGGAAAAATAGATTTAGTTTTCGTACCTGGTGGAGGCAGTAGTGGAGGTCTCACCTTTGAAAGATATATCGAGGGCATTCTCTTCGATCATATAACGCCCTACATAGGATATATAGGGGAAGATTTCATATTGATGCATCACAATGCACGATGTCATACAACTCGAACCACTCGGCTTTTCATGGATGAGGTTGGACTCGAGACGATGAAGTGGACAGCCCTCAGTCCATACATGAATCCAATTGAGAATTTATGGGACGAACTAAAACGGAGGGTCCGAGCCAGAAATCCGGTACCATTTAATATCAGTGACCTAAATATTGCGTTGGATGAGGAGTGGGGTGCATCCCCAAGTCTTTGTCAAAACCTTAACAAGGTTAATGGGGAACTGCATGTGAACCGTTGTAGACGCGAAAGGGGGCATTACTAAGTATTAACCAATATAAATGTTTTTGTTTTTCTTGAATTTTTTATTGTAATTTAAATTTAAATATCCTCAAAATTTTTTTCATAATCATCAATTTTGGTTGCGTTTTCATTCAAAATTCACTATAAAAAAAGTACTGAACCAATTTTCATGAAAATAGTAGCATTTTAAATTAAAAAAGGCTAATCAAGCTTTTAAAAAAATAATGTCTTCTGAAAATCGATTAAGCCGTTTTAAAAGAAATCTTCTTTCTGTGTGCGCTGTAGATTTGAGTCGATTTAGTTGTTCGCGAGTGTATATATGTAAATTAAATTTTGTTAACGACTTTAAAATCAACTGAACATTTGTATTTTGTTAAAAAAAATTCGAATTATTTTAAAAATTTCAAGTATTAATAGTTTCTTACAATTGGCGCTTTCAGGTCTCCTATCATGATTAGAAAAATTATCGCCAATTTGATCTAAAAGTTTCATAGTGCTAAACATTTTCATAAGACTTCAATTTTACTTAACATATTCCCAACTGTTGGGTGCCCTGAAATTACTTATGCTTTCTGCGGTGTAAGTAGCATACATATTTGCATTTATTTCTTTTGCACTAACAAAGTTGTATGTAGACAGAAATAAGAAATAAATAAAAAAGTAAATAAGAAAACTTTATCTTTCTTATTTCACTTTTCAATACGATATTCGGTTATACATCAATTTTCTTTTTATTATATTCTGAAGGAAATCTTGCAAATTTTGGAGGCCCCCCGGCAAACTCCTTACGGACCCCAGGGGGCCGCGTATCCCTGTAAGAATCACTGCTCTAGAAAATCCCTAAAAAATTAAAATCGACAAAAACAACGAATTGTTTTCATATGGAAATTAGAATACGTTCGATATGAAACTCAATTGTCAGTTTGAAAACTCTCGCTTACAGCTCTTTTGGCTTTGGATGGACATCACCCATAATTCCCATGACATACTGAGCTGGTAAAAAAGCTGCTGGGTGGTAAGAATGAGAAAATTTTAATTACGTACCTTTTTTTTACTTTTCGTAATGCTGGTGGTCATGTAACAGGCTTTCGCCTCGACTATACTTTAAATGATAGAGCATAAACATTTAAAACAACGCCTTAAATTTTGAAATCGATAAAAAATGTTATTGAATTAAAGAAAAGTTCTACATCAAGGCGACCACATTTTGAATTAATGACTATTTTATTTGTTTGAATTTTTATATCATTAATTTAACTAAAATTTTTGAAAAAAAAACATATTTTAAATTACGAATTTTATTCGAAATTCAACGAAACGAATTCGTCAATATTACGTACAAAATATTTCTTAGCGTAGGCGACACAGTAAATACAAGAGAGAGATGGTGCGGCTCTACCTGCCGTTCTGTGACGCAGCTGTTTTTATACTGAATTGAGACAGATTCCTGAGCTGACCGAACTGAATTCTTAAAGAAAGCGATTTACCAATAGAAAAGAACAGCTTTTGAGTACATAGATTTTATCATGATGCGCACCACAAATATTCTCTATCGAGCAAGCTGGCTGTGATAAACTTATTTATTTAGGTTGTTAAAAGAAACTTACAATTGCATGAGTCCCCAACAAAATGATATATCCATGGGGAACGCAAATGTGCGGCTCATGCGAGTACCGGGCGGGCCAGTGGTGGCCAGCACAACATTTTACTCGACGTTTTGTTTAAATATGTTCAGGCGTACGACCGCACCTATTGATGTTGCATCATCATCGATGACATTAGCATGCTGAGTTCAGTCGGGTTGCATAATACAATTAAATTGCACACTGCCGATAGCGAGGATGCTATAATAACCAATAAATGTATTTTAACAAACCGATTTTGTCTATCATTTCTCTTGTACCAAAAATTTGACGCCATACAGTCAAATATTATTTGTTCCGTGTGATACGTACATTCGGATTGAAGGAAGAAGATTTAATTTTATTCAGACCACATTACGTCCGGAAGTATGTAACAAGGCATCCCCAACAGAAAAAATGTTCGTTTGCTCGTTAGGTTAATGATTGCCTTATGGGGAAAGTTAAAACCTATCAGTTAACACATGTTTTGCATTTTGCCTTGCGCATGCTTTAAACAGTATTCTGCGCACATTTACAAACAATCCCCACGTGATTAATGCTGTTGTTGCGACATGTGTAGTGGATCGCTAGTTACGGACTGACTTCTGTTTTCGGTACCGTCGCGAACCAAAGTTAATATAAATTGAAATAATTGAAAAAAAAATTAGATACAAGAATTTCAGTTACCAGTATGTGGTCGATTTTCGACAAACGGGCGCCCCTAGTGTTTACTCAGAGCCTGCTTGGAAATAATTCAATTTTGTCTTAATATAGGCATAATTTAACTTGTTGTTAAATGTTTTATCCACATTTATTAATTATATATTTACCACGTTCGACTCTAGAGACCTGCTAAACAAAAGAAAAACTTAAATTGGCATACATAGCAAAAAAATAAGGATATCTACATACATATTTGAAAAATTAGAAACTTTGCCACATCCTTATTTAACATCGTATATCTGTATTTCGAATGCGTAAAGATGTATACACTATACGTCACAACTAAAAAAAATCGGGGGTTGTTTTATTAATTTATAATTTTAAAACATAGCTATAATTTAATTAATTCATAAATTAACACACAACTAACTTATTGTTGGTAATATATTATGTACATGTTTGGGATGTATATACACATAAAATATGTACATATATATGTACTGATGTGTGTATTGTTATATATGGAAAAAGCCGCACCAAAAAACAATAAACTTTTTGATTAAAATGTTGACAGAAAAGTTAAAAATCAAAATCAACAGAAAAAAAATGTATTTTCCATTTTCACAATTTGAAGGAAAATAATACTCTCTCGTACAACAAACAACGGCTCACATATATAAACTTATATAGAATGGGTAACAGTAGTACATCCAGAGTAATAACAGCCAAACAAACAAGGATAAGTTGTAATACAAGTAAACTGAACGAAAAAAAAACTAATTTAAAGTTTCGTATTAGTTTTTCATACAAAACCAAGCGCTCCAACTACTACTAGCTACTACATACACAACACAATGTAGTATTATTTGAATTTTAATTTTTACTATTTTTGAAAAGATGAACAAATTTCCTTTTATCGTTAACATACGACTATTTATGAGTTAATTTTTATTTTAATTAAATTTTTAATTTTATTTACATCAATTTTGTTGTTGTCTACATGCATAAACACAAACATCTACTCTACACAGTCTACACACAAATAATTTTTTTTTTATTAATTTTAAAGTTTTACATAATTTATGTAAATAAAATTTTTTTTTATGTAAACTTAATTTCATTTTACCAAAAATTTAATTTTTTATTTTTAAAGTTACAAAATAAGAAAATTGGAGTATAGGAGTGAAAATGAAAATTTATAAAATCGATATAATTTTATTTTACTTTTAAAACTTTTTATTTTTACTGTTTTGGGTATATAGTATGAAGAAGTCGAGTCGAACAGTATATCGTGTTAAAAAGTCATTTTTATTGTGAATCACTAATTTTATGAGCCAACAAGGATTTACACAAAATGACGGTAATTCACGAGGAAAAAATATACAAACAAGAAAAGTTTAAGATATTTTCGAAATGGGTTCC
Source organism: Nephrotoma appendiculata (assembly GCA_947310385.1). NCBI lineage: Eukaryota > Metazoa > Arthropoda > Insecta > Diptera > Tipulidae > Nephrotoma > Nephrotoma appendiculata. The sequence continues at coordinate 3,725,746 of OX371224.1, read as the reverse complement.
TTGTTGTGCATTGAATATTTTATTTACGAGTACCCGCTCATTATAGGCGCAAAAGGGTTGTACATTATACACCAATTTATATTTTTAGGGTAAAAGGATATAGATATTACTTCCTTCGAAAGATTTATTCTGGTTGTTTTAACACTCCATAGTGGATCGTAATGTATTTTACCACGTTTTTATGGGATTGGTAAAGCTACAATTTTTTTTTGCCAAATGTGTTGGTAATCTGTTTAAGAATATCTGCAAGTGAGATTATGATTAAAAAATTTTGATACAAATCATTTGAACTTGCAGCTACACTTAACACATTTACAGAGATCCACTAATGTGTAAACTCCCTATCAATCAGAATCAAGTTATTTTTACCAAATCGGTTTGTTTGCAAATAGCAGATTCTCCAAGGGTTTTTTCCAACATTTACGGAGTGCGGGGTTTTGATCAGAAAAAAGCTCTACAGCATTGATTGAAAGAGATGGAATCCTATTATGCTTTACTAAAAAATTTAGAAAATTACGAAATTTTTGAGAAATCGGTCCACTGGATATGGGAGCTTTCAGTGAGCTTTTTGGTTTTTTCAACTATTTTGAAAGGTACAGCATTTACGAAAAAATTGCTTGATAACAAAATGTTTTTTAATTAAATTTTCAGCAAAATTGATTCTTAATGTAAAAATAAAAGCAAAAGCTCATCATTATTGTTAGCAAAGCTTTCATAGAAAATTGTTATGGTATTAATAAGCGCATAATATGTCAAAATTTAATCAAAAATGTTTTAAACGATAGCTTACAAATTTAATTAAGTGGTACAGGTGGTCAAATGAAATTTGATGTCCTACTTATTCAATTAATAGCTTGAAATCTGTCATAGCAACATCAGGCTACCAAATCTTCCTATAGCTACGGTAATTTGAATGATTAACTGTTATATATAGTTGATATATTGTTCCGCCCTGTAAGCGTTCTTATTTCTGTGTTGTCCTTTTTATCAGTCGAAAAGCAACGAAAGGACTCCAAAGCATATATTCTTAATTAATAAATATATTTATAAATTTAAAGAATCAAATTCGTTGAAATGTCCTAAATTATTCTTGTGTTCCTGTAATGTTTTTTTCTTCACAACTTAATAAAAAATAATTTTTTTGTTCATCGTATTCATTTAGAAAACTTCGAATCGACAGATGAACCCAACAAATATACCAATAATTTAATAATAATTATTTTAGTTTTCCAATTTAAGCTTTTATGCTAATTCATCTTTATTTACATTTTGTTACAGTGTCCGGTTCATCGTATACTCAGGAAAACTATTTCGAAGAAGATAAATTCACACCAAATTTTCTAACACTGGGTCAGAAGTATAGCATACCAATAGGATCGACCGTAGTGTTACCATGTAAAATAAATAAAACGGTAAACACTGGTCATTACTCGCTCGTCTGGAAACGGGATATTGCCGTCCTAACGGCTGAAAAAGTTATAGTTACAGTAAATCCTAGAATACGGCTAATGTCAAATATAGACACAAGTGACAACAGCAATTATGAAACGAAAAGTTATAATTTAGAAATTCGAGAGGTACGAACGACAGATGCCGGTGATTACGCCTGCCAGATTGGAACAATGGTGCCGAAAGAGATTATACACACACTAGAGATTTTGGTGCCGCCGAAAATTGAATATATGAATCCGTCCTCACGATTAGATATAAATCAGGGTGCTGCAATCCGAATTGAATGCCGGGCATCAGGAAATCCACTACCGAAAATTATTTGGACACGCAAAAATAATATTATGTTCAACGGAGAACCGAATATAACAAAAGATGTGCTCGAGATTTTGCATGCGAATCGGCACTCGACCGGCCTGTATAAATGTTCGGCAGATAATCGAGTGGGGCAGACCGATTCACGCGAAATATTTGTAAATGTCTTGCGTAAGTATAATACAATGGTAAATACCAGACAAATCTAATTTCATTTCTTTGTGCGAATAAATAGATCCACCAGAAATTGAAGTGGAGCGGCCTTATGTACATACCGGAGTTGGATATGAAGCGCAATTAGTATGTATAGTACATGCGGAACCGCCGCCCAATATCGTTTGGTTTAAAGATGATATACAGCTGGGAACAACGGAAATTTACTCACAACAGTCTCGCGGAAATCGATACAGTTTAATCATTCGCAATGTAACATTCAACGATTTTGGAAATTATACATGCCAGGCAAATAATAATTTGGGTAAAGAGAAGGCTTCGGTGAAATTGACTGGAATCCCAAGTATTTGCGTTTTTGATTCGGTAAGTTATTAAAATTTAATCGGAATGTGAAAAATTTTGGTTTTCCCATTGGATTTAGTACAGTTGTGTGGTTGTCTTCGAGTTGTGCATCATACCCTAATTTGTTAGTCTTCTAGGTTAGACGAGAAACATTATGATAAATTAATTTTATACATAACATAAAATCAGTACCGAATCACAAAAATGCTTTCTACTATCAACCTCATCTGGATCTTGTATTTATATACCACTATGAATGCAAATTTACAACAAGAGGTTTCAACATATTCAACTTGAACAAATTTTATTTCCGTATATAGTTTTCATGAATAATAAACTTATGCGTCTCTATGACGTAGCACTAGAGATAAAAAGAAATCTGACTACATGAATAAATTTTTTGTAGACGTTTGTGGTGCGGTCGGCGAAGATAATCTCTCATATTTCGTATGCGAAAGCATAAATTACCAACACTATACATATGTGCTGGCTGTATAAAGAATAAAATATTAAAATTTAAATTCATGGGTATATATGCAGTGTTAGATATGATACCAAGAAGGTGAACCACCCCGCCTCGCATATATCGATTTTATATTATACATTTGGCTATTTGTTGTAAAAGCTCTTTCGTATCTTAAAATATATGTTTTGTGTATACATATATTTATCCCTTGGGATGTTAAACATACGTATATGTTTATGCAGACTAAAAAATTTGTCGTGTGTTCAGGTGACTAATACACAATTTATTTATTAAATTTTATATTCCACAGCCAACGCTAGGTGATTACCGCGATCAATACAATATTTCATGGTCGGTCATAACTTATGCCCCGATACGCGAATACCGGCTGTATTATGTAAAACAAAATACACATAATTTAATTCAGGACAATTCTGTGAATCAGGGTTTTAGCGGATCGTCGTCCAGTTCAAATAACATTAATCAGCTATCATTCGACCAATGGGAGAATATTATTATTCCGGGGAAACCGTCAAACGAGTATAGCGGCGGCGGATCAACAAACATTTTGTCAAATAGTATAAATCATTTTCATTATGTACAGCAATTTCCACATCATCATTCGAAACAGCATATGTATTATATGATAAAAAATTTAACACCATCGACAAATTATATTGTTCGGATACAGGCACGGAACGAACATGGTTGGAATAAATTATCGAGTATTTTTCATTTTTCAACAAGAGCTGAAGGTAAGAAAAATTTATTTTTATTTTTATTTTACGTTCCCAGGTAGATTTGTCCCTGCGTATAGATATATATAGGAAAAGGGATGGTAATTTAAGATTTATCTCTTAATTAGGTGTGTGGTTGCCTCCTATTTTCTCTATATGTGTTTTCAGCACATCTCATTCCTCGCTCTTTACCAATGCGGTGACAATTTTAACCATCGCAGAAATTTGTGTAGCACATAAAAGACATAAATTTAGTTTTTTTGTGGTTTTCTGTATCGATATTAAGAAATGTATGCAAAGATAAAAATACCAGGACGAGTTATTGTATGTGTGACTTGATAAAAATACCAAATTGTCTTCGTGGTGGCATGAATCCGAGATTTTATTGCAATTCAATATGAGTGTTGTAAAAATATGTCAACCCCATTTCATTATAAATGTAAATTCCGTGGACAAAATTGGTTGTTAATCTTATAACCTGTTTGGGATTACTTTTAAGAAGCAACAGTATGCATTTTGCTCAGTGAATTCTTTTGCTATTCGTTTTAAGCACTTCTGTGGGATTATGGTGTGAATATAAGGCAACATAAAATTTTCTTTGTTAATATTGTAAATTATAGTCTTTAAAACCCAGGGTTGGCAACAGTATACGTTAGTACAGCAAATCCCGTGGTTTGAGTACTTTTTCTATTTTGTTCTCTTATATCCAAGAGTAAACTATAAATAATTTCTGCTGGACTAAGCATAACTTACCAGAACTTATCAGAATTTTATGTCTCTAAAAACAACTTTGGAAACCTTTTCAGTTTATAAATTTGAATAGAAGACTCTAGATATGACTACTTTTAGTAGTCTTCTAGGTGTACCTACTAAAGTGGCTTAAACCCAAAATGCATAAACATTAATTTAGAGGAAGGGATTTAGAAAAAGAGAGGAGGAGTCATTAAGTAAGATATTGGTTACATTTTTAATCGTTCATTGTCGGCATACTCTGTTGAAAATCAGCTCAAAACTCAAAATAGGATGCGAGCAGCCCTACCAAATTAAGGGCTATTAAATAAATAACGTTAACATTAAGAATTACCCTAGACATAAATGATTCCTCTTTGAAGCAAGTAGAAAAGTTCTAATATTTGACAAATTCGATGGAGTTCGATCTTTAGAACATAACATGACAAATAGAAAGTACAAGTAAGCTCTGAGACTTCTTATTTGACAGCCGGTTCATAACTATGGATATAAATCCGAGATTTTTCATCCCATAGTTTTAACCAATTAAATCACGTAAATTACACAAAAGAGACGCCCCTTTTCATACAAAAGAGTTGAAACAATTTCAGATGTATGATTTTATCCATAGTTATGAATCGGACTTTAATCTATTTTTACGATATATCTGAAATTTGGTTGCATGTGTTTGCCTTGGATACTCTCAGACCCCAATTATGAAACATGTAGGTATTAATTGCGTAGTTTGGGTTGTTTGGGCAGTAAGAACATATTAAAAATGTAATGTGTATTTGTTTTTGCATTTACGTGAGAATGAAAGAATAAACGGATTTCCAGCCAGATTTTAATTCATGCCAATTTAATTAAATGGTTGTATAACACTTCGGAAATAAATCATTAGTGAACTAAGCTTTTAGCTCATAGATTTAAATAAAACTTTTGCGCAGAAAAAGATTTTATTTCAAAACACAGCTCTCATCTTTTAAAAAATAATTGTGAAAATCCTGAAGTTTGTTGAATTAAGTTTGTTGTAATTAAGTAATTAGTGTTGATATCGAACAGATTGATTCTCTTTTGCTTTTCAATTTCATTAATAAGATTGATTGAAGAATTTAAATAATAAACTCAAACATTGAAGAGCCTCTGGCCACATTATTCGTTTTCTGAGTCTTGCTCTGCGTTGCGTCTATAACTTCGTCTATAACTTTATTATAGTTTTTACCAAATAGATGTAGGGTGTAGAAGAATTGGGACATTAGTCACCTTATTAGGCCTTGGTGACTGAAAGTATCTAGCATACTATGGTATATTTTCTTTATACATGTGGTCAAGGGTGTTTTTTAGAGGTTCACGTCTTAAAGTTTGCAACACTGTTTTGTTTGACAACCAATTTTACAGCAGACATTTGCTTTGTCTTTGGCTTGATTTAACATTTCATAATGAATAGAGTCACGCCAGCGCAACGTTTGCAAATTGTTGATTTTTTTTTATCAAAATAATTGTTCTGTTCGCCAAACTCATCGTGCATTACATTCGTCATAGTCGTCCATCAGAGCGGATATTTCGGTTAACTATGGATCGTTTTCGCCCCACGTATACTCTAAATAATATTACGCGTCCAGTAAGACATCGAGCAGTGCGTACTTTTCAAGTGATAGACACTGTAGAGCATAGCATTGAGGAAGACCCAAATCAATCAATTCAGCAACTGGAGAAGTGTCCATCCGCTTCATGGAAAATTTTACATAAGGATCTTGGTTTAAGTGCTTACAAAATTCAACTTGTGTAGAATTAAAGCCATCCGCCCATTGCACACGCCGCCAATTCGCCCAATGGAGTGAAGTACAAATTGATATTAATGATGATTTTCCAAACAAAATTTTGTTCAGCGATGAAGCTCACTTTTGGTTGAATGAGTACGTTAATAAACAAAATTGTCGGATTTGGAGTGAAGATAATCCAGAAACCTTGGCCGGAACACCATTACATTCAGAGAAAATCACTTTTTGGTGTGCTTCATGGGTCGGCGGAATCATTGGTTCATTTGTCTTCAAAAACGACGATGGGCGGATTGTTACAGTCAACGGTTAACGATATCGAGACATCATTTCTGTTCAAAATGTTTTTCTTTGTGCTATTTTAATTTAAAATGTGAACCTCTAAAAAACACCCTTTACTAGAGAACTATTTTGTAGCCTTCGAAAACAATTCTTTCAGATTCTCTCTACTTTTATTCTTTCTCTAATTTAGGACCATAAAATGTAATGATTGGGAAGTTTATAAAATGTACGAGTGAACATCTCTAGGATCGGAGATATAAAAGTAGAAACATTGTCTAAAATAGCCTTCTTTACAATTAACAAATACTTTAGTAAATTGAAACACAATTTTCTCTCACAATTTCAATCTTTTCACAAAGATTATCTAAAAATGTTTCAATTTCACTTCAAAACAAATCCAGTCGGGAAATTTTTAAATTTAACAGTGTCAATTTTTGGTATTATATTTGGTATATCATAATCAACACTCAAAAAAAAACGAAAAAAATCGAGTTCGGCCACACCTAGACAATTTTGGTTGTAACTGGTAACCGTTTATTTAATATTTTCAATTTAGAACTGTAAACTGTCTGCTTTTGGGGTACTATGCAAATATTCTTCTCGGGTAACCAGAACTTCCTCGTTTGAAAAGTCTTAATAGTTCAACTATTTACTCATGTGGTCTATTATGGCCAGCTCCTGTATACCAATTAGATCATGGCCAGTTCGTATTACCAGTTTTCAATATCCCGAGGAATATAACAACGCTCAGAATTAATATCATTTTTCTTGTAAATCAACCCATCCCAATTATAGGAAATCAAGGAGAAATCTGCGTTTCAACATTAATTCCCGAACTTAAAAATTCGTAGTAGTTGCTTACTTATAAAATATTCGTTGAATTCCGGATCTAAATACGGGTTCAGACAAAACAAGAAACCAGAAAAGGTACTTTTATCTCTCCTGGATCAAATTACTGACCAAATGGATAATGGTCAAGCTGCCTCAGCTTTATTCATTGATATGACAAGGGCTTTTGATAGAGTTCACCATCTCATTAAACAAATTATCCTGCTGGGGATTGCGCGAGACGATTTAGAAGTGGTTTACCTCGTATTTAAATGGTCGCACTCAATGTGTTATAACAAACGGACAGTTGAGTAATGAACTGGAAATCAAGATAGAGGTTCTGCAGGGTTTGCTGTTCTTAGTCTACATTAGTGGAATTTTATCACAGAATTTTAATGGGAATTTACTGCATTTGCTTTTTTACTCCGGCCCCGATATTTCATACAATATTAATTGCATCGAGCAAGATTTAGTATCATTATTGATTTGGCTGAAAGCACATTACTTTCTGTTAAGTGATAAAACCAAATTCATGCATTTCAAACAACGAAACTCATCAGAATATTCTATTAACTATCATGAATTTGGCTGAAATAGTAATATTCCATGCACCTCAACTGGTTGCTTTCAGGTTAACCAAGTAAGTGGATTTAGATATTTAGGTATTATAATAGAAGAAAAGCTGAACTAGAAGTCTCAAGTTGAAAGCTTGAAAAATAGACTTTTATTGGTTGCTTTGGTTGACTCAATTCTCCAATATGGTTTATCTTGTTGGAGTGGTGCATGCCAGACTATATAAAACCCCTATGATAAACCCAGTTTATCTGCGTCAGAATAATATAATTCGTATTATGAGGGTTAAAGCTACTTAATACCCTTTCTGGTCTATATATTTATCAAATCTCCAAAGATCCTTCTTCAGTGTGATCCCTTCAATATTATTTAACAATTAAACTTAACTTAATTAACTAACAATAAATTTTAACGCCTGCTCATTTAAGAATATGTAGTGGTTTGTCTGTTTTTTCCAAAACTCTTCTTATTTGGCTTAAGCAAACTAAAAATATTCAGCATCTCTTCCCGTAAATGTGTCCATTCTCACTTTGTATACAAACCTTATATTTTCTCAATTGATTCTATCCTTATGTAAATACATAGACATCAAAATTGAAATTGTAAATAGCAGTACAACGTATATTTAATAATCACATAGAATAGATTCCTTTGCTTTGTATATATTGATAGAATCGGTGCCCCTGAACAGAGTTCAATCTGAACCAAAAGTACACCTATCTTATCAACTTACTATTAAAATTTATAATATGCATATATGTATATGGAATGGATGAACGGTGCATAAACAACTTGTGAGATGTTGATGAGGAAATTTATTGAAATTATGCTCATCTAATGAATGTAATGAATGTTCTTTAAATTTTAGGATCTTCTCTATCACTCACGATCGTCACTTTGTAATCTAGGCTTTACTTTCGGCATAAGATCTTCGATATGCTTTCTCTCTTCTGGAGTTTGTGTCTCCGCTGAAAAATATCACCCAGGTGTTGACTAGACGAAAATTTCATGTACCGAGTTCGATTACTTCGGAGATCAACCAATTTGTCATTTTACGAAACACTTTTAGTATTTTATTTCGCTTGGATGTTTTATTTTGTAAAAAACGAGAATAAAAAATTTCCACTGGTAATAAAATAACAAAAATAATTTCATTTGTGATAGTGGTGCCACTCGTGGCGAGTAGCGTAATCTCTAAATTTTCTGCTGGTAATTTTTCGTTGTTTATTGTTATTTTGTTTTTGATCAAATACTGTTTGTTTTTAGCTCTAATGCGTGGATTCCACTGTGAAACAATTTTTTTTTGTCAAAAATACTGAAAAACCGAAAAGAGCAGAGTATGCATATTAAAATTACGTTAGAGTGACAAAGACAAACAAATGTTGCCATAAAAAGTAGTGAGTTTCATACTTGCATGCAACATTTTCCCCAGTAAATTTTACTGAATTTTTTTTTGTTTCTTTCTAACTAGTAAAGGATTTATATTTTTATCTCGTACTAATTTTACTGAAAAAAATTGTTTCATTGTGGAATTCTCGCTTAAATCATTAAGTACTTTTTCTTTATTATACACGACGTTTATTATACACGACTCAATGTTTATGAACCAATCCATCCCGAGTGTTACAATCAGTCGTTTTATACGTTTTATCCCCATAATTTAATTTATTACACTGTACCAAATAATTATATTGGTAAGATAATTTATAGCAAACCGTGCTCGTAGTATTAAAAAGTTAACACGTTGGCTACCAGACGCTATTAGAGTGGTTACACCATTACATAACATTTCACAGTTTATCGTCAGAAATTGAAAATATTTCGGCTGACAACCCGCTTATTCCCATTTCGCCAAACGGAACACATAACTACAAATAAAACAATATTAGAATATTATAGAATATATAGAAGAGATTGAAATGTATCACCACTTACTATATAATCCATTCGACGATATTCTTCGGGATATAATTCAATTTTAGCACTGAATGCTGATTCTTGTATGGTATTGTTATTAATTGTTGATTGCGTATCACTCAGTCTCATCAGATTTAAATATGTATAAAGAAATGTTTTAATTTTACCAGTTAACACGTATTGCTGTTGATGTAGCCAAAATCAAAGTGACATTTGTTATTGAGAGAGCCAATTGAGAGGAAATTTTAGTTGTACACTGCAAAGATTTTATAATCGATTTTAATTTTTTTGAAAACTACTAGCGCTATCTAGTATCTACCATTTAAACAGTTTTACCACTCCTATTTTGATTAAAAAAATCAATTATTCGAATCGAAATAAATTCATATAAAAGTAGAGTTATGTCGCTTCTGTATATATTGTGGTTGCACTAAGATTTCTTACAATTAAAATTTGATTTTAGATATGAAATTCTGTTTTGGATTATTGAGTATTTTATATACCGTATTTGATATTAAAAAATATTTTTTATAATATCGGTGTGTATGCTCCTTCCGCTGTAAAAGGTCAATGACAAACAATATAAATAGTATTCAGTGATAAAATTTGACATACAAAAAAAAATAAAAGCTTCTGCTGCAAACTTATGTGAAAACTTTGGTTTCGTTAGAATTAATAAACAGAACATTGTTCTGACGCGTTAAACAGGTGCATGAACTAAAACCACAAAGGGCCATCGAACTTATCATAAGTCAAAATGCACTTGTGGTGTCTCGTCACACTCTAAATTCTTAACTGCTTTTATAGAACGCTGAAAGTTGTGAAAAAACAATGTTTTAAATTAAATAATTCATTTTAAACAATGGACGAGTCACTTGTTTTAAGATTTATATAGATAGTTAGTATCGTTCCTTCTAACAATATTTCAATTATCTTCCTTTTTTAGATCTTGAAATGGAACCATCAGCCCAACCAGCCGTATCGAAAAACATCGAAAACATCGGATCGGACGCGTACAGTTTTGCGTCCAAACAAATTGTATTTGAGTCAACATATTTAAAATATTTTTTATATTTTATATATTTTATAAATATATTTAGAATTTTATCATAGAGTTTCTATATAGATTTTAGATAAATAATAATTTAAAAAATTTAAAATAAAGTCCCAAAAATAAAATTAAATTTAAATTTATATATTAGATCTCTATATACTGTACATGTAAATAAACTATATATTATATGCATTCTAATAGCCAGATTTTCCATTAAACAAATCTTTTATTTTATTTTCCTATATTCATTATACAGGTGGAAAACTTAATTTATAATAAATTTTCATGTTGATATTTATATATACCGACACGTACACACACACAGAACACAAAAAAAAATGTTGGGATCTAAAAACTACTTTTATAATTGCGTTTATTGTGAGAGATATCAACCTAAAACAAAATATAATAAATTTTCTAATTTTTAATTACATTAATAATAATAAATAAGTTTTTAAATTATATTATTTTTTACTTTTATGAACAAAACAAAATATTGTGTGTATTTACAGCTAGTTTTGGTAATAATGGGTTTTCCGGATTTCCGTTTTAATTACCTATAACAATGGGTGTTTATTGTTATGTATTTATTAAAATGCAAAAAGTATTTTGAAATTTTGGAAATGTGTAGATTTAAACTTTTGTAAATAAAATTTATTTACTTATTAATTAATAAACACATAATTAAAATTGTTCAGTTTCCCATTAGAACCATTCGCCATTTAAATAAAAGCTGTACCATATTTTTCTCGCTTTAAATATATATTTAAGAAAAGGAGCTTTTCATTTTCTAATAATATTTTGCCAATTTGGTTTACCATTATTATTATATTTTTGCAATTAAGTCGAAAAGTTGAATTTCATTTTCATAAAATTTAATATAAAAATAATAATTTTTTAGAATTTGTAAGAAAAAAAATTATTTTCAATTTTTATTATTAAATTAAAATAAAAGAAGAACGTAAAAATTCACATAAGAACAAAATTATATAAATAAAAATAAAATTAAGTATTTTTTATAAGAAAAACTAAAAAGAAAACTACATAAATATAAAAATTGTGTATAATTGAAAAACTAAGTAAATATAAAAAAAAACTAGTTGTAAAGAAAATTTATTTACACAAATACATACGAGTAATGTAAATTAACTTTTTTTCAAATTTTATTTTTTTGTATTTGTTGTAATTGATTTAATATTTTAAAAACAAAACGATTCAGTGCAATTTCGAAAGACACACACCCACACAAGATGATGATGATGATAAATAAAATAAAGACAAAAAAACTATATAATTTATATAGGTATGAACAAAAAAATGATTGGCGTTTTAATTCTGCGGTGAAACACCACGATTGACGTTGTTTTTATGACGTACTACACTCTTAACGAAACAAATTTTGATTTGATGCTAGTTCTGGACTAATCCCTCTTCGATGCTTCGTATAGTCTAAAACTATTTTTTAGCTCTAAAATACTGAAATTTGTGTATTTGATAGGCACCTTAACCTAAACAAACCAAAAATACCTACATAAAATTAATTCTATTTGAGTTTTGAAGTTTCAAACCCATACATGAATTATTTTATTTTTGGAAAAGAAAAGTTTAGTAATAAAATGTAAAGTTGGCACACTTTACTAGGTTCGATATGATCTCATTTCGTATATTTACAAGAAAATCGTCATCACTCCCAAGGATCTCACGATACGAGTTATGATAAATGTTAACTGGCCAGCACGAATCGTTACAAGGCTGATGCTGGAGAGAAACCATAATTTGCTTTTCACTATTTTTTCTTTTATTTATTTTTAATCTGTTCTGGAGTCTAGGCACTCCCAATGCTTTCACGGTTCACTATTCCCGTCCTTTTATTCGCCGTTTGCCAGTTAATTCGAGAACGTGTGGCTATAGATCCGGGATTTTCATAGTACCATCTGCACATTGCATAGCTCCTTGTCAGCCTATAGTACTGGCAAAGAAATTTTGCTAGCCCATGAGTTCTGCATTCCAACGGGGGTTCATAGCTGTGTTCATTTTCATTACAGATCGTAATCTGATGACGAAAAACCGTTTTTGCATCCTTCTCCTATCGGGGTTCGATTTCGGTATTTCCCGATATTTTATCAGTGTATAACCGAAAAACTTTGTAAAATCCTATTAAGTTTTATGATATATACTCGTACATATTTCGTTTTACCATTAAGTGTGATTTTGAAAGTAGATAAATGTACAACATCGTAAGAAAAATCGTCTAGCACTTGGTTATAAAAGGCTATTATAATACTCCTAAACGAGTTCATACCTACTCGGTCAACATCCAAGAGTATGAATACTACTTTATATACTGGTTTCCCATACGCCGTCCAAACTAGAAGTTGCTCTAATTCTGCGTCGCATGTACGCTTCATCCAGAAACGATACCTTCAAGTTGGTAGTGTTTCTGAATAACCCTTTTTAAAAAATTCGTGTTTCGTCTGTCATCTAAACTCTTGGGTTTAGTTTATTAAGCTCTACCTCCATCTCTAAAATACTTATACGAGCGGGAAAAATATCAAAAAAATTGTAGTGATTAGTTCTTGAAACTGATAAGTTGAAAAATTTATTTTAATAACGAAAATCGAACTCTAATTAAATCCCCCAATCTAAAAATTTGAATTTTTCCTTCAATTTTAACCAGCAAAAAGAAACGAAGTGACTAATTTTTTGAATTATTGCTCAATTTCGAAAGATAAGTGATTTCTGAACAAAACAGTACTTAAATTGGGCCACGTAATACCCATCTTTTGCTGTAATCGGAAAATTTACTTTTGTGGTTAAAAGCAAATTTCAAATCGATTAATCGGGTTCCCTATAAATAAACAGCTCATAATTTCGTGGTCAATGTGACATGCTGGCTCACGTTAATCGAATTCTAATAAAATCCGTCTACCCAAAAATTTGAATTTTTTCTTCAATTTTACCAAGGCTTACCCCTTGCCATTTTTTCGAAAGAAAAATAGCAAAAAGATTGAAGTGACTAACTTTTGGAATTGTTGCTCAATTTCGAAAGAATTATGATTTTTGAACGCAACAGTACTTAAATTGGGCCAGGAAATCCCCACCTTTGCTGTAATCGGAAAATTTACTTTTGTGGTTAAAAGCAAATTTCAAATCGATTAATCGGGTTCCCTATAAATAAACAGCTCATAATTTCGTGGTCAATGTGACATTCTGGCTCACGTTAATCGAATTCTAATAAAATCCGTCTACCCAAAAATTTGAATTTTTTCTTCAATTTTACCAAGGCTTACCCCTTGCCATTTTTTCGAACGGAAAATAGCAAAAAGATTGAAGTGACTAATTTTTGGAATTGTTGCTCAATTTCGAAAGAATTATGATTTTTGAACGCAACAGTACTTAAATTGGGCCAGGAAATCCCCACCTTTGCTGTAATCGGAAAATTTACTTTTGTGGTTAAAAGCAAATTTCAAATCGATTAATCGGGTTCCCTATAAATAAACAGCTCATAATTTCGTGGTCAATGTGACATTCTGGCTCACGTTAATCGAATTCTAATAAAATCCGTCTACCCAAAAATTTGAATTTTTTCTTCAATTTTACCAAGGCTTACCCCTTGCCATTTTTTCGAAAGAAAAATAGCAAAAAGATTGAAGTGACTAACTTTTGGAATTGTTGCTCAATTTCGAAAGAATTATGATTTTTGAACGCAACAGTACTTAAATTGGGCGAGGAAATACCCACCTTTGCTGTAATCGGAAAATTTACTTTTGTGGTTAAAAGCAAATTTCAAATCGATTAATCGGGTTCCCTATAAATAAACAGCTCTATAATTTCGTGGTCAATGTGACATTCTGGCTCACGTAAATCGAAGTCTAATAAAATCCGTCTACCCAAAAATTTGAATTTTTTCTTCAATTTTACCAAGGCTTACCCCTTGCCATTTTTTCGAACGAAAAATAGCAAAAAGATTGAAGTGACTAATTTTTGGAATTGTTGCTCAATTTCGAAAGAATTATGATTTTTGAACGCAACAGTACTTAAATTGGGCCAAGAAATACCCACCTTTGCTGTAATCGGAAAATTTACTTGTGTGGTTAAAAGCAAATTTCAAATCGATTAATCGGGTTCCCTATAAATAAACAGCTCATAATTTCGTGGTCAATGTGACATTCTGGCTCACGTAAATCGAAGTCTAATAAAATCCGTCTACCCAGAAATTTGAATTTTTTCTTCAATTTTACCAAGGCTTACCCCTTGCCATTTTTTCGAACGAAAAATAGCAAAAAGATTGAAGTGACTAATTTTTGGAATTGTTGCTCAATTTCGAAAGAATTATGATTTTTGAACGCAACAGTACTTAAATTGGGCCAGGAAATACCCACCTTTGCTGTAATCGGAAAATTTACTTTTGTGGTTAAAAGCAAATTTCAAATCGATTAATCGGGTTCCCTATAAATAAACAGCTCATAATTTCGTGGTCAATGTGACATTCTGGCTCACGTAAATCGAAGTCTAATAAAATCCGTCTACCCAAAAATTTGAATTTTTTCTTCAATTTTACCAAGGCTTACCCCCTTGCCATTTTTTCGAACGAAAAATAGCAAAAAGATTGAAGTGACTAATTTTTGGAATTGTTGCTCAATTTCGAAAGAATTATGATTTTTAAATGCAACAGTACTTAAATTGAGCCAGGAAATACCCACCTTTGATGTAATCGGAAAATTTACTTTTGTGGTTAAAAGCAAATTTCAAATCGATTAATCGGTTTTCTTATAAATATACAGCTCATAAATTCATTGTCGATGTGAAATTCGGGCTCACGAAAATCGAATTCTAATAAAATTCGTCAACCCAAAAATTTGATTTATTTCTTCAGTCTTACCAAGGCTTACATCCCTTGCCAATTTTTCGAACGAAAAATAGAAAAAAAAACGAAGTGACAAATTTTTTGAATTGTTGCTCAATTTCGAAAGAATTATGATTTTTAAATGCAACAGTACTTAAATTGAGCCAGGAAATACCCACCTTTGATGTAATCGGAAAATTTACTTTTGTGGTTAAAAGCAAATTTTAAATCGATTAATCGGTTTTCTTATAAATATACAGCTCATAAATTCGTGGTCGATGTGACATTTGGTCTAACGAAAATCGAATTCTAATAAAATCCGCCAACCCAAAAATTTGAATTTTTTCTTCAATTTTACCAAGGCTTGCCATTTTTTCGAGCGCGAAGTAGCAAAAAGATTGAAGTGATTAATTTTTGGAATTGTTGCTCAATTTTGAAAGATTAAAATTTTTTGAACGCAACCCAATTTTAGGGGCCAGAAAATTTCCACCCAGATTAAAGATTTTTTTAACGCAACGGTACTTAAATTGAGCCAGAAAACTCTCATATTTTGTTAATAATGGAAAATTTGTTTTTATAGTTAAAACCAAATTTTAAATAGATCAATCACTTTCTGAATAAACAATCATCTCATAAATTCCTCGTTAACGTGGCATTCGGACTCATAAAAATCGAATTCCTATTATATCCGCGACTCCTTGCCTTTATTTAAACTACTGTAAAATAGTATTTGATAGTTTACTTCGATGATTTTTATTTGTTGAAAGATGTGCAACACCTGCTTTGCGCTGTACTAAAAATTACTTATGCTCTGCCATTGGTCTAAAAATGAAGAAAGTTTAGGTCTCGGCTCAGTAAAAACATCAAAGGACACAACCAATAAACTTGCGAAGTAAAATATTTTTTATGTAGATGGCGCAGCGCACTACAAAATAATTAAAATACCATAGAAACAAACCTTATTTGGCAATTGAGGACAACACCTTTTACGTACAGTACCAAGTTCATAATGACGAGTACTAAATTTGTTTAAATACAGTGGGTACATTATAATAAAAAAAATCTGCATATTTTACTTAAAAGTTGTTTTGAACAGTTTTATTTTCTCCTTTTCTTATTAATTAAAATCTTATAAATATTTTTAAATAGTTCCGTAAATAAAATTACATAATTTATTATAACATTTTAATTTATTTATTTATTATGTATAATTGTTGTTGTATTTTAATTAATAACTAAAGAAAATTAAATACAATTATGGTGTTTACAAAAAATATTTTTATTGACATGCTGCTATGGATGCGTGCGAACGGAAAAACAAAATTTCAAAAGAAAACCGGATTTGATTTGTGTCTCTGTAAATAATTCGGTCCGTCTCATCGTCCCTCTTGTACACGAAGGATAAAGAAAATTAACGCAAGAAATTGTTTATTACCGCCCAAACGATTTACTAACTCCAAAAATAGGCAAAAGGGAGTGCAACCATGCTTTATAGATCAAAGGATAAATTTTAATTTAATTATTGCCAACAAATAATCTTATCTTAATCCCTAAATTAAAAAATAAGATAAAAATAAAAAAGGAAATAAATAACGAAACAAATGATAATCTTAATTTGTAAAATGTTCAATAAAAATGCAAAAAGAAAAACTAATTTTTATATCTAGGATATCATAATGGTATGATAAAGGATATTTGTTTTTGTGTTTTCTGCTATTCACATTATCCTTTTGTGCTGGTTAATTTATTTAATTATAGAGCTCGTTTGTTTTTAAAATCGATAACGCAAATTAAAATAATACCATGTAGTTTAAGAGCAGAATTCGCGAAAACTTATTTGCTTTCGTACAACAACAGTATGTGTACGTAATAATAAAAAAGGACCAAACAAAAAATGTTATTTTATATCAGTCGTGGTTAACTGATAAAAAACAAAATAATTTTTTTTGTTGCTCTGTTTGTTTCCATTTAAATTTTTTTTTTATAATCCTTTTGTGAACAAAAACAAAGTTTTGCTCCGGATTTTTATCTGGGTGGAACGAAAAGTTTTGTATAATTTGGTTCTTATTTTGTTCGGCTGCGAGGCCTTCAAGTTGCTAACTTCCGTAACATATTTTTAAAATCTAATCGATCCTTGTAGCTTGCGTAATTATATCGATTGGAATGTTTTTGACGTAAGAAATGAAATAAAAAAAAAATCTCTGGGTCATGAATAATTCAGCATACGATTTATTAATCTCGATGCATATAGATACATGTACGTACAGATTTACATAGCTCAAAAAATCAGCATACAACATTTTTATATATACAATGATATGTAAATATGCCACGCTCCCACATTTCTATTGTAAAATATTCATATGTATATTAGATTCCTTTGAAGTTGAAATATTGTGTGTGAATTTGTTACCAGATGGTAGAGATAAACACACAAATTTGAATTTTGTGTGCATGTGTAAGTAGTAGCAGTGAAAGTGAGGAAAACTCTTGAACCGTAGTCTAACATGTAAGATATAGGAAGAAGTTATCCTCATCGAATGAAATTGAGATTGACGTTTGAATAAATGTTTGGTATTTTGGTCCCGAAATTCAAGCAAACGCGTTTTACCGTATACATGCCGATTGCAGATTTAAATTGTGATATGATATGAAAGGAAATTATTATTTGCTCGTGCCTAAGATTTTATAGATCTATAAAAAATGGAGTTTGGTGAAGGTTTAGAAGCATTAAAATTACTAGTCCATTATATCCAACTTTCAGTTCCACGAAATAAATATATTCCCATCGTTATTTATCCAATTTTATAATTCGATTTGCTGTTTCCCATTTCGTTCTATTTAGCTGAATTAATTCAACTTTTTTTTCCTGGTGCTGTTGTGTTGCTGTAATCACTATTTTTATGTGACCCAGTTTTCGTTAAATTTTTAATGCTTACAATTTTATTTTTTTATGTTAAAAAACATTAATTTTATAAAAACCAAAGAACGAAATAAAAACTCGTAATATATAATTAAATTATAAAATAGTGGCTTTAGTTGTATATGGTGGGAAATACATGATGTCGGGTTATTTTTGGTGGGTAAAAGCGGTGCCGCAGTAATAATAAATTTGAGTTTATTTTTACAAGCCGGTGACTCCCATTTCCGAACTACTTGATTCGAATGATCCAGAAATACGTAGTTTGCACAATTTTTTACAGTAGCGTGCCAATAAAAAAATATTTTTTGTACCTAAACTGTAGATATTATACCGATTTGTATCGTCTTAAATGTACACTCATTCACGGTTGTTTAGCTGCCATATCAATAAAATCTACTATAAATAATCGTTAATGTTATATCCACTTAAAACTAAGTTATGTATAAAAAATTGAATTATCCTTAATCAAACCTAAATATCAGTTATAAATATTTATATATTTACATTTATCATATAAACAATAAAAGACTGACGCAGCTTCAATCATCTTTAAATTGAACTGTCTTTTTGATACTCGATACGACTGGCGGTGGTGGAGGTTCGGGTATAAATATTTCATCTATCGTGCAAATGCTAGTTTCTAATGAAAATTTGACGTTATGTTTTTCATCGATTCTAATATCGCCCGAAGATGATGATAATGATATTTGTTGATTTTGTAATTTTCCAATATTTATATTATCTGAAAATAGAAGATAAAATATTTAGTTAAACTTTTTTATTTTTGTTGGGCTTTTCCTACTAAAAATAATTTTGCTTTTGGCTATCGGAAAATGAAAAAAAGAATCTGTTTTAATTTAATTTATAAGTACAAAAATTTGTCTGGAATCAAACGCTAGTCAAAATATCGCATAAATCAGATTATAAAATAATCAAAACTTATTTCATTACAGGGGCTGAATGGCAAGCCGTTTCGATGGGAGATTAATTTCTTTAGAATCAAATTATGTTTCAGTCCCACCAATTTAATGAATATAAAATTGCTTCGTACATTTGTTGCTTTAAAGTTCAGATAATCTTAGTAGATAATCTATCTATCCTTTTTCTCAAAATTCATAATGTCCAAGACAACAACAATTATTTTTACATGATTCTTTCTTTGTAATACGGCCTGGAAAATTGGAAAAATACATTAAAGGAGAACGTAGCATAGGATATGCAGATATTTAGCATTTTCCAATCGGTTATAATTGAGTGGTATCCGCGATGCCAACAAGGAGTACACCCTCTATTAGAGTAGGCCAACATGTCATCCACTTCCAATCAATATGTGAATTTGGACGATAAGACTCCGCATCAAAAAAAAATAATGCTGTGTTAAATTATAAATGCTCATGCACTTACCGAAGACGTCATTATTACCCATCGTCATCTACATTAAACCAGTAATGTTAATGGCTTTCGAACCTCGAAATTTTCGATTATTAGCTTCTGCAATAAAAAACGGACCCATACCATAGGTTGCGCTGAAACATCTGATTACATGTGTATGCCGATAACTCGCACCGGACTGGTTTAAAACACTTGAAGTTTAACTAAAGATTTTCGCCTTAAATTGACAGTCAAGAGCGACGGAAACAGGGAATTGATACTTTCGAAATGTACAAAAGTGAACCATCGATTTTTATAAGAGCAACTGCTTCTTCAAGTGAAAAGATCTTTGTCCCATACCAAATTAAGACGAAGATTAAAAGACTGCACTCTACTGGTTTCTTTAGAAGAAAGACGATTTCTGATTTGTGGGAATTACCATGGAATACCTAATTTAAACTCGGTTAAACAATGTTTACTTTACCTGACCATGAGAAGGATTCTGGAAAAGTGTTAGGTGTATCGTGAAAGTTCGCACTTTATAAATAACTAATCGGTCCGGTCGTCCATTTGTTTGTCAATCTCTACATTTAAGAGCAAGGTCATATGATCGATATGAGCTCCCATTACTAAGGGTCAATATATAATTTGTATGAATTTTAAGTCAAAATAATTCCTCGGAGATCGCGATATTAGGCACTTGGCGAAACACACGTACGATTTAATAAACACATTTTATTATACACACAAAAAATTACTCGATCGATTTCGACTTGTTAGGTACTCCTTGTACTCCTGATGATCGAGTGATTTTTTAAACTTTTTGAAAAAAAAATTTTTAATTAAAATATTCAAAAATCTAATTTTTGCGAAATAAAAACTAAGTGTTTAATAAAATGTGTTTATTAATTGTCTCCTAAAATAGGTATGGAATAATAAACGTCAAAACTGGTATAATGGGGAATAATTTTATACCACACAATTTTTTTCCCAAAAGCCAGAATACACGTTTGGGGAAAAGGGAATGAAACTATTACAAAATTTAAAATTTCCATTGCCCAGGAACTACCACAATAGGGCCACTGTAATTAAATTTATCAATTGTTTCGTCACAACTAAAGGTATAACGATTAAACGACAACCCAAATCACAAAGGGCTTTGCAAATGACGATGGAGAGCCTCCGTTTAACGTGACGTTCGTATTTGTCCTCACTATCCAGCTAGTCCATTAGTTAGCAGCAGTTTGTGCAAATTAGCATTCTCAGCACAAACCTCGATTCAATGACCTATGCTCTCCCGTATTCCTGCAATGCGAATCATATCTTGGAGAGCAGGCAAATTGAGTTCATAAAAACGTGTTGATGCTTCAATACAAAGTCGCCCAAACAGGTATTCGCAATGGATTCAACCCAATCAAGCATGCGGGCCGTATGATTCAGCATCAGTTGGTTAACTCTCTAACCAACGCAAGTTACGTAGTGCGAGATGTATGGCTCATCTAAACATTCTAGCAGGTGTTCCTGTTATCCTTCCAGCATCCGTCAGTGGATCAAATCGTAAAATGCGAGAACAGTGCGGCAACGCAATAACTTACTTTGCTAACCATGGAACTCCTGATTCATTTGTTACATTCACCGCTAACTCAAATTGGCCTGAAATCGTTAAAAGTAGGCAATTGGTGAAAGTAGTGCAAATCAACCGCACTACTGGCATACGCGTGTACAACATCAAGCTGGCTATCTTTTGATCGATGTCAAAAACCAAGATCGTTTGGGTCAATGCACAGCCTTCGTCATCACAATCGAGTTTCAGGAGCGCTGTTTCTCACATGCTCATATGTTAATCAAAAGAACTGAACGTATTAATCGTCCCTTCTATTTGGATATCACGAGTGTTGGAACAAATCCAAAACTGCGAGAGATTGCGTTTAAAAACATGCAAACAGCCCTTGTAACGCTAATACCTAGAACGCTTTCATGTATGGGAAACAGAAAGTGAAAAAACAATTCCCAAAGGAGTTTCTGGACGACACAGTAGCCCAAGTTAACGGTTATCCAAAGTACCGTACTCATCAAGGCGATATTACTGCTGTCAGAGGTGTTCAAATAAACAATCGTTATGATGTGCCATACAGTTCATACCTGTTACCAAACAAAATGCGCATATCAATGTAGAGGTAAGCACATCACTCGCGAATCAAATTTCATAAACTGATGTCGATACGTCAGCACTCCTGAGAAAATTTGGTGTTGGCTTGAGCCAAAAATGCATGATCACCCGCACACAGTGATGCACATGTCCATCCATCTGGAAAAACATCAACAAATTTTCTTTGAGGATGGAAATGAGGAAGAGGAACTTTTAGTAGCCTAGCCAAGTGCACAAAATTGCTTAGCTTCACGTACGAGGCGCTGAAAGTTTTCAGTACTTGCATAACCTTCGAAGGAATCGTTCCTCGTTCATAGCTGCTGCATTGGAACGTGGTTGGCTAAAATCTGACTTTAAGCGGGTTTAATATTTAGAGGAAACAGTCACGTATTAAATGCCCCGACAACTCGACAGTTTGGACTTTTCACGTTCAATGAGTGATGATCACACATTCATTCAACAATGCACTATATGCCATAGAAAATACTCTCAAGCAGCACGGTTTAAAATACGTTTCTTTCGGCTTGCCTAAATTAACACCTAAAACCTCAATGTGAAACATCCTGACGCATTGGAGGACATCCGTTAAGCTCTAGACTATGACGGTTAAATTTCTTGATGCTCCTACTTGGTCTTTCGTGAGAGGAAGTGAACAAGTAGCTTTGCCATGCGCAACAATAAGCATTAATGCAACGCTTCTCAAAGGAGGACGAACTGTGTACAGATCTTTTAAGCTGTCAGTGTCACTACTCGATACATCCGTTTGTTTATGTAAACGCTTCTGATGCACATGTTTTAAAATCAAACATCGCTCATTGTTACTGATGAGGTAACAATGTTACAAAAGGATGTCCTGAGATGTATTGATCTATTACCGCGCAAAATCATTAAAAAATCATGACCAGACAGACAACCATGCCATTCGGAACCAAGCATACTACGGTATAAGTAGCACAACACATTGTGCACTGATTTATCAGTCAGAACCAATATTAATCCTGTCAGAACCATTTAAATCCACTTGGAAACAGAGGTTTATCAACTGGAACCATTAAGAGCTAGCACAATGCGTTCAAACAGTTCTGGCTGGCTTAATACTGGCTAAAACTGAAATTTAGATAGCGTACATTGTTGCACATATCAATGAACAGCTAGTACCAAAGTTCGTATGGTTTCGGTTTTTCTCAACAATCTAAGAACCGCTAGAATGGTTACTAGCTGATAGAACAATGGTTTCCGCTTGTTTCAAATGGTTTCAGCTGGCCCCCATTGGTTCCGGCTGAAATAACAGGTAGTGTATAATGATGCACAATGCATTGTGTCACAGTTGCTTTTTGGTGGCGGGAGTCATGGTTCCGGCTGGCTTCATATGATTCTGGCTGACATTGTAGGCAGAGGATGATCTAATTATAGTTCCGGTTTTAGAGCTTATATGTTGAACAACCGTTTAAGTAGGTTTTGCTCATTTTGTAAGTTCCTAATGGTTTCAGCTGATAAAACTCTGAATCTGGCTTGCTTTAAATGATTCCGTCTGGCATTGAATCCGACTGCGAAAACAGATAGTGCACATGATGATGTATGTTATGGCTCCTACCATAATCCACAATGCATTGCGCTACTTGTATCATAGTTGGTTTGGTTCAGATTGTCATTGTTCCGGAATGCGTGCGTGACACAATTTTTCTAATGCTGTTGTTGTTTGCTTATTGCTGTTTTGCGATTATAAAGTAGAAATATGTACACGAAAATATTTCTACGCTATATGCGTGAAGCTAGCAAATTTTTTAGGCCCGTGTGTATTTTACGCGATCATTTATCACAACCCAAGAACGTTTGGGAAAAACCTTCTTCAAAATTTGGAAAGAAAGTTTTCTCGGTGTTCCAAAAACGTCATTAAAGCTAAATTAAAAAATGGACGACTTTTTCATGATATTTCCTGATAACTAAACACTCTTATATAAGTTATAGTTTAAGAAATATAATTCAGATAAGCACACAATTTGCAACCCATGTGTTGGCTTTCCCCACTAACATTCATAATTGTGCTAGTCGTACATATTATTGATCAAACGAGCTCCTACAATTTGAAATTAAAGTAATTAAACCCATAAGCTATCAGCTTGCACCCCATCAATTTTAAATTAGACACGAACAGAATAAACATAGATAAAAATTTATGTTTGTCTAAGCAAAATTGAAATGTATAATCATGGAAAACGAGAAATAAATTTTAATCGAAACTTAAAATTCCGCGAAACATCTACAAAATTTTGATATTTTTGATGGTTTAAATGAAGAATGGAAATGGCAACAATTTACATTAAACCATAATTCGTTTCCTTTTCCTGGAAAATTTTTCCTTCCACATTTAAGGAATTCCAAAACATTGTCGATAACACAAAAGTATATATAACACCCCAAAAATGTAAGACGAAGATTTGTGTAAAACTGAATCACCCCATCATCTAAAAATCTAAATTTATAACAATTCTAACAATTTTATCGATTGAAAAGGTTTCCACCACAATCGCTCAAATATTATGACAAGACATTACAAGACATCAGTACAAAACATACAGATCGTAAAAATATTTTCTTCCACAGTCAATAAACGAGAGAAAAATACCAACCCCAAAATTTCACAGTAATGCGCTGTGATTTGTTACACGTATCATAAATTCAAATTGATTTAAAAATAAATCGAAAATCGGTTCCTGTTTAATCCATGCAATTTATATTCCCTTATCTCTAAAAATAAAAAAATCGGCTATCAATCGATAGTACATGATGAGAGTGTACAAGAATAAAGACTTTCTAGAAATGCCTATTTTTTATTTGCCATAGATATACGGAAAACTGATAGAAGTATCCAATTTTACTTTACCTCTTTTTCAAATCGCATTGATTAATCGAAACCGATTGACCTAAGAGAATTCAACCAAAACTGGCACAATAACACACGAGCGGAGTTCATTAAAAAAAACTGGAGCAGAAATGTGAATAATGTCGCATTGAAATATATCGAAAGGAAAACAAAACATCAATAAAGAGTTATGGTGAATTACAGCAGCACTTCGTATAACGCGATATAAGCGTTGTCAAAATAGAATAAAAAAGGTATACTTTAAAACTGTAATATTTAAAATATTTGATAGGAGAACATTTTAATGATTTTCAATCGTTGATACTATTGTAATAAATTAGAAACCATGTCGATATACAAAACTCAGTTTGGTCTAATTTTCTAAAAACGAAATTTTTTATTAATTTTGGTTTATTTTTGTAAAAGTTTTGCAGAAAAAAACATAACCGCTTAAGTCAGATTTAAATAAAATGATTTTGAAAAATTGAGGGGGAATTGTTAAAAAGGAAAAAACAGTTTTGGAATAACAAATTACGTCTCGTTAGTCGATTACAGGTAACCCTCCAAGAACACGGTATTCGAAGAACGCGGATATCTTCCCTCGAATTACATGGTTTCAAACTAGACGTTCTTTGTTGATCCTCTTTTATTTTGGTTTTTGTATGCCATAACAAAAAAAAATATTAAAACGTACTTTTTTTATGTTTTCACACTCTCATTTTTTGTCATCTCGAAATGAAATGGAACACAGGTTTTATAGAAACTTGCAAACATTGGATATGCCAAATATACATATTGACTTGGTTGAGGACCAAAAAGACAACAGCATAAAAGATAATATAATAAATTAAAATAAATTTTTTTTGAATGATGAATGAAAAAATAGAGGGATGTAATTGTTGTGGCTAACTTTCTTTTACGACACCTGTACACAGATCTCGCATGCTAAAGACTTAATTTCGAAAGAGAAAAATTGAACCTATACAGGATTTGTGATAAAAACTGTCTGGTATATTATCATAAATCATTATTCCCGCTTAAATTTTAGAAATTTTAACAAGGTCAAAACTTGTGCACTAGACTTCGCATGAATTTACCAATTAGTAGAAAACAATTAATAAGAATTTTTGTTACGAATATTCAATCCACTTGATCTAAATAAACAAAAAAATTTCAACATTCGTCCAACTTGGACGTCTTTTTTGTATTTCAATTTTATTTTTGTAGTTGTTGTAACAATTACCTAATAATTAACGTTAATAATTAAAATTTTATTACCTAATAATACACAATCGGACTCGCTGACTGTTCTAAGTGAAAAGTTTTGTGTTTTTTTAAAATGTAGTGCAGTGGTGTTGTAGTAAAAATATTGCTGATTGTTAAATGTTAAACCTTAACAAACTGATTACATATTAATAATGTCGATCCAAAATAAGTGCATTGACTGAAAAATTATAATCGTTGATGAATGGCGTTTTTCATGCAGCGGTTACTTATGTAACAACGTTATAGAAGGAAGGGTATGAAATTAGTGATGGACGATTTCCCTTGTTTGCGGTGGTTCTGTATAGTAAATGTGAAAACGGATTGAATAACATCCTATCCAAAATCGACAAATCACTCAAAAAAATTGAGAAATCAGAGGAGGCCATAATCGATAATGTTCTAAAAAGAATGAATCAATTAGAAGAGACATTAACAACAGTGGTTCATGCCTTGTCCCAATCTGCTGTTCAACCAGAAGAAAGTCGGGCCACAAGATCCATGTCCGAAGCCTCAAATCAGACCGAAACACCAAGTCTAGTGAACAATAACCATACGATATCATCACTAACATCACCATCAGCCATCCAAAACCGACAAATTATAGATCATTTAAAGCCAACACGAAATAATAATCTACCTGGAGCATCACAATCGACTATACCTGTCCCTAATATTAAAACAACTGCCAATGACGTTGAATTAATGGGTGAGTTCTCGATTCGAGTGGCACAACCCAGAAAGTGGCTTTTCGTTAGCCGAATACAAAATTCAGTGCCGGATGAACAGTTCCGCAAACTAGTGACAAATATCGCGAATACTGACGATCTGTTTGCCCAACGCATGGTGCCGAAAGCAAATTTTGGAATGAACTATGATTACGTATCATACAAAATCAATATTCCAGGTGAAGTTTTTCAAAGCACCATCAACTCTACTCTGTGGCCAGCAGGACTGTTTGCCAAAGAGTTTGATTGGGGTCAAAGAAAGGCGTTTTTCAGCCAGCTCATACGTGCCACCAAATCCAGTAGCTAATTTTATTGCTGGGAAAAATAGTACCACAAATTCGGAATGTAATCATAGCACCCCAACCTTGTCATATCCTCAAAAAACTATTAAACAGACATTTTACTTTAAAAATGTAAATAAAACGTTTTCAAAGGCTGCTCAATTTCATAATTTTGTTTTAAAAACACTCTTTCCGATTTATATCATCTGTGAAACATCATTCAACGATAAAATTTTGAGTTCGGAATTCTTCCCTAGTCAATATATGATTTTAAATGTGATCGCTCACCACAAAAAAGCATAAAAAATCCGGTGGCGGAGTATTCATAGCTATCAATACATCACTACCTAATGAATTGGTAGATTTAACGAATCCATTGATCGAGCAATTATGTGTTAAAATTGTCATCAATAAAACAGTACGAATTTACGTGACGTATATTCCATCTGATTCGCCTACATCATCGTATACCTAGTGCTGCGACACAATTATGGAAATGACCAATACTGCCGATCAATCAGACATAATTTTAATAACTGGGGATTTTAATTTCTCAAATGTTAGTTCGACACCATATTTGATTCAAATTTGAGTTAAATCTGCGAATTAAAAAATGGACGAGCCATTTTTATTAAAAACAGAAGAGTCACTAACACCTTTCGTAATTAATGATATTCACCCACCATAAAGCAATAGAAATAATATTGGAAACGAAAGTGAATAACAGGTTTCAAAATTACCAAAACCGGAAACTATATTACAACTTCAGAAAGGCCAATTCGAGTAATTTACAAAAATATTTTGAGCAAATAAATTGGAATGCCGAGTTTAACAGCGATGACATAGATGTAAACGTGGAAAACTTTAACACACATCTATTTAAAGGAGTCGATTTATTCGTTCCCGTCTCTATGAGCAAAGCGCACAAATATCCTCCATGGTATGACGATTAACTCATCAGTCTTAAAAACAAAAAAGACAAGGCTTATAAAGAAAACCTCAAAGTGTGTTCCTAGGATAGTAAACAGAAATTTACTGCTTATAACCAAAGTTTTGAATCTTATTTTGAACTGAGATACCGCAGCTATATTCCTATTCTAAAGGATAAAATAAAAGGAGATCCGACCAGACACTTTTGGAAATTTTTTAAAACCAAACGCGATAACCAACATGTTGCTGAGTTTTTCCAATCTGTTTATAAAGCAGAAGACATTGATAATTATAAATATTCAACCTGTAGTGAATATAGTACATTCATATTTACTCCACACATCGAGCCAGAAGACATCTAGTGAGCATTGGTAGGATTCGGAGAAGGATGTCGTTCTGATGGTATTCCTGCTTCATTTTTTAAAAATTCCAAAAATTTGGCAATGCCTCTAAGCATTTTGTTCAATCAGTCATTAAAGTTGGCAACTTTTCCACAAAAGTGGAAAATAACTAGAGTGACGCCTATTTTCAAAACTGGATCTAGAAATGATGTTTCTTGCTACAGAGGTATTACATTTATATGTACTATACCTAAATTATTTGAACTAGTAATATGTAACTCATTCAAAGCAGTGTTTCCACGGTATTTATCACAATATCAACATGGTTTTATGCCTAAAAGATCAGTATCTACAAATCTCATAGAATTTACTAGCTATTCTATTAAAGAAATTGAGAAGCACAAACATGTTGACGTAATATACACCGACTTTTCAAAAGCTTTCGACTCCATCAGCCATTGTAAAACTTTGGAACACATTTTCAAGTTCGGATTTTGTAGCCAGTTCGTAGAATGGTCAAATCTTATTTGAGTAATCGAATTCAATATATTGAAATAGGAGATAAAACGTCAAATAGAATACAAGCCCTCTGGTATAAGGCTCTCACGTTGGCCCATGGATTTTCACAATCTTCATAAACGGTATTACCGAAGTGATAAAGCATTCCAATATCCTGATGTTCGCAGATGACCTCAAAATCTACAAAGCCATCGAGTCAGTCGACGATGCCAATACACTACAGGAAAGGAAGATATTGACAACCTAGCGTTATGGTGCGAGTTTAATTCTCTGAATCTCAATATTGAAAAGTGCAAATTTCTATCATTTCACCGGAAAACCAACCCTGTTACACAAGGCTACAAGATAAATGGTGTACTCCTTCAGGTAGTACATGAGAAGGGTACACTTAAGGGTTACTTTCGTTGAAAACATGAGCTTTACTAAGCACATTGAGCTGTGCACCGCTCGCGCGAACTCCGTGCTCGGTTTTGTCAAACGTTGGACGGGTGATAATTTTGATGTGGAAACAATTAAGATCCTGTATTGTGCCTACGTTCGATCCCAGCTGGAATATGCTGTAAATTTGTGGTGCCCGTTCTACGAAGCTCATATCCAGAGCATTGAGAAAATTCAAAAGAAGTTTATACGGTACTTGACTTGGAAAGACGAATGGGTCTATGACCATGATCTACCATACCACGTAAACAAACAGCGGCAACCACCATATTTAACTGGGTGCAAGTCATACAACTTGACAACTCTTGAAAATAAACGCGAATTGCTAAAAAGTACATTTATTGGTAATCTTCTACTAGGTCTAATCGACGCACCGGATGTGCTAAAGTTAGGGTTTCCATTTCGAGTATTCGGATACTCGAGTAGACGACAATTTTATCAATCTATCGAGTTTTCGAATACCCGGTTAATTTAATCGAGTAATCGAGGTTTAGAAAAACTAATTTTTTTAGATAAAACAAAAATTAAATTTGTTGCCTAATTTTAGGATTTGATTTGTATGCTATAGTTAAAATTCACTGTACAAGAGAACACTGTTAATGAAATTTATTTGACGTTTCAATTATTTTAAGTTCACTTTTTTGTACGTTCTACCCATTTCAGTTGTCATGTTTGTGAATCTAAAATGTTATCAGTTTAGTAACTAAGTACAAAAGAAGCTTATTTAATAACAGCAGAAGTAGCAATCGTAGGAATATAGTGATAGTTTAGAAGTTTCTACATAGCAAACTTCTAAACTATCACTAAATTTATTGAAAATATTGAAAAATGAAATTGATAAACGTCAAAATAGAGAAATGGGCGTCACTACTTACATTTTTGTATACGGAAACTTACTTTAAACCAAATGAAAATGAGATTTAAACTATTCATCTAAATATAGCCTTAAAATTATGATTGTTTAAAAAAAAAAAAAAATTTAATTTGAAAATCGTGAAGTTTCGGAATTAGGTTCAGAAACTGAAATATTAGAACTAGCAGATGTATTAACAGAATACCATAATTTACAAAATTGTATCCAAACTTTAATCAGACCTACCTAATGAAGCTGTGACACAACACAGCGCAGTGACAAAAATCCATACACGACTAGGCATAGATACAGCGGTCGGTAACTTCAGTATATCGTAAAAACATCAAATTTAACAAAAAATATGGTATTGTTCGATATAGCCACCTTTAGCGCGTATAATAGTATCGAGTCAGTCCGAAAAGGCTTCACATGCTGCACAAACGTGTCTGATGGTATTTTGAACCATTCTCGCCGAAGAGCAATCTTTTAAGCGTCGGCTGTCTCATATTTTTTAGTTAATACTTAGAATCCAGAATCGACCATATGAAAAAATCCATTGGTCTTAAGTCCGAGTAATGTTGTAGCCATTGTTGTGAAGAAATGAATCTGGGAATTTTTTATTATAAAAAACGTTTGATTTCACGGTCTGTATGAGATCGTGCCGAGTCTTGTTGAAACATCCAATGGTTTCTATACCGAATTGTTTATGTGCCTAAGGTAGCAAAGCATCGTTTAAAATCTTTTCACGGTAGATTTGTTGATTTACCTTTACGCCCTGTTCAATAAAAACGAGTGAGCGTCCTGTGGCAGTTACCGCGGCCCAAAGCATCAATGATGCAATTGTTGGCTTTTGCAGAGCAATTCACTAATCTAAATTGCCTTTTGCCTAAAAAATTTAACATTAGAAAAGATGTGCAAGTGTTTTAACACATTTGCTTGCTTTTGCTACTTTTGAACTTTTTGTATTTTATAGGGCTTCAATCGTAGCTCAGTTTTTAATATGCACACCATGCTACGCAATGATAGATAAGGATTTTTCGCTGGTTGCGATATTTCATCAAAATATAAAGCAACTGATGTGTTTGAATTCGGATCCGCTCGAAACGCGATATTTCAAAACGCGATATTTTAAAACGCCTTATGGTACAGAATGTGCATTGCGAAGTGACGGGTGCGCAGCGGCCCGATTGATACCGATCCTATATGTATATACTCTCACTCCAATCGATTTTTAAATTCCTATAAACTGAAATTAAATTTCACCCACCTGATTTAACCGTTCCTAAATTCTCGTTTTGAAGTATCGCGTTTCAAATGGGACCCGTTTGAATTCCATTTTGATATTTTTTTTAACTGCAACGTTAAATGTTATCCTTCTGTAGGCTTGTAAACAACATACCAGACTGACCGACTGACGCTTTTAAAAAATGAGCGCGCTGTCATTAGCTGATGAGTTGCTACAGCAGCGTGAAGTTGGTAACATTTCGAACGCCGAATTTTATTTTTGTTTGATTTGTTTTTTTTTTATTAAATAAATAATATTAATAGAACTATGTATTTAGCTGTTTTTTGGTAAAAAAATTATTTTTTCGAGTACTCGAGTAACCGGTTAATTAGAAAACAGAAACTCGACTACTCGAGTAATCAAATTTCGAGTAAAATGGAAACCCTAGCTAAAGTCAATTAAAATAAAGGTTCCTGGTAGACAACTAAGAGATCCTGGCTTCCTTCACTTAGATAGACACAGAACCAACTATGGCGATAATGAACCAGTGAAGATGATTTGGAAAAGTTTCAATAGAATTAACTATTTGATTTTAGTTTAACAAAAGATAATTTTAAAAGTAGACTAAGGCAATTTTATGGCTCTCAGTGAATTTTTTTACTTCTTACTTTACTTTTATATTTCAAATTTTCAAATCCAATGCGGATTTTTTTTATTTTATATTTTATATTCTTAAATTAATATGTTTCAAGTCAAATTTGTAGACTTTTTTCAATATAACTAAATAAATCTGTACAGATGCCGAATCATCTGGCATAGCTTTTGAAATAACCGTGCAACTAATTTGTTGCATAGAATGTTGTATAGAATGAGTAATAATAATATAATACAGTAATCCGTCGAACTACGCGATTTCTGAATGTGCGTTTTTATTTTTACCTCTTAATCATTTCGCATTGCGCGGTATAATTTCGCACCATCACGTTTTTAGTTTCCGTTTTTGTAATACATTTCGTTCAATTTAAATTTAAAATTTTGTGAATCCCCCTAACCCTTTGCACTCGTATATCACTCTGGAAGTGACAATATAAATTTATTCTAGAACTCATATGTCTCGCTGGAGGTGACAATACCAATTTACTCTTAAACTTGTAAATTAGTCTGTAGGCCATTTTTACCAGTGGTCGCGTAAATTGAAGGATTTTTAATATTGGGTAATTCCAACTCCATAATAGTTCAAAACTAATTAGTCAGATTATGGAAATATTACAAATAAATAAGACTTCGTTTAAAAAACAATAACTCAAATTAAAAAAAATATTAGAATTCTCACTAACCCGAAACCAAACTACCAGCCAGCAAACCGCTTGGTAACCTCACTTTGTTTTACTAAACTAAAAGTTCATGCCATATAAGTAAGTGTTGAAGTCAAGCTGATGAAAGTATGGTCTCGCGAGGGATTCCAAGACAACCAAAAGGCGTTCCTCACGTATGTACATACTTATTCACTTCTAAAACTTTTGTGGCTACTACTTCTTACTTTCCTACTTTTTTATGTAGTAGTTTAGTTGTAGCAATCGTTCCCATTCAAAAAATAAATCAAAATCATAAAAATCCGGAAGAACGTTAAAATCAATATTCAACATTGTTGGTTCACTAGTTTTGTCGTCCCAAAAAAAAATATCTGTGGTTTTCTTTTATTATTAGCCTCATCATTATTATTATTGCAATGTGTCATTATTATTTTTAGGGTTTGATTTTTCTTTTTATGTCACATACAACAAAACACAAATTTTCGTTTAACGATTTGATTTTTGATATTTTTTAAATTCCAACCATATACACGTCATCTAAGATAGGAAAACAGTAATAATCATTATTACGTTTTCGAAGTCTAACGGCAAAATAAAAAGAAAAACAACTTTTGTTGGGGACGTGGAAATATTTATAGTACGTCATTTACACAAATGGTTGGAAAATTATTAAGATAACGAAAAACACTAACCTTAATAATATTATTCTGTATGTATAGAAATGGTACGTACGGCCATAAAGAGGAAAAACATAGCCATTTTATGGCTGATATCGGTGATAGTGCTGCGTGGTATCGGTCGACGACAAAAAAATATTGTTAAAACATGATAAAAATTCTAATAAGTCGTACGTAACAAGAAGTAACCAGAATAAAAATTTAAGATTAAACAAAACTATATCACACACTATTCATTCTCGTATATGTAAAAATTCGGAAAGCCCGACGGGGAATATATCCACATAAAAAATTCAAAATATGTAACTGTTTAAATGGTAGCAATATTAAAAGGTCAGGTACTCCAAAAAATTCATAAAAACCCTTTATATGTTATATTCTATATTCTGTACATCTTAATGTTTTTTTACAAGCAATACAACATTCTTTACATCTGCTGTGTTCGTTTTATATCTCCCAATTTAAACATCAAAAATTGGTATCTCGTACATATACGTAATGTAAAGACACATGCATACACACCGGGGTTCTAAGCGGTTTGAATAATATTTCATGTGTAAATTATTCTGACACATCTTTTCAAGAATTTTAATTAGATTATTTCGAAAATGTTATATTTTCTTATACGATTCGGTGAATTTTAGTGTACCTACGTACGTACATGTTCGGTTTTTATTGCAGATGAAATTTTTGATTAGACAGGTTTGTTGAATTAGTACATAATGTACGGATCCGTTGCTCGAACCTTTAGATTTCTAGGAATATTCTTAATTTAGATTCGCCACCCTCATACCTGTAGTTTATGTGACCTGAATTCAGTTTAAAATTATAAATTTAAAAATATAAATTTTACTGTAAAATAAATGGCAATAATTTTACCTATTAATTATAAACCATTTTAGTATGTATAGGGAGGGTATATTGTGGGAGTAGGAATGGAAATCGACTAAATTACTAGACTTTTTTGTTATGTGACAAAATAATATTTTGCACAGTCGATTTGTCGCTCACGTTTTTAATATTTTTATTTTTCAATTTCTCTAAACTATATTTACAGTAAATTAACCAATTATATCTATGCCTGAAAACTGTGGGATGTGGAAGTGCTGTCACGATCTATGGTGAAAATATACTTATTTTAAATTATGTACACATCACAGGTGGATCTATGACATAAATAAATTAAAACATTGTTTAGATAAATTATGAAGGAATTTTCAACAGTGTGTTGTGAATTCGAATAGAAATTACATTTATTGAATTGTGAACGAGTTTAGTGGAATGAAATTAATTAATTAATTATATTTAAATGTGGAGTACCGTGTATCTATATTAAAAATAAGACCATATGTGAGACACACCAAAACTATAATATTGAGATAATTTATTTATTTCAGGTTGCAAGGAAAGTTGAGTCTATAAACTGTACTGGTTACAATAAATCATTGTCCTCCAAACTTACCCATAAAAAATTAAAGAAATACTTTTATGGACCAAATTATAAAAATCTATTTTTCGTAATTATGAATAAATTGAATAGAGAAATACGTTATAAGAATGATACAAGAATATCCTGCATATAGACATAATTTCTATGATTAACTCTGATGTGAACATTAATTCAAAAAAAACCAAATAGTTGGTGTCCATTGGAAGGATAAGTCGTTGCATAAGAAAAAAAAATGTGAAAACCATAGGTAGGACTCGTAGCTTTAAAGTAATGCGCTGCAATGTGACAATACACCAATAACTTAGCTTTATAATAAAGAGATGAGAAAATTGAAAATTGTATATTGCTTGCTTTATTCTTTATCTTTTCAGCTCTAGGTATTGTTATGAATTTCGGGC
This sequence comes from Nephrotoma appendiculata, assembly GCA_947310385.1. NCBI lineage: Eukaryota > Metazoa > Arthropoda > Insecta > Diptera > Tipulidae > Nephrotoma > Nephrotoma appendiculata. The sequence continues at coordinate 3,690,534 of OX371224.1, read as the reverse complement.
GTTTCATAAGAATTCATACTGGATTATGCAAATAAAAAAAAACAACACATTTCCAACACATTTAATTTCAACAGAAATTATTTCACTTATTTCATTCGTTTACTGCTCACTAATTTGCACTAACTGTTCACTACTTTTAGCACTGACTTTAACTCGCACTGTTATCACTGTTTAAAATACTACTATCTCTGCTTCTTAAATTGCTCGCACATATATGCTTGTCTAATGCTGTTAAAAATTAATATTTTTATTGCATCTGTCGATGTATGTCGATGTATGTCAATTGCAAATCACTTTCATTCGCAAACATTGCACATCATCAATTTCCTTATCTTGATGATTAACGCCCATTCTTAACTCCAGTTCGATGATGATTATCGCCGCCGTTTACACCTGCTTTCGTTATCTCCCTCTTGGGTTGATAACACTTGGTGGTGTACACCAATACACCATTTTCTCTCTCTATTACTATTCTCAGCATGGTTATGTTTAAGCTAAATAGTTAAAATAGTCTTATGCCCGATGTATGTGTAATGTTGATGGCGATTTAACCAGATGCAATTGTTGAACTTGAGAAATTTATGGATGGAAGTTAAACATGGATGCTACAGATGATATGGTGAAAGAATGCTGATGTTTAACAAAAGCTGATGACGAGCTTAATTATACGTAGACAATTTTGAATTAAAAAACTTAAGCACTGCTTTGAACACTATACTATTTTATAAAGTAACCAAAAGAGTTTATTATTTATAATTTTAATGTTTAACAACTTGTTTGTTCGCCAGCTTCAAATTGAATGAATATAAGAAATTTTACAAAATATATTTTACATATTATACGTTAAGCTATAACTGTCATGTTTGAACTTATAATTAATGTAGATTGTAGCTAATTTTAATATAAAAATGTACTACTAATAATAGCATTAAATAAAGTACTAGTACGATACACTATGTAACTAATTATACATTATAAAACGCACCCATCGTGCTACTACTCTAGTACTACATAACGAAAATAATGACAGTTAAGTTGACAAGTTGTGTTTACTAGATGAATTTTACAGGAATGTCAAAAGATAAGTATAAATTATGTATATAAATTAATATTTGGCAATATAAAATTATTAATTAGTTTCTTAATTTCAGATGCATATTATTTGGATTAATTTAACAAAGTGGTAAGTATGTGAAATAATGTTTTATTTAATTTTAGGTTGTTGGTGTGCTGATGCAACTGGCTAAACCATTCAATTCTGTAGTTGAAGATTCATTCAATAAATTATATTAAAGTGATTAGTATGTTGTTTAATTTCTCCAAACACCCGATCATTAAATATAGTATGTATTTCCATGGAATAAAATATATTTAATCAAGTTTGCGTTGAGTTTTTTCATGGAGGCGTATTATGAAATTGGTCGGAAAATACGTCACCGTCGGAAAATACGTTGTCGTAAAATCCGAGCCGCGGCGGATATTCGTGTTATGAAACATGTATTTTTACAGTCAAACTCAAAATTTTCAGTATATACTTGTAACATTTAAAATTGATTAAAATAATATAATAGAGATAAGTATGTACTTAAGTATATTTAAAAACTTATTAAATTTTTAAATAATTAAATAACATATAAAGAGTATGAACTACGATCTATTTTCCTTGCGTATACTACAATATCCGTCACCTAACTAGCTATCGGATTTGACAATTGAATTTTGTCGTAAAATCCGCTAACTCAGATTTTGTATTTCATAATAGTATAAAATCCGCGCGGATCGGATTGTTATAGTTTCTTAATATGAATATCCGACGCGAGACGGATTTTACGACGTCGGAAAAATTTCGGGGGCCTGATTGCGAAAACAGTTTTCATATAAAGCATTTAATTGGCGCACATAAAGCATTTAATTGGCGCAGTGAGATCTAAGTCGTACTGGCAAAAGCCCGAGAGCAGAAATCTGGAACCAATACTATATAACATATTATCTTTTTTCCACCTGAATGAAAGAAAATTGTACTAGATTTTTCAAGTTAAGTAAAAGTAAACAATGGAGAGGTGAATATGTTGTGGCCAAACCCGACTATCTTTTACCACGAATGTATACATACATACGAATAGATCTCAAATGCACCATAATTAATTTTTAAAGCGACAATTTGAACTTACAGGTAAAAACTGCCTTGTGTAATCATACATCATTAATTAAATTCAAATTAAAACAGAAATTAAAATTTGCAATAACTTTTGTATAAGTGATTATCAGTGATATATATTTTTAATTTTTTAAACAAATTAAAAGTACTAGGTAGTTTCGCTGGTTCATGCTTTGTCAACTTTTTTACTTATTTTACTTTTTAGCTAGACCACTGTTGAAACGTTGTACTTATAATTTTGAAATGATGATGTCATGATATATTTCGTTCTTCTTCATTCTATCATTTAATACATTAGTATCGTGTCTATTTCTGTAAATAGAGATCTCTGTCATTCTTTGATTCTACAGATCATACCATCTTTTGTAAAAAAATGCAGAACGATGATGATTGGTCGAACAAATTGTTTGAATGAATGAACCAAGAAGTATAAATTCGGTCTAATAATTGAGTATTTGTGTTGAGAACAGTAAATGTGTGGTTCTCTTCTGACAAATGTGCGGTGTAATGAGATCGAATTCACCTTTCCACACACAGTGTGGCAACATGATGCGTTTTCCATCGTCTCTTACCTCCTCGCCTATAAACATAAATTTAAAGCGGGAGTATTTTGCAGTAAGTTTGCAGCAATAACTTCAAGTGCGGCTCGTGTTAATACCACGTGTTAAACCATTGTTCGTATGATCACCCCCTCTTGCGGGGGTGTTAAATTTATTGTGCAGTTTATTTTTGATTTTGTATGCAGCGGTATATCTTTCTGGCTTCAATCCGTGCTTCCACACGGGATATCATGAAGTCGATTTCAATTTTCGTTTCTTTCCCCTTTATCTATAAAACCGGTTTTCTAACAACGCATATGCGGGTCATCGTTTGTGCAAGATTTCAGAAAAACATCTAGGTCAACCTTTCTTAAAATTGTAATCCTTAAATTTGTTTGGATCTTCTAATTTTTTGTCATTTTTGTAAATTCTATAATTTTATACTTTTCAAAATCATTGCAAAAATTGGATAATACGAAAGCTGCCACTTCCGGCACACAAGTTTTCTACTAAATTTAAAAAGGATCTCCCGGAAAAACCTTAAGTATTTTTATTACGATTAATAACACCGCGTGAACGATATGTAAAATTTTAGTGAAATAAAGTTTTTTTTATCAAAACTCGTGATTTCCGGCAACATTTTATAAAACGATCTGTACAAATTTTGTTTGAAACTTAATTTAAAATTTTTGTCTCTTAAATGTTATATGTTTTTCAAAATTGTAAAAAATGAAAAAGCCCCTATGGAAGCCACGTCTAGTCTCCACAAATAAGTGCCAACATATACTCCTCGTACATATATACAGTGTATATTGAAAACCCTACTCTACGAGGGTATATCAAAAAGTCTTGCAATATCATATGAAAAAAAAGAGTGAGTGAGACAACAATATATTTTTCAAAACCATTTTTTGTCGCGATGAAACTTCTAGAAGAACATTTCGATGTAAATTTTACAGTTCGTTTGTTTTTGTCAATTTAGTAACACGTGTTTTGAATTTTTCTTAAAATGAATGAAATTGAATATCGCGCCATTATTAAATTTTTCTGTAAAGATGGACGAAATGCAATTTATATATTCAACTATATATCAAAAGTTTACGGCGAATCTGCACCATCATATGCCACAGTAACAAGGTGGGTAAAATTATTCAAAAGTGGTCGGGAGTCATTAGTAGACGACAACCCCTCGGGTCGGCCAGCAGATGCTATTAGCCATGAAAACGTAATTTTGGCCGAATCTATTGTATTGGAGGACCGGCGTATTTCTGTTCCAGGGTTAGCGTGGAGACTTTCCCTTTCAAACGGTACCACATATACTATATTACATGACCACCTTCACATGTCGAAAGTAAGTGCGCGATGGGTTCCCCGTTTGTTGAATGCAGAACAAAAAAAAATGCGTGTTCAAACTTCAAAGGCGATTTTAGATATGTACAAAGAAGATCCAGAAAATTTCTTGGATAACATAATAACAGGCGATGAAACATGGCTTCATCACTGGGATCCGGAATCCAAACAAGAATCGATGCAATGGATTAAACGTAGTGAACCACCACCAAAGAAATTCAGAACTCAACCGTCTGCTGTTAAGGTTTTGGCAACAATTTTTTGGGATTCTGAAGGAATTTTGATAATCGATTATATGCCACCGAAAACCACAATCATAGGCATATATTACGCAGAGGTTTTCCGAAAATTGAAAAAAGCGATCCGGGAAAAACGGCCAAGGAAAGTTAGGAAAAAAATCTTGCTTCTTCACGACAATGCACCAGTGCACAAGGTTAATATTGCTCAAGCTGCATTAAAAGACTGCGGCTTCGTGGAAATTCCGCATCCACCGTACAATCTAGACTTGGCACCCAGTGACTAGTTTCTGTTTCCCAATTTGAAAAAAATACTAGGGGGCCGGAAATTTTCCAGTGACTATGAAGTACAGTCTGTTGTAAATTAATATTTTATGGAGCAAAAGAAATCTTTTTTTTTAGAGGGTTTAGGCAAGTTAATTGATCGATATGACAAATGTATAAACCTTAAAGGAGATGATGTCGAAAAATAAAAATATGGCTGTCTCACTCACTCTTTTTTTTCATATGATATTGCAAGACTTTTTGATTTGCCCTCGTAGCTTATTACAAAATAATTTTATATTTGCATTTCACCATTCCTTCAATCATTTATTTGTTTATTTTAAAGCTCACTGTTCCGCATTAATTAAGCACCCAGCAACCTCAATCTAAAAAAATATGTTTCCGCAGTTAAAGATTAAACGATTTCATGGAATGACTTCGCTTTTTAATTCTTTTCTTTTCTTTCCATATTAACAGTAAACGCAATTTCTTTAATGGTATTAAAATGTACTATGGTACAAAATCTGTCCTAACGAGAAACATACTCTATTTACTATTAATTTTTTTTGTTTGTTAGTTTTAATTTTTTACAACGCTCACATATAAACAAAAATAAAAAATACTGGTTAACTCTTTCTAATTGTCAATAAACTTTTTCACGAATATGCTTCGAGAGAAAAAGATGAAAATGTCGCTATCCTTAAACGTAAAATTTCATTAACGGCACAGTAAATAAAGTGGTTCTAAATTTAGTTACTTTCATAAAAATGGCAAAATAATAGGATTAAGGTTGGCAGATTTGGGGATTTTATTTTAGGTTTCGTTTTTTATTTAAATTCATTTAAGGGTAAACACACACAAAGCATTTTAGGTTTGTTTTAATGATTTCCCACTTTTTTAATCAAATTTAATACGATACTTTAATAATTGTTAGTTAAAGAGATTTGCTCCGGGTTTTTGTTTTAATTTTTTTTCTTTTTAAATGACGGACCACAGTTTAATTTGTTTTTTCGCCCTAATTTTATTTTTGGTTAGTGTAGAAAAAAAAAAGTTTCTATTTTTTAATGGAGGAAAAAATTGATTCTTAAATGAAAGACATTAATAACAGGATGTGTTTCAAAATGTATGTATGTATATAGAAGCGACACTATACGAGAAAAGTGTTACACATTTGACAAATTATGTGCCTTTAATCATCTGTCAGGCACATATTTCTTAATAAAAGATTTACAGAAGGAATACAAAAAGCATAATGGAAGCAAGAATTTGCGGTCGTTATTAATAATATACGAGGACAGATGTGAAAGGAAGCAGTATATTATTTACCCGATTAGCGATCATCACAGAAACCAAGTTTTTTTTTTCTTAAGTTGTTCTCATGAAATAGATGTTCTAAGTTTAATCCATATAAAATATATAGATAACGAATTTATACAATGACGTAGATAGCTACAAACCAAATGTTATTTACCTCCCGTTCCCATTATTGTCTAAATCTGAAATCAAAAGAATTATATTTTTGTAGTACAAATGACATATCCACATCTTCTTTTGTTTACGGCACAAAAAATGTTAGTCCGAATTGTTTCCTTAGCTAAAACTCCCTATTGTCTTGTTTGTTGTTTTTTTACTCGCAAATACTGAAAATATTTGTCAAACAAAAATTAGATATTTGGATTCAGCATTAAACATACAAAATGTATTCTAGGAAGCTCTTTAGTTGTGTATTTATATATGAACTTAGTTATCGACAATCTATTTGTTTTGTGATATAAATCTAGGAAGCCATCATTAAAATACAAAGCAAAACGAATAAATGCAAATTATTAAGCCGCTGCGGGAAGTGGGAATGAGGAGCTTTTTTCTTATTGAGAGAAACATACTAAAAAAAGCTTACATCTGAATGGAATTCATCTTTATTACATACAGTTGCATGTACTTCAACTAAATTAAAATTTTTAAACAATTTAAAACAAAATGGTGAGCGCTAAATTATGAATGTTGAACAATGACTTGCGATCTAAGCGAACCGCCATATGCGAAAGAGAAGCGATTTAAATTTAAAAAGGTAATACATGCTTCGTTTTACAGTTTATCATCTATAATTTATTTTTGACACTGGTCATTTTCACTTTCAGGAAAATCCGTTACTGAAACTTGTCCTTCAAAAATGTAATAGCCGTTCAGATATCGACCTTTTAAAAGTGAACAGATTTCAATAATCTGAGAAGTAGTAGTTGAATGAATTTTTCCAAATATCAATATTACTGTCAAGCCTTTTTATTCGGTGGGTGCTTCAGCAGCTAAAGAGATTGTCTTGAAATGTTTATCCTATATATGATTTGCATTTGTATACCCTGTATAATTTACATACCGGACAAATCTAAGAGATGATTTTTATAAAAAGTTCGATAAATTTTTGGGGTTTTCATAATAACTTTTATGATCCCAAGTCTTTTTAATTCCATTAATTTTGAATGCATAATTAACATTTTATCACCGGTAGCCTTCGAGTACCTCCCGAACATATGTTTGCTATATTTTTGGATTTTTCAAAAATGGTGTTAAATTATGTAATGAGTTGATACCTAAACCTAAAATTTAATTTGAATATATATCCGAAACAATTATTTCATCTATTGCTCCAACAAAGATGGAGGAACGCGCAGCGTCCTATCATTTTATAGTTACATTTCCATCTTCTACAAGAAATATCCATTAATACAAAATATGGTATGCGTAAAATCAAGTTAGTTTTACAATTTTTTTTTGTTTTTTTAATGTCATGTTCAAATACATTTCATAGTAACGTCTCGAAGTGAACATATTTTGTGATTATTCTGTGTAAATACGCAAATAAAATTGTTGTGACTAGAAATAACAAAATAAATGTTGGTGCAAATTGTTCAGGTGAAATATCGATTCATGTTGATATACTTACATTCATATATTAGAATCGAGTCTTAAAGTTTATAAATGTGTCAATCTGTTGTTAACTTTTGTTTGTAGGCATAATTTCATTTTGACCAAAAATGCCACCAAAAATAACATCGATTGGTAAAGTTACAACGAGATCAATGGGGATGATAACCACAGGGGTGGCTGAAACATCTGGGCAGCAGTCGAAGCAGAACTTCTTCTTCAAAACCTGCTAACACATCTGAGCAGCTGACACATGACTTCAAATAATTTGTAACGTAATTTTATCTAATTCCGTTATCAACCTATCCCATTAATACTAATTTCCCAATAATATGACCTCGAAGATAATATCTTCAGCTATTTCTAAAATAATGTGACCATCATGTTTCGCTTTTTACATTTTCTTAGGGTTCATTTAATTAAAGGTAACATAATTCATCCGCATTAGAATATTTTATGTGCCTCGGTTAAATGAACTCAAATATCTTCATGAAAGTAATTTGTTTACGACGTGTATGCACATATTGAAATGTAAGTCTTTCTGGATATACTTGTGCATATAGGTAAATGACAATGACCGATGCAATAATTGAACAATTGCATTTGCTCTTGTGCCTAATCTACCGAGTATGCAAAATTTATTACACGCGCGGTAATTTGATTTTTTGAATTGGTTGAGACTTTCAATTTAATTCCAAAAAAATATTTTTCCCACTCTCAACCAACTTTGAATATGGAATTAAAAAGTGTTTAGTTAGACCAACGAGTGGTCATTTTGAATTTTAATTCGTGTGTTAAAGCTTTAATTTTGTAAGTTGTTGTGTTTTTTTTTTTGGCTAAAACTAGATTTGAATTTGGATTGAGAATAAAGTAGTGCATGTGAGATTAATTTTGATTGTGTTTGTTTTATTGGGTTTTTTTAAATATAATTTTGTGGCTAGGACAGTGATCTGGTGAGTATAGAAGTTAGAGGCGCTACTAACAAATTAAATCAAGATAGTGGGTTGTTACCAACAGCTTGTGAAAAAAAGTTGTTGACGCTAAGCGGCATATCACTATCAAACCTTCTATACTAACACTTTTCCCCAATTGGGGCCTATGGACCAGATAGTTTTAATTAATTTAGGGTAAAATGTTTACTTAAACATTTTACCAAATACAACAATGCCCTCGTGATGGGCTGATAGGCTAACCCACTACTTCAGGGTCCGATATCCCAATTTCTTCCTCCTCCAGCATATTTTTTTATGTTAATGCGGTAATCTAGGTCATAATCTGAGGTACCCCTAAACTCACACCATTCCCTCTACCCGACTGAGCTGCGGGAAGCAATGCCGCGTGGGGTACCGAACAGATAGTGGCAAATCTGCGAAACTTTAGTTGGCTTTAGTGGTAGCTAAACGCTTACCCGTTTCAAATTGCTTACTATATCTAGGAACTGATTCACTCGCCGTAAAAGAACAAAAACGGTTATCTAAGAATTTCGAAAGAAGGCAAAAGTTGCATTCAGTAATGTAGCAGCAATACTTAAATATGTTTTTTGGGGATTAATGGACATCGTTGCAGAAGAAAAAAACTCTATGTTGCCAAAAGAATTAAATTAAATTATCTTCATTTATTAATTATATCATATTTAGAAAATCTTTTAAACAATGCTCTGCCAGAAAGCAAATAGTTTATGTAATGTAAACGATTGTACAATAGATCATTTCAGTTTGCCTCGGCTGGCGATTACATTAAGCCACCACCTCAAATGGAACAGTGCACCCTAAAGGAAATTAAACCTTACATTTACCGAGATATTTGATTGGACCCTTGTGATGCAGTTTGCCAATGATTGAACCTACCAGAGAACAAGCAGTGCTCAAAATGATCATGAAAAATTTGGCTGATCTGAAGTAGAAAAACAAGTCGAGATACTATAGTCTAGTCAAGATATTCGAAATATTTTTTAATAAAATCAAAGATTAAATTTTCAACAAGAGCTGTCATTGTTGCTTTTCGAAAGTTTAGGCAGGAATACAATTTTCGATTAAACAAGACACAGGTTTTCAAAATATTGGTAATTCATGTATTACCAGCATTTTGTAATACTGTCGTGTTCAATCGAAAATTGTTATGCCTGCCTAAAATTCCGAAAAGCAACAATGATTGAATAGCCTTCTACTTCAATTATTCAATATTTATACACATTTTCAATTATATTTGCACGTATATAGTAGGATACATAACATTTTCCGATTATCTAATGCTTGGCCACATCCGATTCAGGTCCCTTTACATAAAACGACACAACGGATAACGGATAGATTGTCATGGATGACTCGCAGCCAACCCGCAGACTTAACTAAGCGTGGTTTTGCCGCCTAGATCATAGAATTTTGGGCCGTCAGGAAGTTAAGACTTGTGTGCTCCTGGCCTACACCGTGAAACAGAATCAAAATTAAAAAGCAAATTAAAGAAAAACTGAAATTAAATTAGGGACACCAGAATTCGTTGGACGAAATTTGGGAAACGTCTGATAAATTTAATAATAACCGGGTGTGTCCATCCGGTGATGGTCGGATCTCCCCGAGTGACACCCAGTCTGCTGATAAGAGTCCCCCCCCCCCCCCTTGAATGACCCATCGACCCCGGAAGGCTGATGTCCAGCTACAACAAAGCAGCATAATAGGGTATGGGACGTCTTTTCAACAGACCAGGCCATTCTTTACCCGTAGAGACCTCCGGCGATTCCCCCACAATACACATTTCGACAGCACGGAACAATCGGATGGCCATGGGGAGATCAAGTAGATTTTACGGTCGCCCCCGAATGGAGCACACATATGCAAGGGAATGAATGGGAGTGACTAGCTCACCCTGTAAATATGGCACTGACACGAAATGCGAACCACCTCTCAACATACCGAGCCGTATAAAGTTTAGTAATTCGTTTTATTATAAACATAATAAAAAAAAAACGAAACAAATATACATACGAGATTTTAACGGATCAGAATTAGTCGATGAATGAAAAAAATGGGCCGTCCAAACTGCATCCTATCGCCGAAACCGTAAAATAGATTGGACGTTGTCTGGTCAAACAAAAAAAACTGCCATTCGTCTCGATAGACCGTCAAAATAAGTTGGGCGCTGGCTCACCAAAAGCTGTAAAATACACCGATGGGCATCCTTCAGCCTTAACCTTAAAAAAAATTACAAATGACCGCTTGGCCACCTGTATGCTAGGCGTCCGGAACCGCAGGAAAAATGAAGGTGTCTGGACTGGCCACCCGCAAACAATTTGTGGGGCGTTGTCCCGCCAACATAAAATAATGCCCCGTTAGGCCACCCTAAACGTAACTGGGTCTCTGGTAACCGTATACAAAAGTAGTCAGCCGCCTAAATTATACGACGCATCAAAAAAAAAAAAAAAAATTAGGACACGTAAGGCAGTGTGTGTCTTTTATTTGACGTTATCACTCTAACACAACACACTGAGCTGATTTGCTTTCACTCCGTCCTTTATATAATTTAATTATCACAAGAAAAAAAATTTTAATTATGTATGCAAATACAACCACCCTTTTATCAAATCAAAACGTTTTTCTCCTTAATTTTTTTTTGACGCACTGTTAATAATTCTATTCGCGATTAAATCCAAATTACTTATTGACTTGAAAAAAAATGTTTACACAAGGCTTTATTATTATCAAATACACTTTTTTTTATTATTTTAGACATTGGGCTCGTACCCTTATAATCCAACAAAATGAATTCTCACCACTTAAAAAAGAATGTATTAATCACTATTTTATTTAACGGCAAGCTTTACAACGCTTGCACGCCAAAATGTATTGTTTTTGTTCAAACGACAGAAATCCAAAAAAAAGAATTCGACTCTCAAAAATCTCAAACTCAACTTTTATTTTTGAAAATCCAACCTTGACTTATCAAAACAAAAAGAAACCGTCGCACCACAATAATATTATAGAAGAATATTTTTCTTGAGTTTTCGCGTCACTCGAGCGATAGGTCCCAAATTTTGCAAGACTACTTTTTAGCAGCCGAGAAAAAACATAGAAAGGTTAGTGATCAAAAAATGTTACTCCTTCCCCATGCTCACCTGTAAAGAGGAATTTATAATATATATGTAAACTTTTGATTCACTATAGCGAGTGCTTACAAATTTAGCTCCATTACATTTTGGCAGCTGAGAAAAACCGTGGGAGTGTTAACAAATATTTTGTATGTATCAATATTTGTTGTATATCGACCGTAATTATTACACGCTCAAAGGATCATCAATAATGCTTCTCCGGAATCTGGACCCACCAAAACTATACAATGAAACATGACTCTGTGTCAAAAACCGTTTGCCAAATGTCATCGAAGCCACTGTATTGACGAGGATTGCAAAAAATAGAAGGTATTCATACCTTGCATACCGTTAATTGGTACCGACCTGCCATTCAGCTTCAAACGAGTCCAGTTTTCAGTTAGACTTTCATTTGCCATAACTATCAACAAAGCTCACGGACAATCCCTTAAGTTTGCAGGTGCGAATTTTGAAAGTCCTTGCTTCTTCGTGGATTGTTGTTTGTGGCATGCTCAAGAGTAGGGACTACAAAAAATTTGTTGGTTTTAGCTCCTGGAGGAAAATTAAAAAATATGGTTCAAAACAAGCAAGCATTGTTGTAAATCCAACAAATTATTTATGTATTGATTTTATTTAATTCACTTAAGTATTTCTAATTAGTTATAAAATAAAAAAAACACCTGTTGAAGTTCAGCAGTTCACTTTTAACCTGGGTAAAGCCGGTTACGTCATCTAGTCAATTATAAAGGTGAGAAGATTGAGAGGGGTTTAAGAAATAAGCACAGTACGACTGCAAAGCAGAAGCCAAGGTTGGGGTCAAAAGACGGAGCGCGGAGCCCCCCGTATGTTATATTTCAACATAATAACATTTCACCATGTTAAAACACTCGTGTGTCGAACAAAAACAAAACAAACAATGTGTGTGTTTTGACCTAGTTGTAAACATAATATACTCGTATATCGAGGTGTTTATTTCTTCCCCCCACACCAAACGCTGAAAACAAAATAATCGTTTCCGAAAAGTAAATCTTTGTTGGGTGGGAAATATTTGAGGAATTCTTACATTATATCTTTCACGTTTCGCGAACAAATGCAAAGTTTTCTGTAGAAAAATTTTCGTCGTTGAACAAGTTTATTTTGCACTTTGCAATAAATGAAAAGTCATATAGTTGAGAACTTCAACGCAAAAAAAAATTTTTTTTAATACTTTTAGTAAAATGGAGCCAAGGCAGTTATAAAATCGCGTTACTCTGTACAGTTACGAGAAGCTTTTTTACTATTTTATGAAAAGCTTTAAAACATAATTACAATTCTTAATAGAACCTATAGAAACTAAAGTACAGTCAATTTTAATTATAGTTTATGGTATTTTGTACATAAATTATTTTCTTCACCCAGAATAATTTGTTCATCATTCTTTCCAAATCAATTTGTCTAAACTGTTTGCAAACGTTTCTAATTTCGTTCTACGATTATAACTTGTACCGTTTTCATATCATAAGCAAAATAAAAATTGATTACGAAAACATTTATTGTTCTGTCGATTTGGAAAATATTTCCAGTCAGATCATACACAAATAAGTATAACTTGGTATATAACAAAAGTTTACGTATAACGAAACCAATTAGATCGAAAAGCGTATACGGAGATATTATAGCAGTGCTAGCAATAATAAATTTGGATGACAAAGTTTTCTGGGTACGACGTATTTTCACTTATTTATATTAATAAACGCAATATTTCATAAATCTGTAATGTTCGTTTTACATATTTTGATATAGAGCAAAAATATTTAAGAAGAAAATTGTTACGTTTCACCATTAATTTTAAAATACCATTCATTTGGAGTGTATTCATCATCATGCTATCGTACTATATAGTCTTGATCGTTCGAATTAATATTACCATCACTCACGGAGGAGACCTAATGAAAAATGCACAGTGCGTCACTTGCCTGTTATTACGATTTATTCAAATATACATGAAAATAAATTTGTTTAAGACAAAGGAATAATTAATTATAGGAATAGCAGGATACGGCCCACGCGCCATGTTATCTATAAAGCTTCAAAAAAACAAGAAAATTGATTGGGTGAATAAAAAATAAAAAATGATAACGGCAGGTAACTAAATGAAGAATAGTTTTCTTTTCTGTGATGTGCCGTGGGTTGGCAGCTAAACAATATTTTTGTTTAAAGAACATGCTTTTATTCATCCGTGACACATTATATTTATTTGTGTGCTGCAGGATCGATATTTTGTGCTTTTGTTTGCTTGTGCTTTGTTGAATGCCATTTGTTTTGGTGCTTAAAATGATAGTTTTATATAAATGATATAGTTTTTTTTGGTGTCTCAATTTTTAAGTGTTTTCTTTGTGGGTGGCTGACAATTAATTTAGTTGATACAATGAATAGTGTTAAGTGACGTGTTGAGTGTTCCGATGATTAATTATTATATTTAGTGTAACATTTGTGTTTAAATAAGCTTAAATTTCCGTTTAATCGTAGATCAAAATTATTATACTGAAGGTTTTGTCCAAATAAATATACCTTATGGATTGACAGACTTATGTCAATGTAATAACTTTAGTGTCCATTAAGGACGTTTTTTTAAAAATATAATATAATTTCTTTAAATATAATTTCTTTAAAAATATAAACAAGGAAGACACATTATTTAGAGATGTCATGGTGATCTGTTATTTAGATAAATTTATCTTACGTTTACGAATGAACAATTTTCACAGAGTATAAATTCCAACATACATTTTCATTCATCGAGACGAATTTCACCCCCATAGCATACAGATATAAATTGGACTAACATGTTTGATTTGACCCCAGGCTCGAATACATCAATATAAATGGTAATACTTTTTAAGATTAACGGCAGACATTTAATATACAGTTCAACATAAAGATTAATGTTTTCCACAAATTTGTGGGCACATTAATTTAACATTTTTCTTGGGGGAACATATAATGAAACAATATGGTACATTATTTACAGTAAATCTGATGTATGCCGCACAAATAAAACAAAAATATAATTTTTATATAATTCAAATTGCTTTTATTGGACAGAGAGGCGAGTATATGCCATGGTATTATATTGTAACGCCAAGTTGTAAAATTCTTTAAATTTTTTATTTTTGTAAGTAAACCGAGACAAAATTTTTATGGTTGGTAAAGCTTACAGTAATTAATCTCAATTACACGTGTAACTATAAGGGAGACTGAAATCCCGCACTATACATCCTTTATATGTCCATTTTCTACATTTTTCTGTGCGATAAATTTAACACGAAAGATATCTGTATTATAACATAATCGGGTAGATGTTGATTAGAAAAATTCTGCACTGCATATTTTATGGAAAATAGCGAACGCTCTCGATTTTCTTCATTTTTGAAAATATAAGTGTTAATTGGTAATTTAACATGATGGTATTTTGTCGGTATGAAACAAACATATTCGGGCAACATAGAATAATTTTCACATTCAGATTTTTCGTTTTTTGATATTCCAGGCTGGGTCTCATCACTATTTCATGAACTAGTTTAATTAAAAGGGTATATGGTGTAAGGTGAAATGGTAAATATGGCTTCGTATTTCATTTGAGTGTTTCTAAATCGAGCAGCTCAATTTAATTAATTTTTCAATAAAGTAATAATGAAACTGAGTCAAGATTAACAAAATAGAAGGATTCGATTCATAAATGAACAATTAATTTATGTAAAATTATACGGAGAATATATTTTTACTTTGCCTAAGGTTTGAATTAATTATTTTACACAAAGTACTGAATTATAATTTTTATTTAAATTATTTTCAACCACAATTGAATAATTATTTAACCCAAACTGAATAATTAGAATCAAATGTGGGTCAAGCCCCATAAAATTTTGAATTGTAAGGATAACTATTTACATTGCATTAGAAATTACCACGTATAAAAAGCTGGCTTTCAAAACCATACCTATTCACAGGGATTTGACTTTTAAACTTATTAAAAATGGACAACTTGCTTCAAAGCACGAAATAGACGAAATATAGTTTGAGTTTACAAGAATATTTCAACATTACTTTCTTTTACGTGGTGAAATATGTTGAAATATTACCGAAGTAAAAAAGACGTTTTGAAAAAAAAAATCCTTGCGTGGTCTGTGTAAAGTTTGTAGCCTCTGTACAGCTCAGACGTAGCAACTTAATGGGGTGAAACTTTAGACTTAAGATTTTATCATAAATTGGGAGTTTCTCATAGCTCTATTCATTATCGTCTTCAAAAGTTTACAGTTTCCAGTGGTTTTTGGTCAGAATTTGTCCATCAAAAATAGCATCTTCCGCGAAAAGACTAATTTTCTCTTTTTTTTTGGAAATACTTGAAACATATATCATTTACTGGAAAAATGATGAGTGATCAGGCTGAAACGTAATACTTAAGATTTTTCTATAAATTCAATGATCCTAGTGATACCTGGAAGAAATCTGTGTACTGGAAATACCAGCTTCAAACGGAGAACATTCTTATTTTTTATAGTTTTTCTCAAATATTTAAAAAAAAACATGTTTCAAATTAAAAATATATTCTAAATAAAATTTGCTACATAGTTGGACTAAAATTAAGCAGAAATATTTTTCAGACGAATTGACTTATTGCGTTATTAAACTTTATACGTCAATTTTTCCTTTGGAGGTAGGTCGTAGTGAAACTTAGCGGAAATCAGTGTACCGGAAGTGGAAGCCATCGCAGTAGTGGTGGAGAAAAATCGAAACGCAAAATTTCAAACGTGTGGAATTTCATTAAACCACATTAAGACAAAAAATTTGCCAAATGTGCAAAGCGCGATACAAAATAAAAAATTTCAAAAACAAGTAATTTTTTGGACCACTTGAAACGTTGCCATCCGGAAAGCCTTTTTTACTGGAGATCAAACAGATCCCTTAGCAGATGAATTTGTGTCAAATAACTTCAGTTCCGGTGCCTCTACAACCATCAGCAATTACTTTAAACGTCAAAATGTTTATGATCGCGATAGTAAACGAAAAAGGGAATTAGATAGAGCCCCAATTGGTATGATATTTCTCGATTTTCAACCTTTTACTTTGATTGAAGACCGAGGATTTAGGACATTTGTCAATTTACTTAGTAATAGGTATGCACTCCTTACCAAGACAACGTTGAGGGAAAAAATATTGACCAATCAATATGTCGAATGTAAACAAAAATTAATAGCCGTCCTGGAAGAGGTATGTTCCGTCATATTAACCTGTGATTTATGGCCCTCACGAGCTAACGAAAGTCTTGTAACGGTTACTTCTTATTTTATTGATCACAGTTGTAACATTCGTTGTGCTGTTTGGTCCAGAAATATTATGAAGAGCAATCATACAGCAGACAATATCGCAGAGGAAATCAAAGAGATTATGGTATACTGGCATATAAAAAAAAAGTGGTTAGTATTGTCACAGATAATGCTTCATCGATGATCAAAGCTTGCCAAAATCTCAAAATCCGTCACCATCCTTTGAACTTGTTCAGGAAAATAAGGCATCTCTCAAGTTGATCCAAGAAGTTCCAACTCGTTGGACCAGTTCCTGAAACATGATCAAATGAATATTACAAATCAACGATTCGAAAGCGATTGCCCTCTCAAAAATGCCAAAAGCACCTGCTGGCCTTACGTTGGAGCTAAATATATTTGATGAAGCCACCAACAAAATTTCAGGTAATTATATCATAATGTCTATAACTATACCTCTTGTTTTTGGAATATATAGTAACATTTCCGTTTATCAACCTAAAACGCCGGACGGAAGTATATTGCTCAAGGCTGCAACAGATGTGGTCAAATCTAGGTTTTTCCTTTATGAAGAGCGAACCGTTACTCCGACTTGCTACAATTTAAGACCCAAGAATGAAAAAAGAAGGTTTTCGATCACAAGAAAATGATAAAGGTGCTACACAACTACTGCAAAATGAGA
The DNA here is from genome assembly GCA_947310385.1 of Nephrotoma appendiculata. Classification (NCBI taxonomy): domain Eukaryota; kingdom Metazoa; phylum Arthropoda; class Insecta; order Diptera; family Tipulidae; genus Nephrotoma; species Nephrotoma appendiculata. Next base: position 3,672,999 of record OX371224.1, on the reverse strand, counting down.
CGACGATGTATGTAGCCGTAAATCAAACTCATAGTACAACAGCTACACTAACACGGAATATAGATCATGTACAAACCACCTCTATTTCGAAATCTTTATTCAGGTTTATGGAATGCCGCATTGCCGTGAAAAATAGGCAACGTACTGGGAATGTGGATAATATAATTATACAGCGACAGTATCTAGAACGCCCTAATGCAACGCCTCTTCAAAAGCTTCAAAAGTGCGCAAAAAATTCTTAGCGCTCCAGCGACATCAGTTCCATTCGAGAGAATATTCAGTAAAGCAGGACAATTAGTAGCAGACCGACGCTCAAGGATTAAAGCCAAACATATTGATATGCTTATTTTTATTAACCAAAATAATTGGTTATTTTAAGAACATTATAGTTCAGTTATTAAATTCAATTTAGTTTGTTCCTTTATTTTACTTTGTGTAAATGAATTTGTTTATTTGTTTGAAATAAAAACCTTTTATTTTATATTTTATTTCGGTCCTAAACCAAATTTAATTCGTTTTCTTCTTCAACTTGTCAACCTCCAAATTGTTCTTAATTAATATTGAAAACCCTAATAGTCCTTTTAAAACAAATAGGATCAAATTTTGTTATTGCTCTGGAGCGAAAACATGGTACCCAACCCATGGTACAAGAAATTCGCGGTTTGAAAATTATCGGAAACTATCGACAGTTCCACTTCAAACTATCGATATCGATGGGGCTCGGTCGACTATCGACATTTCTAGAACTCTATTTCGTCGATGGTATTTCAGCCGTTGTCCAAATATGGTCTCTGCCTAGAATTTGTGTGCTTAAGTGAGTATTTCGTTTAACACTAGTGAGCTTCAAATATTCACTGCGAGAATTAAAACTAACTGTTGTAATGCGTTTATAATCAAGTTGTTCATAGAGGGCCAAGATTTAAAAGATTCTAATAAATGTAAGATTAAATTTTCTAGTATTAGGCATTAATTAAAATTTTGGTAAGTCGCATTTTTAGTCTTAGAAATAAAGTATTCGAGATTTATCTAAATCTCTGGTAACAGTAAGTCAGGTGTTGGCCATAACATATACACCCCTCAATTGTTTTCATTGCATTACAGCGAGAAAAATTATTGTAATATATTTTTTACCACTCAATCGATTTTATTTCGAAAAACATTATTTTGAAAAACTTATTTTAGAAGTAAGAAATATTTATCTGTTATTTTGCTTTTGTTTTGTAGGTATTAAAAAGTTATGCCACCTAATGAAAGTTTTGAGCATTGCTGGATAATGATATATGTACGTTAGTCCATGAAAGGACTCTCCTAAGCAACTTCGGATTTTTTCAAAGTATGAAATGTTGGCTTTTGTTTTGCTAGTCTTACCAGTTAAATGGCAACTTATGAACAAAATTTCTTTAATCGGCTAGCAAAATCGTCCGTATTTAGAGACCACTTCTATATTAGAGATGGTCAGACTGTCCATACATAACAATTACTTTTTAAAATTTCCAATTATACTAAATTTTATGGCTACAAATTTAAAGTTGTCTGTTGTCTCGATTTTCGTTTCACAAGCCAATTAAATTCGTTATTTTCTGAATCTTACAAGTTTCATGGACCTATAAACTGGTCACTAGAATGTTTACAAGTTCTCATGTGTACTATACTAGTGCCAGAACGACAAAAAATTTAATGGGTGCTGCATATTTACACTTGATTCTACACGGTTAAAATAAAACACAGAGACTGTCCCCTATATTATCGAACTCTACGGACGTAGAAATTCCGCAAAAATCAAAATTGAAATTTTTGTTCCGGTCTTCTACGCAATAAATTAATACTGCGATTTAAGTTATTATCAAAATAAAATAATCAAATTTAAGATTCACCGAAAACAGAAATAAAACAAGGAGACTGAAAGGAAATTGCGAAACAGTTCCACAAATTGCAAAAGAAAACCTTAATAAATAATCAATAATCATACAATCTTCAAATGAAAAATGCAAATTATATATTACTGAAGCGGTTGTGAGAAGCTTTTCATTACTGAACAAACTTACAATAGTCAAAATGATTGTACTGGACAAAAGCATCTCCCACCGAAAAAGCTCAAATTATTGCAAACCCGCAAAATTCGACGGTTCTTTCTTCTATTGGTTCTCAGAAATTTTTAATTTCAGAGTGTTCTGCTTTTGGTTAGCTTATCACTTATCTAGTTGGTACGCTCTCCAAAATTCTACTGAGGTTCGAACATCTCTATCTCTCTCTAGCTTCACATCCCATGAAGGGATTTTGCCGCTTCGAACATCTGCATAGATATTATTACAAATTGGGAAGCATGTAATCAAATATCAGTAATGATAACTTTATGAATTATTTGAAGCTCTACAGGAACAACAATAACTCTTATTTATTATAAATAAAAACTACTAACAAAATTTACGACTGTTTTAAATCCTAGAATCTACGAAAAATATGGCTGGATGGCTGGAGATTTTTTAAAAAATGAAGTTGCGGCTAAGGAAATTTTTGAGTTGTAAATTTACAACTCGAGCTTTACAACGAGCTGCAGCATCTTTAAAGGTGCTGCAGCTCGTAAAGTTTTTTTTTCGAAAATATGTGTAAAAGTTGAGTTCAAAATAACACGCAGTGATAATTTTAGTTTACGTCAATATTTTTGTCATACTTGTTTTTGTAAACCTTTTTGCAGTTTGGTCATTGCAATCCGATGAGTAGACCAGCATTTTATCAGTACGACACCAAACTGCCAAGAAAGAACTTGAGGAGGTTCTCAATTTTTTGTTAGAGTTATGTGTACTTTACACAATGACTCTGGGGGTAAAAAATGGGTGGGAACTTTATTTTCTACTTTTTGTGGTAGTATATATTATGAATAAATTACCTCTTTTTTGCTGGCTCGAAAAGTCGCAAACATTGTGAATGTTATAGTAAATAATATTTGTCTATAAAAAACCGAAAATCTTTAAATTAATAATACAGACGAATTTAAACTTCTTAATAAATAAACATTTTCTTAGAAAACCATTCATCTCTAATTAACAGTGGCTAAGACCAATTATCCCATGCTTGGTGTTACGATGGACACGATATAATTGTTTATTTAGTAAATTTACCTAGATACAAGTTTTTGATAACATGTTAATTATTTTGAAAACGATATAAATGGAATGCACAAATGTGTGTCCAAAATATATACAAAAGTAAATTTTTGAAATGATTCTTTTTCGTTACCCATACAATTGTGATAGCAGGCAGGAAAAGGGATATAGTTCAAATTAATATGTTAAATGATTTATATGTTATCAATTTATAAAGTTTTTTTTTCAAAAAGAATTCAGATTTAACCAGTTAAAATCAAGAAGACATTACAAGCAGGTATTTTTTAAACACACACATTTGTGTGGGTTGGACTAAACGAAAAAAAATCTGTATTGCAGGAAAAGGGATATAATTATATATGACGTTCTTTCTAACAATTGTTTACGTGGATTGAATTGTGAATACAAAAAACTCCTATTTTTGATTATAAGGCGAACTAGCTGTCAGCGAACCAAATTTTGTTCTCAAAAATTTATCAGCATTAGAGATAGATAGAAAAAGAATCGAATTTAACATAACCGTGAACTCTCCTACAGTAATTTTTTGAGAGAGATTCTTCGCCAGTACGGAACACACACACGTAACAACCGGGTTGAGTGGCCGGGTAACAACCTTCACTCATAAAAACAACAAAGCTACGAATCCTTCACAAAGGCCGCAGATTACCCTATCTGATTAATGACAATCACGACCTCGAAAATTAAATGTGAACAATGCATTAAAATCATGGAACGTGCTTAGCTTTGTAAGACCTGGATATTTCCAAAACTTTTCGAACCTGGCTAAGAGTGACACATTAGACTTACTTATACATCAAGAACTAAGATGGTCTAGGAGTGAGATCAATCACCCCACCAATGTTTACACTCTTCATTACAGTGGCCATCAAAAGAAGATGAATTTGAAGTTAGCTTTCTCATCGGCGCGGGGAGAAACATAACTTCGACTTCCAATCTATCAATATGCGGATATGCCTGGTCAAACTCAACAGTAAGATTTTTATTTTTTTTAGATTATGTAAATGATTGACGCAAATATCTGATGTAGGTACATAAGTTAAATCAATATGAAGGAGTTGGCAATTTCGGCACCTACATCTATAAATAATTATTAGGAAGTTCAGATACTTCATTTTGGTCATTATACAATTTGTCATTCACCTTTACAGATATTTGATTTATCGATTTAGCTGTAGTGATTTTATTACTTAAAATTTCATTGATCAGGCCCCAGGTTCTACTCGAGTTATATAATTGTCATTTTTAACGGTGCTGATACTCCAAAGCTTTGAAGGTACAAAAATGGTTAGACATCACGATTACGATAGTTAATGCATATGCACCAACCAAGGATAAACCACATCGATTCTTTGTCGAGTTGGATGAACTCATCAAAAACATAGCGCACCACAGGAGATCGAATGATGGAAGAATAGAAAACCAAATCCAGCAATCCGATGGAAAACCAGCATATTCGACGTTAGATCTTACATTTGATGGAATTTCGAAACTGTGCAGAAAGATCAAGCAACACTGCAGACTTATAGTAGCCATCAAAGACTGGAATGGAGAGCTGAAAACAGTCTTGGCTGTTTTCCTCTCACACTGTCCTCCTACAAAGTTTTTCTGACGTTCTACTTGTCAGACTTATCCTGCTAGCCACAAACATCATTGGCGGGCGACTATCAGTGTCGTTTTCGTACCAACCCACCAACCATGAAGATCTGGTTAGAAACATTTTTGGACTGCTATCTAACCATAAACAAATTATATAGGCTTTCCATAGGCGTATGACCGGATTAACCGTGAGAAATTGTGAGCCGTGCTCACATCTTTAGGAATTTTAGAGACACTTGTACCTCTGAAAATTAACAACGTCTGTATGTAGAATTGTAGTCGGAGGAACTGTATCAGACTCCTTTCAAATAACATCTGGTGCTCGTTCAACCATTCCAATTGCTGTACTTGCACCTGTATTATTTTATAGATCAGGCAAACATCTTGGATATTGGCCGAACACCTAGCAACATCCAAGACAGTTTCAAACCGCTCGATCGCTACACAAGAAGATTTGGTTTGGAAGTGAACAGCAGCAAAAACAAATTCGTAGCAACACGCGGATCTTTATCGTATAAATCTCAGAAGCGACTACCAAACTTTTGTTGACATTGAAAATTTTAAATACGTCGGGTCAGAAATAATATTTTCAAATTATATGAAGGCAGAAATAAAAGCCCGAATCGCTGCCGGACACCAAGTTATCTGCGCCCAAACAAGGTTATTTCGGCCTAAACATCCACCGCAGTGGTGCAATCTCGCACTTTATAAAGCACTCATAAAGCCGTTGCTGGCTTTCGGTAGCGAGAGCTGGATCGAGACCTCTAACGATTTTAGAATGTTATCTACTTTCGAAAGGAAGCATTCATCAAATCCAATCGAGTTAGACGGCTGGATAACGTTGAAAGGTCTCCGTTGCAAGGCATGATGACGTCGAAAAAGAGGAAATGCAATAGGATCCGAGATGGATGGAGGATCACAGTGTAAGCGACCAAATCCCTTACTGAGATGGGGAGAGAAAGAGAGAGAGAGAGAGAGAGAGAGAGAAAGATACCTTAAAAATATTTCAAATGTATTTCAAGTAGAATTTACTACAAAGCAATAAAATTCAGTAAGAGACATTACAGGTTGTTATTAAAGTATTTTATATAGAACTGCATTTCAATCTTCTCGTTTCGTAAATCAATTATTCATTATTTTTCAGATTGAAAAACTACATTTTCATGCAATTACTCTTTTCTAATTTTTTTATAGCAACATTCAATTTGTAATAAATTTACTTGGAAGTAAACAAAATATGAATAATTTATATTTCTGTGTATGCCATAAATAATTTAAAGATAGATTTGATGTTGACTAAACTGTCTGTTGTAAAATCATCAAGAGCTGTTTTGTTGTGTCGCCTTAAAAGCACATTAATTAAATTTTAGAATACATTAATTCTAATTCTTCGTGATTCTTCGTTTTGATACAGATACCTTCATAAAAATTTAATTAATTGATTAACCAAAAATTTTCCCTCGTTCTAAGAATAAAGGATTTTTAATTTTTTGTTATTTAAAAATTTCTAAGAAAAACTTAAAAAAAACAAACGAAGCATTTTTTATTTAAATTAAAGACTTTTTTGTCGTTTTTGTCTACGCAAGTCAATAAATTTACTAAGATTTACGTCACATAGACACCAAATCTTAATGTCCGTATGGGTGAAATTTTTACATTGTCGAACATATGTTTTGAAAATTTTCTTTTACCTTCATACAAAAACTTTATTTTAATTTTATCCGTGTGCTAAACAAAACAAGAATAAAACATTTTTTTAACACTGTTTTACTCTTAAATTCTTGAAAAACTTTGTTTGGCACATAAAGACTTTAAAGCCATGTACATTCATATATACGAGTAGACGAGCTTTTAATTTCATCTGTTGAAATGCTGTTTTAAAGAAAGAAGGCAACAAACAAAAAATAATCAAGAAATTTTCAAGTAACCCAATTTCTGTATATTTATATCTATTCTCAGCGTTTTCGTGACTAACTTTTAAATTGTATTTTGCTACATCTAATCCTAATGTAATTTAATTCTGGTAAAAAAAATAAGTTGACAATTGTCACCAACACACATACCTGCTTGGTCTATTAAAGAAAATTGTTTTTGACCACCACCACCGCCACCACCAACTGAAGATTTTGTATAGCACATCACGATTGCGAATGTAATTCCACACGTGATTATAAATACAATTCCACCAAATACTATAATTGGTCCTAGTCCTGCCAAAAAATACAATATTAACAATAATTTTTTTTGTACGAGACTAACAAGTGAAACAAATTACTTTGATCTAAAAAGTTGTACGACGTGCTGGCTGCATCGTGATCTTCGTCCACCGAAAATTCAATACACTCCTCTAGCTCCTCATAATTTATTTCGTTTATATAAAATCCACGTAACCGCTCGGGTAGAAAACATATCGACTGTGAATGCCATTTTAACTGAAATTTATGAGATATGAAAATCGCTTCCTATAGCGACGAACTTCATAAACCTACCTTACTCCCTTGTTGTATTATTGGTCCCATATGACATTTATCACATACTAATGGATTATTTTCCAGCCGCACATCATGAATTTTGATAAGCTTTAGTGCAATATGATAATCAATCCCGTTTAATTGATTTCGAGATAAATCTAAAAATTTTAAATTGTATATGGGATTTAAAATTTTTAATGATGAATCGTCTAGTTGGTTGCCCGATAAATTTAATGTTTCTAAGTGTCCAAGTGGCATTAGTAGACCGGCTGGCATTACTCCCATATCAGACAGCGAAATTTGTGATAAGTCTTGTAGCACCTGTAAAATAAAAGAAAATTATTTTGATTAATTATGCTTACATGTAATTTTGAAGTTCAAAATAACATTTGGATCCATCGATTACACGAATTTCAACCAATGAGCAATCACAAAAGTCTTATAAATTTTATTCCAATTAATTTAAAATTACAAACACATCCGCAAAAAAATTACCATTCGAAATCACGAAAAAACTTGTTGCTTATCCGTAAACAGTACAGTATGGAAAATTTCTGGCTCATTGAAAATTGCTATACGTAAATAGTATGCAACGAGAATATTTAATTCTAGATATTGATTTTACACTTCGAAATTAATTCAAATTGAATTTCATTCTGATTATGTTGATTGAATGCCACAAGACACATCGTCTTCTTAAGCTATATATAGTATATGGTCTGATAATTTTCTAGATAATAATCGGATAATAAGATAAAGAAAAACAAATTTATGATTAAAAAATGAAAGCACATAACGAGAGAAGACGAGAAAGCTCTAAAGCTGCAATAAATAAAATACTGTTTATGTGCTTAAGTTGTCGTTTTATATCGTATGTTGTGCGAAACCTATTGTTTGTATTTAATTGTATTGGGATTATGACTTATTTACAAATATATATGACAGCCCGAAATAATGTAACAGCCCCTAATAAAAAGAATTATAAAATTATCACTCAGTCGGAAGATATTTTTATAGTAGAAACACTGAGCATAATACCAAAGAACCAATTCTACGAGAGAAATTTGATTGTTAACTAAATATTAAAATTGATTTTGCTTGAGATTCAATTTTAATTCTTTCTTTCACGTTTTAAACAACTGGTGCAAGTAAAAATGAATTATTTAATTTTCCGAATTTTTGCTGTTTCATTGACTGAGTGAGGGTTGGTTCTTATTTACACAAGCCAGTACCATTTAGATTTAATTTAATTATAGCTAGAAATAAAACAATTTCGAGTATTTAGATAAATTATATAAAAATAAATGAATTAAACAGCTAATCTGGAACTAACAATGATAATTAATGGGAATATTACAATAATTTAAACTTTATTTTTTAATTATAAATAATAAAAACAGCCAGAATCTGTAAGATTACAGATTTTAAAATGAAAAAAAGCACGTCTCAAGACTTCATAATACAATAAAATAATTAATTTAGTAAAATATTTTGCTCAACCTGTTAATTAAATAACTAATTAAACTATGATCTCCTAACAAGAACATATAGTGAAAATGAATCAATGATAAAAAAAATTCTTCCGAAAACTGAAAAGTAGATTAGATAAAAAAAAATTGAAGGGGTGAATACGTTGTGTGTATTAATTTTTGAAAATTAGGAAATGCGTTATACAATTCAACAAATCGATTAAAATTTTAATTTCAAATAGAGAGATGAGATGTAAATAAAAAGATGAAATAAAATATTTCCAAATAGTTCAGAACAATTTATTGCTCTTCAAAAGTTAGCTGAATGTTATCGTACCAATCGCACACAGTATTTTCAAATTTCATTTTGTAAATTACCATAGCTGAAGCAAATAAAATTGATGGAGGAATTTGCCTATCAATTAAAATGTTTTGGTTGGTTGGTTTCTTTCGAAACCCTCAGTAAAATTTATAGGGACTGTTACTATTAAAAAAAAAAAATTAAAAAAACAGCTTAATTCAAAAACAAATCATCTTTTGTTCTATTTTTAATAAATCCAAATAAATTACAACAATTAGGAAAGAAAATATATTTGTATTGGCTTTTTAAACACCGTCTAGTTAGCACTTCCATATGCGAGTCAGAAAGGTTGTTATGTGGAAAACGTCTAAAAATATTTTTTCATTATTTTCGTTTTAATTAAATACTAATTTAACATTATAAATAATATTTAACCGGATTAAATCTAAATATAAAATTTGTATAACATAGGAACACGGTTTTGAAAATTTGATCACCTTTGGTACAAATTTTAAAATATTCCACCAGATGTCAGACTATTTGCGTTAAAAGACTAATATATCCTGGCGCACTGTCACATTCCTTTTTAAACTCGTGCACTCTTGTTTGTTTAGTTTTTTAAGAAGCATGAGGTGCCACTGTGCCAGATAAATTTACTAGATTTCCATCTATACATTACAAATTGTGTTTTTAAAACTAATGACTGATGGCTTGAAAGACAATTTCGCCTTTAATGCTGGTTATATTTTTTATTACAAAATTTAAAATTCAAAACGATATTAATTTTAGAAATAACGTTGTTTTTGGCATCACTCTGATAACATCCTTGCGCATAATATATTTTTTCGAACATTAAGTCCAAAAAACGCTACGGGATTTGTGAGAATTGAGTTCATTGAATCCTAGTCAATTTGCGTATCCTACAATTTTCCGAGCAATTTTGTTAAGCTCAGAGAGAGAAACGGCTATCAAATACTTAAACTAAAATACTATAGCTTTTGATTTGTTTTCGATCAAAACTAAGAGAGAAACATCGATAACCGACGAGATAATAAGGAGCAAGATTATGTGGTATCATAGTGGATCGTTACCGGTAGTATGCGATAGCAGCCACTATACAACCTATACCTAAAGATTAATTATAATTTAAATAAAATAAAAATGTTTGAACAAAAAAAATTGGAACAAGGCTTTTGAAAACATTTCAATGTTTATGTGAGCTGTTAAAACCATAAACAGCCATAATATCAATTGCATTACTTTCTTGTATCTAATAGCGACCGAAGATTAACCGATTTATGTGCTTATGAAATGAGTGTATTTTGATTTTTGAGTTGCACCCGTTAGCACCAATCCCGTTTCGTCAAGTAAAAAACGACAAGTTCTTTCAAATTTGAAAGGATTAAAAATTATAATCTCGGATATGATGTATACCGATTTAAGAACTCACGAAATACGTGCAGTTAAATTCTTCGGCACCACACCTTTGGTTGCACGAATACCAGTTCATATACGTGCAAAGTTAATATTATTTATGGTTTTAAGGATGAGCGCAACAATTAAAGTTATTTTAAATCGAAAGCTCATAAATTGTTCGTAATTGTACAATCAACATTTATTCAAATTATCTCTTTTTAGTGGTGAATGGGAGAGGGGGAGACTGAGCTAACGTCGACTCGGCTAACCCTTACTATACAGTTTTTAAATTAGTGCCAGACTGATGCCAAATGAGTACATAATTCTGCACTGATTGTTTTTCCAATTTTACAAGGAGGCCCAGCTCAACAGAAGTCTCCAAAGTGTAGATTAATTAGAAGTGTAGCTGCACAAGAAAAAATTGGGAACGTGATTTAATAAATAAATTAAAAATTAAAATACTTTCAATTCAAAAAATTATAGGAATATTGAGCGACAAACATGAAATCTCGAGTTCTTGATTTGGTGTAGTATCCTGCATTTGTGATACACTTTTGAAGACTGCATTTGAAACAATAGGTGGAACTAGGCATGTTCAACGGCTTCAAAAACTTGGAAAAAATATCCAACCCATTTGCATGATGGGGTTGGCGATTAAGTCTTACACGTACGAAAGTATTTGGTCAATTTCACTTAATTATTTCATTTATTCAAAATTATCGGGAAGAATGTGGGACGAAATTG